>OX375866.1:56286691-56348540 GCA_947359475.1 Heligmosomoides polygyrus bakeri | reverse complement strand
ATCAGAAATATGCAGCCACCCTAGTCAGGAGTTGCTCTAAGGCTGTCCAGCTAGCGTTTGGAGTGCGCCGTAAACAATGCATACAGAATCGAACCTTTCAATCGAGGGGGGAGGGACAGCTTGTGTGGACTGAGCGTTTGGGGAGTTCTACCAGAAGTTTCCTACCGCCTTACTCAGGAGTTGCTTTAAGGCTGTCCAGCTGGCCTTTGGAGTGCGCCGTGAACAATGCATACAGACTCGAACCTTTCAATCGAGTGCTTGTAGACTGAGCGGTTAGGGAGTTTTATCAGAAATATGCAGCCACCCTAGTCAGGAGTTGCTCCAAGGCTGTCCAGCTGGCCTTTGGAGTGCGCCGTGAACAATGCATACAGAATCGAACCTTTCAATCGAGTGGGCGCGGACAGCTTGTAGACTGAGCGGTTAGGGAGTTTTATCAGAAATATGCAGCCACCCTAGTCAGGAGTTGCTCCAAGACTGTCCAGCGAGCCTTTGGAGTGCGGCGTAAACAATGCATACAGAATCGAACCTTTCAATCGAGGGAGGGAGGGACAGCTTGTGGACTGAGCGTTTGGGGAGTTCTACCAGAAGTTTCCTACCGCCTTACTCAGGAGTTGCTCCAAGACTGTCCAGCGAGCCTTTGGAGTGCGCCGTAAACAATGCATACAGAATCGAACCTTTCAATCGAGGGGGGGAGGGACAGCTTGTGTGGACTGAGCGTTTGGGGGAGTTCTACCAGAAGTTTCCTACCGCCTTACTCAGGAGTTGCTTTAAGGCTGTCCAGCTGACCTTTGGAGTGCGCCGTGAACAATGCATACAGACTCGAACCTTTCAATCGAGTGCTTGTAGACTGACCGGTTAGGGAGTTTTATCAGAAATATGCAGCCACCCTAGTCAGGAGTTGCTCCAAGGCTGTCCAGCTGGCCTTTGGAGTGCGCCGTGAACAATGCATACAGAATCGAACCTTTCAATCGAGTGGGCGCGACAGCTTGTAGACTGAGCGGTTAGGGAGTTTTATCAGAAATATGCAGCCACCCTAGTCAGGAGTTGCTCCAAGACTGTCCAGCGAGCCTTTGGAGTGCGCCGTAAACAATGCATACAGAATCGAACCTTTCAATCGAGGAGGGAGGGACAGCTTGTGGACTGAGCGTTTGGGGAGTTCTACCAGAAGTTTCCTACCGCCTTACTCAGGAGTTGCTTTAAGGCTGTCCAGCTGGCCTTTGGAGTGCGCCGTAAACAATGCATACAGAATCGAACCTTTCAATCGAGGAGGTAGGACAGCTTGTGGACTGAACGTTTGGGGAGTTCTACCAGAAGTTTCCTACCGCCTTACTCAGGAGTTGCTTCAAGGCTGTCCAGCTGGCCTTTAGAGTGCGCCGTGAACAATGCATACAAACTCGAACCTTTCAATCGAGTGCTTGTGGACTGAGCGTTTGGGCAGTTTTGTCAGAAATTTGTTGCAGCCGCCCTAGTCAGGAGTTGCTCTAGGGCTGTCCAGCTAGCGTTTGGAGTGCGCCGTGAACAATGCATACAGAATCGAACCTTTCAATCGAGGGGGGAGGGACAGCTTGTGTGGACTGAGCGTTTGGGGAGTTCTACCAGAAGTTTCCTACCGCCTTACTCAGGAGTTGCTTTAAGGCTGTCCAGCTGGCCTTTGGAGTGCGCCGTGAACAATGCATACAGACTCGAACCTTTCAATCGAGTGCTTGTAGACTGAGCGGTTAGGGAGTTTTATCAGAAATATGCAGCCACCCTAGTCAGGAGTTGCTCCAAGGCTGTCCAGCTGGCCTTTGGAGTGCGCCGTGAACAATGCATACAGAATCGAACCTTTCAATCGAGTGGGCGCGACAGCTTGTAGACTGAGCGGTTAGGGAGTTTTATCAGAAATATGCAGCCACCCTAGTCAGGAGTTGCTCCAAGACTGTCCAGCGAGCCTTTGGAGTGTGCCGTAAACAATGCATACAGAATCGAACCTTTCAATCGAGTGGGCGCGACAGCTTGTAGACTGAGCGGTTAGGGAGTTTTATCAGAAATATGCAGCCACCCTAGTCAGGAGTTGCTCCAAGACTGTCCAGCTGGCCTTTGGAGTGCGCCGTGAACAATGCATACAGAATCGAACCTTTCAATCGAGTGGGCGCGACAGCTTGTGGACTGAACGTTTGGGGAGTTCTACCAGAAGTTTCCTACCGCCTTACTCAGGAGTTGCTCCAAGACTGTCCAGCGAGCCTTTGGAGTGCGCCGTAAACAATGCATACAGAATCGAACCATTCAATCGAGGAGGGAGGGACAGCTTGTGGACTGAACGTTTGGGGAGTTCTACCAGAAGTTTCCTACCGCCTTACTCAGGAGTTGCTTTAAGGCTGTCCAGCTGGCCTTTGGAGTGCGCCGTAAACAATGCATACAGAATCGAACCTTTCAATCGAGGAGGTAGGACAGCTTGTGGACTGAACGTTTGGGGAGTTCTACCAGAAGTTTCCTACCGCCTTACTCAGGAGTTGCTTTAAGGCTGTCCAGCTGGCCTTTGGAGTGCGCCGTAAACAATGCATACAGAATCGAACCTTTCAATCGAGGGGGGAGGGACAGCTTGTGGACTGAACGTTTGGGGAGTTCTACCAGAAGTTTCCTACCGCCTTACTCAGGAGTTGCTCCAAGACTGTCCAGCGAGCCTTTGGAGTGCGCCGTAAACAATGCATACAGAATCGAACCATTCAATCGAGGAGGGAGGGACAGCTTGTGGACTGAGCGTTTGGGGAGTTCTACCAGAAGTTTCCTACCGCCTTACTCAGGAGTTGCTTTAAGGCTGTCCAGCTGGCCTTTGGAGTGCGCCGTGAACAATGCATACAGAATCGAATCTTTCAATCGAGGGAGAGGGACAGCTTGTAGACTGAGCGTTGTGAAAATGAAGCGAGTTCGAGCAGTCTTTCTGGGATGCGCTGCGCATCTAAACATTGTTAAAGCGTAAATGCGAAATGAAAAACACAAGCGTATAAGTATAAGGGAGAGATCGTAGTTGTCCAAACCTTGTTTGGTGTCCCATTCTACTCCACCCTCGTTTGGAAGGATCAATATGGCGCCGCGGCACCGGAAGTGTGAAAACTGTAGTTAGGCGATTTACGGCGCTCTCAGATGGCGCGAGGGGTCACAGAGGCAGGAGAGTGGACTGGCTCCGGAACTAATCTGGGTCCCGACCAGGGCTATGGTACATTTGACTCGTGAAAAACCGGTACAAATGAACGTAAATTTGAAATCGAACTATCCTTCGAATCAGAATTAACTAGGGAATGGCCTCGAAGACAATTTTTTTAGTTTTTAAACATTTTTTAAAGTGACACTCAGTTAGCATTTGAGGTGAGTTTGTTCTGTAACTGGGTGGCCAAAATGTCTTCCGGGCCAGTCGAAATCCCACCTGTAGAAGACTATAAGGTGGTTTCATAGGCCTCCAGATATCTACGTTCCTGTCTTCAAAGAAACCATTTTGTGCCCACTTTAATGATACGAAAAGTGTACGGCTAACTACGAAGAAGTGTCATATGGGCAACTTTGGCAGCGTACAATCGCTAACGATTTCAACCTTGAAGGTTCCATCTTCGCAGCTTGATTTTCACTCTCGCCTCCAACGTGACAAACGAGTATAAGCACATACAAATTTGATATTTTAAAATTAGAGCCATCCAAAGTGGAGACATTTTCTGAAAATAATAGAAATTAAATTATTAGATCCTCTGAAAAAATACATCATTGTGATCGTGAAATACTAAAGAATCCAGAGAACTATGTGTTGCTGTATATAAGGTGGAAAATAGACTGTAATAGGCCAAATCTCCTTCCTTCATTACCTACTCAGGAGCTGTGGGTGTAATTATCTCCCGCGAGCACAGGGGTCAGCGGCGCCAGGCAGGAATTAGGTCACTGAACTATTTTTCAGGCGCTCCCTAGGCGATTTTCAGCTCATCGGGAAGAGGGCTCGGTGCTGATCACGAATATGTCATTCAATTTGCAATGCGCTCAATTTGAAGAGCGCTACAGAAAAGCGGCGGAAAAGGCGGTTTTTTTCGCTTTTTCCGCCCAAAGACCAAAAGATAAGGCCGGTATTGTATCGTGTCAAGAGCCGCGCCAGAGTGTTGTTGAGCGTTGGCAGGAGATTCTTCAGGTGTTCGGGTCTGATCCTGTCAGGACCGAGTGCTGTACCCTTCTTCACGACGAGATGGCGTGTCGGATCTCGGAAGGGAAAACAGAGGGGACGACGTATCCATCCTGCGGAAGATGGCATGGAGGCAGGTGGACGTATCTATCGAAGAGATCGTAGTAGAAGTTGTGGATGACCTTCTCCATGGTCCCTCTGGAAGAGATGACAATACCGTCAGCATGTCGGAGAGCGGTCATATTGGTCTTGAAGTTGGCGAAGTTCCGGCAGGCGTTGCGGATGCTCAACCCTGCCTGTGCAGCTTCAGCCAACACTTCCGTCCTTCTCTCCTCAAGATCCTCCTTTATCCCCGCTCTACATAGCTTCGAAAGCTCGAAGGTCACTGTTTATTTCGAAGTGACGAACAATGGAGACTAGGGGCCGGATTCATCAACGACTTACAGCAATTTAACAGAGAAAATACAGTCGAAATCTCTGAGAGCGCGGCTTATCAAGCTATATGGTGAAATATTTCATCGCGCTATCAGAGATTTCGGCTGTATTTTCTCTGTTAAATTGCTGTAAGTCGTTGATAAATCCGGCCCCAGGAGGAGTGAATCGAATGGAAATGAATAGAGGACACCCACTGTATGTGTCACTATCTTTATCAATTCCTTCTTCAGATCACTTGATCATAAGGGTTTTATGGGGCCATCACTTCACTACATCTGCATCATGCTTTGACAGGCATCTAGCTTACATTGAGTCCATGCAACAAGCAGCATCGGAGGTACTAGCGATCAAACGATATAATTTGCCACAAGTGTGGCTGTCCTGCAAATCTAACAATAAGTCTCATCTACAAATTCAGGATGCTCTAGAACAACCTCGCATGACGGGTTACCGCCAGCCTGACAAGAAACTGATGGTGAGCTGCGTTCGAAAGAAAACGATGAAAGTTCGTCGAAGAAATGCACAGGAGTGATACTGCACCATTAAGTGGAGAAATGCTTTGAATAATGAGTGGAGACACGAATTTTTCTGCTTGAGATTCAATACACCTGTACTGTCTTGACAAAATGGTTTCAAGCGATGAGTAATTTCATGTTTGTAGCAGACAGACTTATAAAACGGCAAAGAGTGGTAGGCCAAATATTTAGACGCAACTGGCTAGGAGAAAACGATGTGTATCCATTTTGGTATGTAAATGACCAGGGGCCAGATTCATCAACCGCTTACCGCCCTTTAATACCGCCGTGAAAATACCGCCAAACCCCTTATAAGACATTCATTGGCATCAGGTTTGGCGGTATTTTCACCGTTAGGGGCGGGTAAACGGTTGGTAAATCTGGCCACAGAAGCGGTGCTGTACGGCGAGAAGACTTACCTGGAACTGAGTAATGTTGTGTCGCAGACTCTGGTAGTGCAGCACTAGCTGACGAGAGCGGAGAACAGCTTGAAGACGGCAAAATCCCGCGATGATCTGAAGTATTGTGAGTTTTGAGCAGAGACGAGATTGCCACAGGCGGGGTGTGCAGCCGTCACCTGTGTATATCGCTTCTGCTGAACGTAGCGCCTCCAGTGCTTCTGAATTACTACGGCCGCCTCCTTCTTCCTTATGAACGTTCGTCTCGCCACCCACCCTTTAACGTGCTTCTGAACGATCGTTGCGCGGAACGAGAGCATTCGGTGGTATTCCTGGTAAAGATGACGAGGTGAGCTTCATTTTATAGTACAGTGCCATCGGTGTCTTCTACCTGTTCGAGGTATAGGTCGTGCCTCTCCTTCAGAAACACTTTTGTCTTGCCCAGCTGGTATTCGGAATTCGCGCCCAGCACTTGCTCACAGATCAGCTCAGCCGACAGTCTGTAGTCCACGCGAGAGCCTGTTCCTGAAGAGGATTACCCCACCTCGTCTTTCCGAATCCTTGCTTTCCGTAGCTACCGTTAGTATCCAACTGGAGGAAGATGGTAAACAGCCTTACCGATCGCGTTCACAAGCACTCTGTAGCGGCGAACGAAGGGTTCGAAACTGTGTCGAATGGGGTAGCCGTTCCTTCGTATTTTTATCGTTTCTAGCATTCCTGAGTACTGAAGCTGTCGCAACACCAGGCCGCGGTCCATCACCTAAAGGAAACCCTTCGCTCGTAGGTTTGTATAAGACATTGAAGAGTCGTGAGATTTCATTGAGCTGCTCAAGCAAATCGCACAGCTACTCTTTGCCGCCTTCAGTACATAAACATAAAAAATCCTACTATATGTATGCGAAACGGTCGTTTGTCTGTGTGTGAGTGTGTGCGTGTGTTTGTTTGCACAGAAGTGCTGGAGGAGTGTGTTGGGGGAAAGTGTGGGGATGGGGGGGGGGGGGGTTGTAGTTGTGTGGTGTCACCTACGTCGTGTTGAGAGGGGTCAGAAGACGTGTCGCCGATGTCACGCAAAGGGCGTCCGAGTTCTGAACATGTCGTGAAAGCGAGCGTCCGAGTTCAGAAGAGGTGTCATCGACGTTGTTCAACAGGCCTCTGGATTCAGAATACATGTCACCAATGTCGCGCAAAGGACGTCCAGGTTCAGAAGAGGTGTCACCGATGTCACGCAAGGGATGATCCGATTCAGACGAGGTGTCATTGATGTCGCGTAATGACTGTCAGGGTTAAGAAGACGTGTAACTGATGTCACGCAAAGGACGTCCGGCTTGAGAAGGCATATCACCGGTGTCGTTCGTCAACCGTCTGGTTTCAGAAGAGGTGTCACTGATGTCGCGAAAGGCCTGTCCGGATTCAGACGACGTGTTACCAGTGAAGGTGGGACCAATAATGAGGGAGCGGTGAAGGATGGTGGTCCAGTAAGGAGGGACCGGTGAAGGGCTGACCAATAAAGGGGGACCAGTGAAGAGGGGACCAATAATGAGGGAGCGGTGAAGGATGGTGGTCCAAGAAGGAGGGACCGATGAAGGGCTGACCAATAAAGGGGGACCAGTGAAGAGGGGACCAGTGAAGGTGGGACCAGCAATGGGGACCGGTGAAGGGGGGGGGGGGGTCCAGTGAAGGATGGATCCAGTAATGGAGACCGGTGAAGGATAGGGGTCAGTAAATCGAGGTCCAGTGAGGGTGAGAGCAGTAGGGACCGACGAAGAGTGGGGGAGCAGTGAAGGGTGAACCGGAAAAGGGTTGACAATAAACGGCGGACCACTGAAGAAGGACCAGTAAAAGGGGATCAGTCGGGATGGGACCGGTGAAGGAGGGGGATCCAGTGGAGGTTGCGGGAGGGACCTTTTAAGGGTCCACCAATAAAGGGGAACCAGTGAAGGTGGGACCACTAATGGGAAGCGGTGAAGGGGTGGGGGTCCAGTTAAGGGGACCAATAAATGGGGTACCAGTGAAAGAGCAGTCAACGGGGAACCAGTAAGGGAGCCAATAAAGGGAACACCAGTTAAGGGGGTTAAGTAAAGGGTCCGGTAGTAGAGCCATTGAAAGGAGACCATAAATAATAAACAGAACAAGCACTTCAGAGAATGAATCGCGTAAGTGCAATAGAGGGTGAGGAGCAGTTTTGAAGATTTACTCTACCGTATTCTGCTGTATGTACCATTCTATATAGCAAAACCATTTTTTTGCTGTAATGAATGAGAGAAGGCCTAAAGAGGACAAGAAGATGTTCGGGGTGTTCTATACTTCTGGTTGATTTGGGGCGAAGTCCCCAACCGGAAGTTTCACGGCCCGCAGCCCGTTCAACGTCTTGTAATAAACAACATATACGGCTGCTTTGAAAGGCCAGAACCAACTCTTGCAAAACGCTTAGTGCCGCTCGAAAAATGCATTTAGAACATTCTTTATTATCGGATAGTCTTTCTGACGTAGAATGTTCTTCTGATCACCAGCAGTCAGTCCTAAGCTGAATTCACGCCTTTAGTAAGAAATGCATTATTTGCAACAGTGGAAACACTTTTGTGAAACAGATGAAGAGGTGGGTTTCATAAACACCTTTCAAAGACGAATTTTCTCGCAGGAAATATTTGTTATTACTGTTTTCGCCCGAGATCTGGCTTAGAACAATCTGCAAAGCCACGATGCAATCATGACAGGGTATGGAAATCTTATGCTTCCAAATGTTATATGTAATGCCCAAATCTCCACAGAAGTAAGATCAACTTCATAAAGCTAACAATCGGATATCTGCGATCATATCATCTAGAAGTGCAGTCTAATCCGTAAAGGCACATAGATTTTGGCAGTCATTTTCAGCTGATGTGCTTTCCTCCAAACGTCGATATTTCAATTTGAATTTGGCTGCTTAAATCTGCTACCTTCTTTAGAAATACATAATACACCTATAATACACCTATACATAATACATACACCTCCATGGTCGGTGACGGGGGTCCGAGGGGTTTAGCCGCACTCGATGTTACCTCACTAAGTATGAACCACTGTACCGTTGGTAAATTTCCGCGAAGACGCGGCCGGCGGCAGATTAATCCACCGTTTCCGCCGCCTTGCCATAACTCTCATCGAAGTCGATTATATTCAAGGAAATGCACGTTATTGAATTCAGAACAACATGATCTACCCAATGACGTAAAAATCTTTACAGGACTTCAGAAATTTTGAGTCCGAGATGACCTAGATTAAGCCAGTCCGTAACTGCCTTGACTGCACCGACATTCGCTCCAGAGATCTCGTCTAATTATGCCCGTGGTAGGAATGGATTTGCCCAGTTGAATTTTAAAAATTTTAAGCACTGACGAAAATGTATTTCATGCCAGTGTTCTTGACCGCGGCGATCTGTTCTTTGAGGGAGACGTGTGCCGCGTGGAGACACAGATCTGCCGCGTGAAGTGTCCTTTACACGGGGTCTCGTTGGAAGCCTTATGCACAGCCAATTTCGTAGCTGATTACTGTCTTAACTGTGATCGATGTCAACCTAAAATCTATATTTGTAATCCACACCTCACAGTTGAGAACTTGAGCAAAAATCAGCCTTGTACCAAAGTGATACGGTAGTAGGTATTTAGCGAAAATGGAAAAGCCGGATCTACCCTAGTCCGGAGGAGCACATAACTAAAAAGTATTATATGAAATAAATCCACTTGAAACTTATCGAGCGGCTCCTACAGAACAACATAGGACCCTAAACAAGAAAAAGACACCAAGAAAAAAACGAAAATTACATTTGTTGCGGTTGTAAGCCGGCAAAGTTGTGCGCCCTCCTCACCATGTTGGATCCTGGTTATAATGTCAGGCGGCGGTCAGCACGCGGCATGCTGCTTCATGCGCCCTATTCACCATGTTAGATCCTGTTATAACATGTCAGCCGGCGGTCAGCACGCGGCATGCCTCCATTCCGTCGCTCTTCGCTCGCCGAGACGGTTGTGAACCGCGGTGATTTTTTATTTTTTTGCTTATTCGTTCGTTTTTGGTCTCTTTTAGGTTCCAGCTCGTTCTCTAGGAGGCGCCCAGTAAATCTCAATTCCTTTTTTTACCTACTTTTTAGTTATGTGGCCCCCGGACTAGGATAGATCCAAAAAGCCTGCAGTTGAGAATGCATCAAATAGATCGCTTTAATAAGGCAGAACCTCAAAATTGGCATGAAATACATCTTCGGCGTCGTTTGAAATTTTACAAATTCAATAGGGCAGGTCCAATTCCTGGCTATTAGGTGAGACTCAGGAGCGAATGTGGGTCAGGTCAAGACAGTTACGGGATAACTCGGGTCATCTCGGCCTCAGCAGTTCTGAAATCTTGTTAGGCATTTCACGGCCATTGGGTAGACCATGTTCTCCTGATGGCAAAATGGCGGAAGCAACGGGTTAATGTGCCGCCGGCCGCGTTTTGGTGGAGACCTAGCGACGGTACTGTATGCTTTAACACTCCCAACTACTCTCATGCTGAGGCTCCATGCTGTCCCTTGCGAGCCGCATGGCGAACGTCGTTCCTTGTGGTCCGCCCGCAAGGATTGCACCTGCGCATCCCACCACCTCGTTACGCATGCTTCTGCTTTTCTTTTCTTGTAGGCTGAGAGTTGCTAGCGTGCGCTCATCCTCCGTCACAGCCTGTAGACAGCTAGGCCGTCACTTCTCACATAAAAAATAAGCACTGACAAATTCTCACGCAATGCCGGGTCCATGCACACCTATCAGAACATGCATTCGGGGGTCTTTCGAGGAGGGGTAACGGCATTGTTAGATTTCCTGACGCGAGGACGAATTTTCCGGATACTTTGATACTGTCTTTTTCAGCCGACACCGAGTGGAATGCGACAACGCGGCTGATCCCCGACGCTTCACTCAGCTTATACGTGCCAGCACAAGCCAAGATGGTGCATGTCATGTCATGGGGATCACCACAACGGCCTCTTAATTTCCAACTCCCAACGGAACACTTCGTCCGAAATCGTCGCGAATGACGTCGCGTCGGCGGTGGGTAAGTGCTGAATGTCAGGGTTTTCCTTACTCTGACGCTGCGCCACCCGTAATTCGCATAAAAACAAGATCCTGGAGCCTCCGAAAACTCGTCGGCACTTAATTTTTTGCACGTACATCACATTCTGGCTCTTCGTCTTGTGCTACAGGAAGGTGCTACAGACAACCAGCCATGTGCGATAGCTACAGATCGAAAACGCTTATTTCCATCCGCGTTTATGGAGCCGAACCCTATACCTTCACCGCCTCTCCATTCCTATCCTACCATTTGCCAAGTCCATATAGCACGCCGTTCATATCGCATGCTATGAGAAGTAAGAGGCCTCTAGTACGGATTTAATTCCTCGAGAATTAGGTGGAAGGCTTCCTGGCTCGAGGCGTCCGGTCTGCGGCGTAGACCGACACGATGGTCCAGTAACTCCTACGTGTCCAGTCTCAGTTACATGATTCGATCGCTCATTACTTGGACAGCAGCTACAGGTTTTGAGGAACCCGCAACCGCGATCCCGAGCCCACTCCCCTTGGTGTCCATCGTTGTACTATAGCTTAATTCCTTCAATCTTCCTGGCTTGGCCCTTTTCGCGTTTCCTGTAGGCTTAGGACTCGGGTCTTTTTGCACTTCATGGGTCAGCGAATTCCCTGAATTTCTCGGTCGGTGTTCTCGAACTCAGCGTCCTTGGTCGAAGTAGCTTCTTTGGTGGAGGGCCCTTGCTAGCGCTCGTATACTGACAAGCACAGAAATCGGCCGGGTTCTGCGCGCCATTCTTGTGACGTACTAGATTGTGCGCTGATTCTCCCGTGACTTGTGTTATTGATTTGTGACGGGATTTCTCCATCAGCTGGCCCATCGACGTGGGCCTGACGCTGGAACCGTTGTCATTTCTGGAATTTTGCAGGGCCGGAGCAGGGAATCGTACCAACAACTGTTTCTGCATGGGACTGCACTACTAACCGCTCGGCTAACATGGCTCACTGTTGGTCCTGCATGCAGTTTCAGAATGCAGGCAAAATTATAGTGCATGACATGATGAGGTAGAAGCTTCTAACGGTGGGTCATAAAAGGGACTGGTAGCAGTTGTAGTTGATTATCAACAGCACTCAGAGTTGTCGAGAGCAAGCTTATTTGCTGAAGAGGTGCCGAAAACGACAAAGTGCACCGGCTAGACCAGCAAAGCAATCAAAGCGCATGTAAGGACTCACTAGAGCTCTTTTAAACTCGTTTGGCTTAATACATCTGATAAAGAATGGCTCCGTCTGATTCAACTGCTGCATCAGCTGGTCAAGAGACCTACGAAATTGACCGCTAACAGTGCTGCCCTTGTTTCTGCAATGAGGAACATCAGCTACTTTTACGATTGTCTCAAAAGCTTCTCATCTGATTACCTTCCGGTACCATCGACGTAATTGGCCTCGTCGAAGATTCTTAGGAGTAGATGCATCTTGCTCGAGTGCACCAGGGCATGCAGATCCGCAGAGAAAGAGTCGCGATTCTTTTCGAGGAAACCTGCAGACAGACTTGGAGGTGACGAGCTCTTTTTATAGAAGACCATCGAGCAGACCTTTGGCGTGATAGAACACCGGGCCAGCAAAATGCCGAACCCCGAACGAGCGCTGCAGATCGGATTTCGGCCTCATGTAAAACGAGGCCGAGGAGTGAGTGGAGTGCAGCTTGCACAGCATAGACTGATCGGTTCCCTAAAAGCTTGTGACATTTCCAGGGAACCCACCCCAATAGACGTGAGAAGGAGATGAATATTTACCTTGGGAAATATGCTTTCCTCATCAATTAAAGAGAACACGTTCATTGGCCGGACAGCAATCATCTCCAACGTCTCCTGATTGTCGACGAATTTGATCTGGCGCCAGTTGATTTGTTCCTTCAAAACGGATTCCGGGGTTTTGATTGCAGAATGGAACACACGATTAAAGCATTTCAAATGTTCTGTACAGAGGTGAACACCACTGTGTACGCTTCGAGCTGCTCAAATGTTGAACGCATTAGAAGAGATTAACCTTCGATGTTGTCAATGCAAACGACAAGTGTCGAGTAGTCATGTTTGAAAATAACATTGAAAGACGTGAAACATATAGTACGTATCAGGCTATCTCCAAATCTAGCAAAGCCATTTTCAATGAAAATAAAAGAAACCTGGAGGTGGATTCGGTGGAGGGTCGGAAAGCTCATTGGCTACTAATAGTAACAGACATGCGTAAGTCTAATAGAAAATTGAAGGCATTGCTTTTGCCCGGTTAAATGATGAACACAGAGGTAATGTAAATGGCTGCAGAGGCAACTGGTATTAGGACAGAGCGTCCGACGTATTTAATGTCGAAATTTCAATTTTGTTTAACTTCTGCGAAACAAAACAAAAGACTGTGGTCTTCCAGCACAGAAAACCACATTCTTTTCGTGACGAGAGGGATCACAACGTTGATGGAGCGCAGCAGTGCAGTCACTTAGAGGACCACAGAAGTGTGCAGAGCGGACGCAACGAGCAATTCATTCTTCTGGCAAACTAGAGAGCTAAGCATTACTAGCTATCTGATTTGTACTTCATTACGGTTCATTCATGCAGCTCATAGGAAGCCTTAGTGGAAGTGCTCACCTGATCGTACTCCGCTTGTTCCATTTTGAAGACATGTTGAACAAAGAACTGCTGTAAACTTTCGTTGGCATAGTTGATGCAGAGCTGTTCGAAGCTGTTCGTCTCGAAATTCTCGAAGCCAAAAATATCAAGAACTCCGATTGATTGTCGTTGGGTCGCGCCATTCCGAGGCCTAAAAGCGACAACCTCACATGTTTGGAATCGAATGTGACAAGGGCGACACTTTTTCGCTCAAAGTTTTGCCAGTTTCGCTTGCCAGTTCTGCAGAGCGCTTGACAGCGTGTTGCACAACAAGGTATGTATGGGATTCCGCTAATCGCTTTAGCGCATTGCTCCAACTTTTGGGGCGGATTGTAGCAGCACTAGAAACCATCCTTGACTAGATTTCGATTATATTCAGATTAAAGAATACCCTGTTTCTTGTAGGTCACCAGCTCGATACGTTCGAATAACTGGTTGAATTTAGTAGAAAGCGTAAATAGATCCTGTAGTGATAGCGGTGATGTCAAGGAAGCCGTACGAACTATCCGTAAACTGCACCGTTAAGAAGAAAGGATGCGATTGCGTATCCTGTCACTTCTACTGGTCTTCTCAGAAGTATTGTGAAGGTGATCGCACGAGTGAATTTCAGACAATCCCAAGAAACCGCCCATTAAGAATCATACACTCACATGTCAAATCTTCGTGCGCTTCATCACTACATTATTTTTCGTTAATGTCACTTGTCATTATAAGGAATCCAACAATAAAGCGCTGCATCTTCGTCTAACTGAGTAAGCGTCCGCCATGAAATTTTCAAGCCTTCTATGGCACAAGACAACCTTCCAAGACTCCATAACTTTTTACAGTTCTGACTTCGGCGCTCACAAGGGAAGGGTCTGAAGCGCATTTCTGAACGGAGACAGCGAGCTATATATGAAGAATCTCGAGCCCTCAATTAGTTTAAGAATGTGTTTCTTTCTTGCCAATTCGTTAAACCCAAGGAGAAGGTTGTCCTTAAATTTACTGTGGAATTGTCGCCTCACGACGGTGGGGTCTCTTGTACGCCCGCGATGCCTCTGCCGGCAAGCCGCTCGGAGCGCAGTGTCCATGTTTTCTCATCTTGAAACCTCGGCATCGTTATTAGATGTGATGTTTCTGCTTCTGTGCCAGCGAGGTTGGTAGTTGGAAAAGTTTATTCTAGGCCTGTCGTTTCGACCGTTTCGTCGTCTTCAGAGGCCTAAAGATCGCTCGAAGTTTTTCAGTTTGAAGCCTACCCGGCCAAACGCCCCCTCGTGCTTACAATTTTGACCTAAAGTCAGGAACGGCGTGAAATTTAACAAATGCTGAAGATGAACTTACACGACTTTTCACCACTGAGTGTAGCAGTCGCTACAACTCTTTGTCAGACCAGTAGCGAATGAGGCATGAGACTCACTACGACCCCATCTCACTCCTGGTCATTGAGCTCGCAGTGCGATGCAAACGAGAGCAGATCGTTGATAATAGAAAGAAACTCATTCCTGTTGTTCATACTGGGATTTCTGGTAGAAATCCAAAGCGTTTCGAGCGCTTTCCGCAAAGAAGTCTTGGCCTCGAACGCCAAAATCTTGCACTCGATATCAAAGTCATTACCGTTGTGAGTTACAGCTCTGTTCTTGGCAAGTCGCGTTAAAAGGTTACCACGTCGTTTCCAAGCCAGGTTTGATACGTATCCCCAGCTGTCTACTAGTCTCCCCAATGTATGTGATACGACACTCACTGCACCAATCCGGTAAATTACTCCACTTTTTGAGCAGTCGCCAGTTCTAGTGTGTGGGCAAGCAACACAATTGTCTGATATGCACTGTCTCTCGTAGAGTCTACCTCGTACAAGTTGCTTTTTGATGTTATATTTGAGGGAATATTGGCCAGAATAGCATCATCCTGCAACTGTGCATGAGTAATGCAACGTTGAATTGCTGCAATGAGTTTATCAAACTGGTGTTGCGTAACCACTTTCCGCAGCTATCGTAAAAGCTAGCCGTAGAGATTCCAGCCTTATCACTTCATTTGTACATACACCCGCCGCAGTTTTGAACATATCTTTAACAACGACTCGTTTTACTGCAGACGGATGCGCTGATGAAGCATGCAGCAGAATGTTCTTAGAGTTTCTTTTGCGGAGCCATTTTACGCTGATTATGCCTTGTGACACCTTGACCTGCGTGTTGAGATAGGGAAGCCAGCCGTCTTGTGGGACCTCTCTTGTGAGTTTGATGTACTGTGATTGCTCATTCATTATACGGAAGCACTCGTCCATTTCGGACTGCGTGGACGTCATGAGGAGGCAATCATCTATATATCACATCACAGCACATTAGCGGCAAGCGTGCCAGCACTGGTTCTTCTATTCTGCTCATGAAACATATAGCAAGTGTTGGTGGTAAAAATTGTCCCATGGCTAGTTCCGTAATCTGAGCAAAGTAGGCTCTTGACCAAATGGATATGTTGCAGCATAAGCATTCCTTGATCAGGGTGCAATTTACTAAGTTCAAGGTGTTAATATTATTACCATGCCTGGCAAGCACCTCGGACAAAGCTTGCAGGGCCTGGTCGTTTTGGACATTTGTGTAGAGCTGACATCAAAAGACTCTATCACATAATTTTCTTCTGCTCTAGAAGTTCGCAGAAGTTCAAGGAACTGCCTTGTCTTGGTCAGATGGGACAGAACCATGGGCAACAGCTGGCTCAAAATACAATAGCAGAAACATCACAGCTGATAACGATGCCGAGGTTTCAAGATGAGAGAACATGGAGACCATTAGACAACGCACCGCTGAATCGGTTCTGTCTTTTTCGCGAAGCGATGTCGCTTCGTCAAAAGGTGGTGGCCTGTTCATTTTGAATGCGAAGATCGGTGCAATGTTAAAAAGGAATGATAACCACCCAGCAGTGATACGATTACAACAACGATTCCTTTGCGGAGTTATCAAGGAGAAGCAACACAAATTGTACTCGATGATTTTCAAATGTAACGCAAAAGAACAGGCGTGCCGATGTCTTATTCCGGATCAAAAGGAGCGCTCAAAAGCGGCTTTTTAAATAACTTTTTTCAAACCAAGCACTTGTGAAAAGAAACATATATTTGAGCTCAGCAGGGCAAGCTCTATCTTTTGACATATAAAGCAATAGAGTTGAAAAATGCATATAGGCCGGGCATAATCAATCGAGTGGGCGCAACAGCCTATAGAATGAGCGTTTGGGGAGTTTTATCGGAAATTCCCAGCCGCCCTACTCAGGAATTGCTCTAAGGCCGTCCAGCTAGCCTTTGGAGTGCGCCGTGCACAACGCATATAGGATCGAAACCTATCAATCGAGTGGGGCGGCCGCTTGCAAATTGCACGCGCGGGCGTGTTCGTTGCGCAAAACCTCTGTCAAGTTCGAATCGTTTTGGCTGCAACTTGTGGGTCCTGTAGGCAGTAGAACGGTCTCTAATAGTACACTAATGTAGAATAGTGTAGCTTAGTGAGAGACAATGTTACGGGACTGCGAATATGCATGTGACGCTTGTGTGACGCATCTGTTTCCGACTTCGGTGGTCCATTGCATAAAGACGCGTCGAGCTGACGGCGCTAAAATGCGCAGGCAAGTAGAGCAGTTAAGATGCTTTATAATGAAGTGCTCACTACTCCTCAGCAGCCTAAACTGCCTTAGCCTCAGCTGCCACTTTAAAGCGGCGGAAGACAGTGGCTACAATTTCTTGCGCTCTTACTCGCCCAGATTTGAGTTGTCGACACTCGCAATGGTACCGTTCTGTTATCGAATGGTATCAATTTCGACCGATTTTGGAAACATCGATTTTTTGACAGTTTCGCATCGAGGACAAGGCCGCTCGAGGCCGCGGCAGACGGACGATGATTTAAAATCGATATTCTCGAAATTGGCCAAATTTTCTCTCCCGAAATCATCCAGGGGTTATTTGAGTCGCGGATTACGAATGCGACGTCCATTTTTGAAAATTCGGTTGATTTCTGTAGGTTACTTCCCGTTTGAGGGTGGTCGGGTTAGAGTCACTGATCACCCTGAGTTATCGTTACGGTCTCCTGCCGTAATCGTCCAAATGGATTTGTCCAAATGGTGTTCGGCACCCTGAATAATCCCCCTATACGAAGTTTGAGCAAAATCGGTGATCCTGACCGGACTCTCAAACGGGAAGTAACCTACCGAAATCAACGGAATTTTCAAAAATGGACGTCGGATTCAGCGCCCCAAATACCCCAGGATGGTTTCGGGCGAGAAAATTTGGCCAATTTCGAGAATATCGGTTTTAAGTCATCGTCCGTCTGCCGCGGCCTCAAGCGGCCTCGAGCGAAACTGTCAAAAAATCGATGTTTCCAAAATCGATCGAAATAAATACCATTCGATAAAGCTTTTCGTGTTGAAGCTAACGGTGTTATTGCGAGTGTCGAAAGCTCAAATGTGGGTGAGTAAGGGTGCAGGAAACTTCAACAGCTAAGCAAGACGCCCTAATTTGGCGGCTGACGCTAAGGTAGTTTAGGCAGCTGGGAAGCTGTAGGCATGCCCTCTTAAAGCATCTAAACTGTTCTACTTGCCTGCGCATTTGTAGGCCGCCAGCTCTCCAGGTCGTCCAGCAGGAGTCGACTGAATTGGCAAAAAATCGTGTCACACAAGGCAAACCTGCATGTTCGCACCGCTGTAACTTTGTACAGTCATAAGATACATTACTGTGTTTAGGGCAGCACTGGAACATTTACCTGCCTGCAGAATCCACTAGTTGCAACAATAAAGGTTCATACATGACAGAGTTTTGTTTTTTACATGGTTCATAGCGCTTAGAACACGCCCGCGCGTGCATTTAGCACAACAACGGTTGATGTTCTCCTCGCAATTACATGCCCAGATTGCACTTTTCCCTACTCTCAGTAGCACCACTGAATTCAGCATGAAAAGTTCTATCGAATGGTATCAAGCGTGTCCCGATTCGAAGATATCGATTTTCGATGACGTGATCGTCTGTCTGCGGCGGCCTCGAGCGGCCTCAACCTTGTCCTCGATGCGAAACTGCAAAAAAATCGATGTTTCCAAAATCGGTCGAAATTCCGTTTTACTGCCTACAAGACCCACAAGTTGCAGCCGAAACGATTCGAACCTGAGAGAGGTATTGCGCTCCTAACACGCCCGCGCGTGCAATTTGCAAGCGGCCGCCCCACTCGATGGATAGGTTCGACCCTATATACGTTGTGCACGGCGCACTCCAAAGGCTAGCTGGACGGCCTTAGAGCAATTCCTGAGTAGGTCGGATGAGAATTTCTCAAAAACTCTCCAAACGCTCACTCTACAAGCTATCGCGCCCACTCGATTGATAGGTTCGATTCTACATAGATGCCTTGTTCAACTCTATTGATTTATATGTCAAAAGATAGAGCTCGCGCTGCTGAGCTCAAATATATGTTTCTCTTCACAAGTGCTTGATTTAAAAAAAGGCTATTTAAAAAAGCCGCTTTGGAACGCTGCAAAGCGTTCCTTTCGGTATTTGACTAAATCATATGCGCGGTACTGTAACATTCCAGCTCAAGGAGACACTGGTGCAACGGCGAGAGTCACAGTGATTGGTAGCACTCAGTTGTCATCACACGCGCTTTCACTTCTCAGCCTTGGGCCGTCATTTTCGCCCGCTCGAAATATCAGTCGTATCATGTTCCGTTGTGTTGTGGGTAACTCAAACCGACTCAAAGACCTCCTTTATTTAAAATGCAGCCGCGAGAGCAGACCTCAAACCATTATCACTAATCAGAGATCACTCCCAGCCATATCGTTGCCGCGCACTAATTATAGACAGCCTGTTACCATTCCTGAACTTGATATCAAGCTCAAGATCCTGTCATCGGGTCTACTAGCTGCACTTAACCAATATAGGCGGTTATGTAACAAAAACTTTTCTGCTGAGCAATGGCAATGGCTACGAGAGATGAGCGAGTTAAGATCCAACGGTATAATACGGATCTCAGTTAGTCATAAGGGTGGTGAATTTGTAGTTTCTCCACAGTCGTTAGACCGGGAAATAACAGAAATTCACCTCGAAGACAGCTCTATTTGTCGACGCGCGTCCGCGAACAAGTTCTCTTCACAATGCAGACGACTCAGCCATACATGGCTGAACGTCGACAAATCTGCAAGTGTCGATGAGACTTTTGTAAGCAGACTTAAACTTGACAATCCTATCTGTCTAGTTTTCCATAGTCTCGTCAGAACGCACAAGTTAACTTCTCGCGATATGCGGTCAATGTCAGTGGATACTAGACATTGGATCCGACACCGATTTTCCGGATAATCGGATGATTCGGATAGGCCATTTTTTTCAAACCCCGGATCTTCGGATGATTCAGATGAGGGCAATTTCGAAAACCCCGGATCTTCGGATGATTCAGATGAGGGCAATTTTAGAAACCCCGGATCTTCGGATGATTCAGATAACGCCACTTTCGGCCGAGCCGGATTTCGGATATCCGATTCGGATACAACCGGATAAGTGATATAATAGGGGCACGCAACCCCTTAGAAACGGAACACATCAGTAACTCCGCGTTTATTTCCTTGACCAATTGAAGTCACGAGCGCGCGAAGCAGCTTGGAGCGCCTCACCTTGAATTAAGTGTTTACACGCCCTGGTAGCAAGGCACATGAATGCCCAGTTACATTATATCTGGCCTAGCTTATTTCACCAATGGAGTAGAACACACCAGCGCTACGTAAAAGATGTCGTATTTGGCTGCCTTACGAGGGGATCCCTCCGCAGAGCTATTTTGCGCTTCCAGAACAAACAAAAAACAGCTTTAAGACCCCAAAGAGCCAATACCAACTCAATAGTGAGTTGGTAATGCACAGCGAAGTCTTGTAAAGGACAATAATTAAACGATTCCGAAACGCCCCGCATGAAATTTCTCGTGCTCTGAAAAGGGAAGGGTCTGAAGCGTATGTCTGAACCGAGAGAGCGAGTCATCCCACCATATATATAGGAATAATCACCACTCCTCAATTAGTATAAAAATGTGTTTTGTTCCGATAAGCCCGAGGAGAAGAGGACCCTTGAAGTTACAGTGGAATCGGCGCCTCACGAGTTCGGTAGTCTTGTACGCCCGCAATGCCGCCGGCGGGAAGCGGCTCGTAGCGCAGTAGATAGCGACTTTGCTCCATGAGAGGGAGGTAGAGGGTTCGACTTTTCTGCGCTGCTGTATCTTTGCATTTCAACTTATTGTTTGATTTGCGCGATTCTGACATCTGCACCATTTTAGATGTTTGCTGTGCAGTGTTTCCAGATGTATGCCGTGAGAGCAACTTTGTTGCCACTTGTTTATTACTGACCGGTTTTTTAACCAAAACTCAATTGGAAAGCTGTTCAACATAACGATGTATGAACGTTTAACATCAGTGATACACAGACACAAAGTGCATGGAACATAAGCACTGGTCACAATACGAGCAGCGCATAAAGGCTACTGGCTCCTCACAGTTTGCTTCCATATATGGACAAATAAGATCGGCTCCATAGGCGAAATCCAATTGAAGACGTTCCCTTTCCTCTGAAACAAGAGTTCCAGCCGAAAACGTTATCATATGCCCACGGCTTGCCAGCCTTTCCACGTCTATCAGTTCATTTTGCTGATCCCAACCTTCTTCTGGTTTTCCACCACTTTCAGCCGTTCGTCTTCGTTAACTTCAAGTTGACGTGCTTCGAAGTCCTTGGGTATGCTAACCATCCGTTCGGTCAGGTTGGTGTCATTCCCATGAAGGCTGCTTATCTAAAGGTGGACCACACTTCAGCGTGAGCAAGTGGACCACTCGAGCATCGGCGACTTTGTTGGTGTTAGGTTTTAGAGAGACTCCAGCAGACCTCTGATTTCCAGATGACAGGCAAAGATGAGAGAAAGAGTGTATTGATGCCGTTCAGGTCAAATTCCGGGATCCACAAACTTTCTCGTTTTAACCACATGTGACGTCACATCGTGGTCTCCTTTGAAAATCCGAGCAGGATGGTTTTACCCGAGGTCATTGGCCGATGTATGGAAACAGGCTGAGAGGAGCCTGCAGCATTTATACCCTGCTCATTGTGTTCAGTGCTGCTTTATGCACGTTGTACCTGTGTATCACTGGTGTTGAATATTTATGCATCATCATGTTGAGTACCACAGCATGCAGCTGGAATATGCGCAGCAAACATCTGAAAATAGTATAGACGTCAGAATCCCTCAAATCTTAACCAATCATTCAAAAAGCAGGAATGCAGCAGCGCATGAGGATCGAACCCCCGACCTTCCTCCCATGAAGCATCGTCACTACCCATTGCGCTCCGAGCTGCTTGCCGGCAGAGGCATCGCGGTCGTACAAGAACCCACGCCGTTCAATTGTAACTTCAAGAACCCCCACTCCTTGGGTTTAACGACTTGGCAAAAATGAAACACATTTTATGCTAATTGAGGGGTGGCGATTATTCCTATTTAATAGGATGACTCCCTATCCCCGTTCAGATACATGCTATCAGACCCTTCCCTTGTGAGAGAATTCCCTCCAAATGATTGCAAATGTGCCCGAAAAAGTCAGGTTATCAATAGCGCAGAGTTTGCCAGCAAGACACGCTAACCTCCTATTATCCGATTTTTATCCGATTTTATCCGAATCATTGCGTTTTTCAAAACCCCGGATCTTCGGATGATTCAGATGAGGGCAATTTTGTAAACCCCGGATCTTCGGATGATTCAGATGAGGGCAATTTTCGACCGAGCCGGATTTCGGATAATCCGAAACCGGATAAATCCGGCCGGATATCCGAAAACGCATGATTCGGATCCCATGTCTAGTGGATACATATAAAATAAGACCTATTATTAGTTGCGTAGGTGGGCCAACCGATCGAATATCGTGGTTCCTCAATTGTATGTTGAGCCAGCTGTTGCCCATGGTTCTGTCCCATCTGACCAACACAAGGCAGTTCCTTGAATTTCTGTGAACTTCTAGAGCAGAAGAAAATTGTGTGAGGCCCTGCAAGCTTTATCCGAGGTGCTTGCCAGGCACGGCAATAATATTAACACCTTGGACTTAGTAAAGTGCATATCTTGACCCTGATCAAGGAATGCTTATGCTGCAACATATTCATGTGGTCAGGAGCCTACTTTGCTCAGGTTAGGGAACTAGCCATGGGACAATTCTTAGCACCAGCACTTGCTATATGCTTCATGAGCAGAATAAAAGAACACGTTTGCCGTTAATGTACTGTAGATATATAGATGATTGCCTCCTCATGACGTCCACGCAGTCCGAAATGGACGAGTGCTTCCGTATAATGAATGAGCAATCACAGTACATCAAACTCACAAGAGAGGTTCCACAAGACGGCTGGCTTCCTTATCTCAACACGCAGGTCAAGGTGTCACAAGGCATAATCAGCGTGAAATGGGTCCGCAAAAGAAACTCTAAGAACATTCTGCTGCATGCTTCATCAGCGCATCCGTCTGCAGTAAAACGAGTCGTTGTTAAAGATATGTTCAAAACTGCGGCGGGTGTATGTACAAATGAAGTGATAAGGCTGGAATCTCTACGGCTAGCTTTTACGATAGCTGCGGAAAGTGGTTACGCAACGTCAGTTTCACGCCATAGAAGACCTGCTGAGCGCTTAGAAAAGCTGCTGAGAACCGAGCTCTCCCACGTCAAAACAGAGTTGCGAGTATGTCTTCCGTTTATTTCTGATATAGCGACTCAACATTCTATTACTCGAGCTCATTTGCAAGATGATGCTGTTCTAGCCAATATTCTCACAAATAACATCAAAAAGCTTCTTGTAGGCAATAGACTCTACGAAAGCAGTGCATATCAGACAATTGTGTTGCTTGCCCACATACTAGAACTGGCGACTGCTCAAAAAGTGGAGTAATTTACCGGATTGGTGCAGTGAGTGTCGTATCACATACATTGGGGAGACTAGTAGACCGCTGGGGATACATCAAACCTGGCTGGGAAACGACGTGGTAACCTTTTGACCCCACTTGGGAAGCACAGAGTTGTAGTTCACAACGGTAATGATTTTGATATCGAGTGCAAGATTTTGGCGTTCCAGGCCGAGATTTCTTTTTTGGACGCTTTGGATTTCTGGTAGAAATCCCAGTACGAACAACAGAAATGAGTATCTGTCTATCACCAACGATCTGCTCTCGTTTGCACCGCACTGCGAGCTCAATGATCAGGAGTGAGATGGGGTCCTTGTGAGTCTTATTCGCTACTGGTCTGCTAACAAAGAGTTGTAGCGACTGCTACACTCAGTGGTGGAAAGTCGTGTGAGTTCATCTTCAGCATTTGTTGAGCTTCGCGCCGTTCCTGACTTTAGGTCAAAAATGGAAGCGCCGGGGCGTTTAGTCGGGTAGGCTTCAAATTGAAAAACTTCGAGCAATCTTTAGGCCTTTGAAAACGACGAAACGGTCGAAACGTCAGGCCTAGAGTAAACCTTCCCACCTACTAACCTTGCTGGCACAGAAGTAGAAAGATCGCACTGGACCGTGACGTTGCTTCGTAGGAGTGGGGGGGGGGGGAGGGTCGGAGGCTCGATTCTTCTGCGCTGCCGCATCTTTGCTTTTCCATCTCATTGGTTGAGATTTGAGGGATTCTAGCGTCTATACCATTTTTAGACGTTTGTACAAAGTGCATGAAACAGGAGCACTGGTCACAATACGCACAGCGCCTAAAACTACAGGCTACTCAAGTTTGCTTCCCCACATGGACCAATGACATCGGAAGAGCCATCCTGCTCGGTTTTTTTTTTGTGACGGAAGTGGCGCCGTTTAACCAGCTTTGAATAACGAATAAGCTATCAGCTCTTCCACGTGAGGATGGCACAGGATGCGGTACACCAGCGACACGACCTTCAACGTCTTCATAGCAAACCCGTTCTTCTTCATCTACCCGCAACTTCGACACCTACCTTAAGGAGGTTGTCCCTTTTTGCAGATCAAAGGGAGGTCATACACAATGACGTGGGATTGAAATGGCTTCAGAAGCGACTTCACGTAACTGAGGAAGTCCACGTCGGCTGGCTGAATCTGGCCGCTGGCACCCGAAGGTATAGTCCGAACACTCAAGGTCTTCCTTCGGGGTATAGTATAGCTTGAATCGCCACGTGATACGAGAAGCCAACCCATATGACCAGAATAACAGTACAGCTAACGGGCATCTGTGGGACGAAGACATGCTCAAAGAAGGTGAGCATAGATTGAGTTGTCACGACATGTGAGTAACCTACCACGACGAAAAGATTTTTCGTCTGGAAATGTAGCTTTGTGGAAATCTGCCTCTTTTCTCTTGAAGCTGCACGAAAAGTATGTCGCGAAAAGTACAGGGTGTCTCAAGAAATGTATACACTGTTTCAAAGGTGATAACTTTGCTCATGTAAAGCTACTGAAGAAGTAAAGGGCTCATATGAAAGCTTATGAAAATGGAAATTTTCTGACATATGAGAGGCATGGAATGCGCCATGCTCTCGCCTGAAATTTTCCATTTTACACTCGATTGATTGTGTTCCGCTTGAATACATGTTAGAATTGCTTCACAAAGCGGCCGTTTCGATTGATTTGTGCTTATTTTAGAGTTTAGAACTTAATCACACAACATAGCTTGCGAAAGTAGAGGGTATTCTGAAAAATAAAGGTACTATGTGAAGGGTTGTAACATTGCTGCTAGTAAAGCATTTGGAGATATTTGAGGCTCACTTGAAAGCGCAGGGCAACGGGATTAGTGTGGGGTGAAAGTAGCCAAGATTCCCCCATGCTCCTGCCTGAAACCGTGCATTCCAGACTCTATTGACTTTGCATGGTATGAATGCTTGTTACAATCTTGTTGCTACTTGGTCACATTAACCTGTGCTGTGCTTCTTTTAACGTGGAGAGGATAATTGGCATAACTGCAGCTACTGGAAAACGTTAAAAGAAGCACAGTACAGGTTAATGTGACTAAGTAGCAACAAGATTGTAACAAGCATTCAGCCCATGCACAATCAATCGGGTCTGGAATGCAAGGTACCAGGCAGGAGCATGGGGCAATCTTGACTATTTGCACGCCACAGTAATCCCGTCGCCCTGCGTTTTCATGTGAGTCTCAAATATCTCCAAATGCTTCATTAGCAGCAATGTTACAACCCTTCACATATTACCTTTATTTTTTAGAATACCCTCCATTTTCCGCAAGCTATAAATGCGACTAACTTTTAAACTCTAAAATAAGCACAAATCAATCGAAACGGCCACTTTATGAAGAAATTATAACATGCATTCAAGCGGAACATAATCAATCGAGTGTAAAATGGAAGATTTCAGACGAGTGCATTACGCATTCCATGCCTCTCATATGTCAGAAAATTTCTATCTGCTTAAGCTTTCATATGAGCCCTTAACTTCTTCGGTACCTTTATTATGAACAAAGTTATCACCTTTCAAACAGTGTATACATTTTTTTGAGACACCCTGTATGTTGCTCTATGTAGGGAAAAACTGTGAGGAAACTGTAATTTTTATACGCTGTCCGTATTGTGACCTGCTCCATGTATTTTGTACCTGTGTATTAGGTGTTGAACGTTTATACATCATTATGTTGAACACCACATCATGCAGCGCAAACGCAAAAACCTCTGAAAATGGTATATACGTCAGAATCCTTAAAATCTAAACAAATCACTTGAAATTCAAAAATACAGCAGCGCAGAAAGACCGAAGCCCAACCTCTTGCGCATGAGGCAACGCCACTATCCACTGCGCTCCGATCCGCTTGCCGGCGAAGCATCGCGGCATGGAAGAGACCCCAGAACTCGTGAGGTGCCGATTCCGTTTTGACTTCAAGATCCCCTTACTCCTTGGATTTAATGACTTGGCAAAAAAGAAACACATTCTATAGTAACTGATTGTAAGGAGTGGGGATTCGTCCTTAGGACTAGCTCTCCCCGTTCAGAGTACGCTTCAGACTCTTCCCTTGTTAGAATAGCCCATTAGATACTTATTTTGGAAAGGTTCGCTAGTATTTGAACTTCTCATTCTTTAGTCGAAGGCAGCTTGAACATTGTTGATGACTGTGAAACGGTGGTGAGAGGCAACCCAGTGATAGCCGCTCATGATAACCTGAAAGAAATAGGAGGGTCACATGCGCAACTATTCTAAATTATGTATCCTTTATCACTGTTAAAGACTCAATAAAACTCAATAAATTGTTGAAATCATTTATAATAGGTTGTAACGAAATAAATGGCACTGAACCACTGTAAATTTAAACAGTTAATATCTCGGCTTGTAGGCAAGTTTATTAATCGAAATAAAAACCTTCTGATTCTACACATCTTTGCCAACGTGACACAAGCTTTCTTATCCCAGTAGCATAAAAAACAGAGGTTCTGGAATTGACAAAATCTTCGAAGGCACTTTCGGCATCCTGTTGGTATTTAAATATTTTCCCTACCAAGAAGTCGCCAAGACGCTTGAAGAAATGGTAGTCTGTTGGGGAGAGGTCGGGAGAAAACGGAGGATGTGGTAGAGTTTCAATGCTCAGCTCATTCAATTTCTGCAACGTCATTCGTGCTACATGGGGGCGAGCATTGTCGTGCAGAAGGAGAACTCGCCTTCGGTTTACCAAGGCCGGCCGGATATCCTTCAACTTTTTCATCATTTCTTCAATTTCAATGCAGTACTTCTCTGCCGTGATGGATTCACCGGGAGGGAGGAAGCTGGGGTGAATAATTCCCAGCGAACACCACCATACTGTCACCATTACTTTCTTTTGGTGCAATTCCGGCTTCGCAAAAACCTTGGGGCCCTCATCGCTGTCCACCCACTGTGCCGATCGTCGCCTGTTGTCGTACATTATCCATTTCTCGTCACAGGTTGCGATGCGATCAAGGAATGGGTCCGTTTCGTTCCGTAGAAGCAGTGCGGACGAGATCTCATATCGTCGGTTTCTTTGCTCCTCAGACAGCTCGTGAGGCACCCATCTTTCCAGCTTTTTGGTCTTTCCAATTTCCTTCAGATGCCGGGCAGCTGTGTTGTGACTGACGCCAAGAACCTTCGCTATCTCCCTGGTACCTTTGTGTGGATCCTCTTCTACCACATCCCTCAGCTTGTCCTCATCAACATCACTATGCCTCCCACGACCTTCATGTTCTTCCAAGCTCTCATCTCCATTCCGGAACTTCTGACACCAACGATACGCCGTCCGAATTGTGGAACATCCTTGACCGAATGCGCGTTGATCTTCTCGTCCGTCTCCTTAGCTGTAGTGCCCAGCTTGAATTCATACAAGTAAATGCCTCGGAATACCCTTTTGTCCATTTGCAAAAAAGTCAATAAAACTGTAAAGTTTTCCCACTTTTACATAGAAAGTTTGGTACTCACCGGTAGAGCAAAGTTTGCGCTTCTAAATGATATGCCACATGTTACGGTTTGTTCTTGATCAAACGCGTAAAGACGCGCCAAAAAATGGCGCGAGCCAGTGCCATTTAATTTGTTATAACCTAATAGAAGAAAAATAAAGGATAAAGGATAAAGGACGGCGTTACTCAATCCCTTCTGGGATGCGCCAGCGCATTCTACTTCTACGGGATGTCGTGGAGGCGAAATGAATGCGTATTTGGCCATACAATGACTTGCGGTGGCCAGCCGATGAACAAGTCAGCGCTCTATCCTTCCCAGACAAGTCTGGTACCAATTCACCGACCCCGGAGGGATGGAAGGCTTGGTTGGCCTGGGCGGGAAATCCGAACCAGGAACCTGGTATCGGGTGCACGCGACAGTCGCGCCTCCTCCGACAGCGCTACACGCGCCCAGAAGAAAAATACGTATAAATATTAACTAATCCATAAAATAGTGATCAAACGGATCAATTCATATTTTTATATTTGAAAACAAAAAATAAAATTACTAAAAAGTTATAACGCCTCCCTGTTCACTGACGAGCCACCGGGGAGATGTTATTATATAACGTTGTGGTTCTTCTGAAGAGATGTGGTGAAAGGAACCTATTATTTTGTTGACATCTGTTCATTTGAACTTTTACTTTATTAGACGCAATTTTCATCGTCACATGGGGTGGCAGTGGGCAGACGCGAGTTAATGGCAGGCTACTTCATCCAGAATTTTTGTAGGAGTTTTGTAGGATACTGATTTATAAGACCAGGGATTAGTATAATAGGCAGTTGGAGTTGGAATACAGAAAAAACTTCAAGTTCAACTACGGGGTTCGAACTCCACTGTTGCTTCGGCGTTAATCTACATATTGTATTCGCGAACTTCGCTCTCTACACGAAGGCCTATATTAACAAAATGAAAGCAGTAGGAGCAGTTGCGGCCCAGTGTTCACCCGACACAGTGCATGTTGGGATGTTTCTGGCCCTTGTTGCCTCAAACTCATCGTCAGAACAGAAATGACTTACAAATTGATCGGTGTTTCACTTTTTGAAACGAGTGGAGTTGCTGCTAAAGTTCTTCAATATCAACAACAGCCATCAAAACATTTAAACAACTCTTTCCTCGTCAGACCCGAGCGAGTTAAAAACCGGGAAAATTCTTCCAGGACATTAAAAAGTTCTGCTACCTTAGACCTTAGTCATATATGTTCTGAGTCACGGGCGTCGTGAGCCGAAAGCAGCCCTGGACAGACCCAGCAGACCGGTAACGGACGAAGACACTCAGTGCCTTCGGTTTTTTTCCCACATGTCTTTGTTTTAAGGAACGAAGTTGGCGAATACAATTGATTCACGTTGGAGCAGCTCGAGGGGTTCCTATTCTAGGGCCACATCTGAGTCCTTTCTAAATCTAACTCCAGTTTGCTACTGTATTATTAATTCTGATCTAATGAAAAACCCCGATATAAAAATAGAGGCTTATCGCGAAAAAAAAAACCCTATGCAGTCCAAGCAAAGATATTCAGATGTGGGAATGAAGTAGTTCAGTGTTGAATATCAAACGGGGCGGTTGCATGGATGAGGTAGTTCTACTATTAGAAAGTTGAATAAACCGTTGTCCACATTTAGGCAGTTTACCTATTCATGGAAAGGTAAGCAACGAAAGGAAGTGGGAGTAAAGCAAAGGATGCCCGAAGAACTCCTACTTGTAGATGGCGTCATTGATTCTCGAGACAATGTAGGTGAAGAGCTTTCCATAGATGCCCTTGGCCAGCGCGTCTCGCGCGTCCACTGCGGCGCGGGACGAGAGCCTCATCACCACCCTCTCCTCCCTCGTTACCATCGTTCTCGTCGTCAGGGTGCTCAGCAGATTCTGCTCGCTGACCTAAACGTATCGTTTTAAACGTAGGTATCTCTGTGCAGGCAGCAGCCGAACACAGCTTTTCCGTCCAATAAGGTTAGCCCGAAGATCACTCCAAGGAGGCTTTTTTAAGTGAGCTCGGTCCTAGCAGGCGAAGAAAGTCCTGCTACAGCAAGAATGAAATGAGCAATGCGCTAGGTGCAGAAAGCTAGTCGAAGATACACGGAGAAGAGACAGTCTCAGGATACAATGCAGAGACGCCTGCGAGTAATCTGGCTGTTGGAAAAGAGCGGCTCCTGTTTCTTGCACAGCACAGAAATGCAGTCAAGTCGAGAAGGGGAAGCCTACTCAAGTCCTTTTTTGAGCAACACCGCTGCCAAAGTCCAGCACTGCAAGGTGCCAGTTCTCTTCAATCCACCCCCAAGGTGGTTCCTGAACATATGTGAGTCTGTGCTGGCGCTGGTCAACCTATGGAGCTTGTTAGACCCTCTAATAGTAAGTCATCCACATAATCCAGGTCAGCATGGGGAACACTGTCAGGTTGAGTCTGTAGTCCGTTTCCGTGGCTCTGAGAATTCAATTGAACTTATTGAGACAAAGCAGAGAATATTTAGAAGATTTCAAAGTGGGCATTTGAGCCATAATATTTAACCTGTCCAAAGATTTAGTTTTCGATAAAAATGCTCTTGCTTGATGAATACATTAATAGTCGGGATACTGCTAGCTTTTTTGTGAAACATGAATGCTTGGCTATTCAAAAGTTTTAACGGGAGAGATGCAAAGAAAGAATGGCTTATAAATGACGGAGTTTACCCATTATATTCGTATTGAAATATAGCAGCTTAAACATCGCCGGTACAGTCCAGAATTTAGGTACAATTAACGATTCGCCAGATTAACAGTCGCAGAAGCAAAATACTGGCCTTCTGCCTGAACACGATGAAGGCACGTTGAACACTCTGTTTCAACCCATTCCGCCCATTTGCGTGAGTTTAGAGAGACACTCTCGCAACAAGCTCAGATCTTGTGGGAGACATAGAACACCTTCAGAACACCGGGTACGTATGCATCAATAATTGCGTTCATTGCGCGTATCCAAGTGCAAAGGGGTAATTATTCTGGGAGTTCTGTTCGGATAGGCTCTTCTTCACCACTCTCTGGTTAAGCCATGGCGTTCGATTGTCTAGTCAACTAAAGAAGGAATTTAATACTCCACCTGCAGCAGTCTGGCGATCCGAGCAATACTCGAAGCGTCGCTGACCTCCACTCCTTCAATTGTGTCGACTACAGTCCCTGAAACTTCGTTGGTGAGTCCTTGCTGAAAGGGAGACTCTCTGGTAACATACCTCTGTACTTGATATTTCCAACATGAAGGAGAGCGGCGAGCAGTTGGAATATGGCGCTCATCTCCGCCTCTTTGAACAGAAGCACCTTCATCGCAGAGCGGATTTCAGCGAGATCAGCAGCATCGTCTCGTCCATCGGCCTCCAGAGTTTTGCCCTTAGCGACCTTTATTAAAATAAAGCGGAACATTCCGAACGGGGCAGCCATGCACAGCAGTTTGCGTTTTTGTTCCTAGCTGAAGTGTAATTTTCCAGCAGCAGTACAGTACCGCGCATGTCTTTTGGTCAATTCCCGAAAAAGCCGCTTTGGAGCGTTCCAAAAAACTTTCTTTCTTTAAAGTCAAGCACTTGTAAAAAGAAACATATATTTGAGCTCAGCTGGCCGAGTTCTATCTTTTGACATATAAATCAATAAAGTTGAACAATGCATATAGGCCGGACATAATCAATCGAGTGGGCGCGAGAGCCTGTAGAGTGACAGTTTGGAAAATTTTATTGAAATTCCCAGCCGCCCTACTCAGAAATTGCCTTAGGACTGTTCAGCTTGCCTTTGGAGTGCGCGGCAAACAATGCATATAGAATCGAACTTATCAATCGAGTAGGCGCGACCACTCGCAAATTTACGCGCGAGTGTGTTCGGCGCGCAATAAGCCTGTGGAGATCGAATCGTTCCGGCTGCGGCTCATGGATTTTGTAGGCAGTAGAAAGCTTTAGTGGTCCGCGAAAGTGCAGCGTTACAGCCTCTAAACAAGCGAAATTATAGCGGCACGAAAACGCATTTGTAGGCCCGTATCTCTCCACGTCTTCCCGCAGGGGTCGACTGAAATTGGAACAAATCGTGTCACACAAGGCTAACCTGCATTTTCGCAGCGCCGTAACTTAGCCTAATCATAAGCTACTTTGCTCTGTTTCAGCGCACTATTATAACGTTTTACTGCCTACAAAACTCACAAGCTGCAACCGGAAGGGTTCACACATGACTGCGTTATCGCGCTCAGAACACGGCCGCTCGTATAGTGCAATACAACAACGGTCCATGTTCTCCTTGCTCTTACTCGCCCAGATTACAGTTTTCCCTACTCCCAATAACACCATTCAATTCAGCATGAAAAGCTGGACCGAATGGTATCTAGCATGGCCCAATTGTAAGATATCGATTTTCTATGACGTCATCGTCCGCGCAGGCTCGGCCTGGGTGCCTACGTCCTCGATGGGAAATCGTCGAAAAATCCGTTTCTCTGAAATTGGTCAAGAGTGAAGCCGTTCGATAGAGCTCTTCGAGCTAAAGAGAACGGTACCATTGCGGGAGTCGAAAGCTCAAATCTGGGTGAGTAAGAGCGCAAGAAACTCTAACCGCTATGTTACGCCGCTCTAAACTGGTAGATGAGGCCAAGGCAGTTCAGGCAGCTGATGAGCTGTGAGCATGTCATCTTAAAGTTCCTTCAGTGCTCTGCTAGCGCACGCGTTTGCATGCCGTTAGCACGCCGCGTCTTCCTGCAGGGGTCGACTGAAGTCGGAAAAAATCGTGTCACACACGGCTACCTGCGTTTTCACGCCGCTATAATTTCGCATGTTTAGAAGCTGTAACGCTGCACTTTCACGGATCACTAAAGCTTTCTACTGCCTACAAAATCCATGAGCCGCAGCCGGAACGATTCGATCTCCACAGAGTTATTGAACACACTCGCGCGTAAATTTGCGAGTAGTCGCGCCTACTCGATTGATAGGATCGATTCTATATGCACTGTTTGCGGCGCACTACAAAGGCACACTGGACAGTTTTAAGGCAATTTTTGAGTAGGGCGGTTGGGAATTTCAATAAAATTCCCCAAACTGCCACTCTACAAGCTCTCGCGCCCACTCGATTGATTATGTCCGGCCTATATGCATTGTTTAACTCTATTAATTTATATGTCAAAAGATAGAGCTCGGCCTGCTAAGCTCAAATATATGTTTCTTTTTACAATGCTTAATTTTTAAGAAAGTTATATAAAAAAGCCGCTTTGGAACGCTCCAAAGCGGCTTTCTCGGGAATTGACCAAAAGGCATGCGCGGTACTGTAATTGCTTCAGATCTAAAAACAAGACCTCCATTTTCAGGCTAAAAAATAAGCTGAAATAGGAGTAAAACGACAAAACCTAGAAGCTATGTAGAAGCTCGCGTACTTCTTGAAATTCCTGAACTTTGTGGGGTCTCTAAGATGGGAATGACCCACTACAATACCGCCCGCGTCGCGCGGTCAAAAAGACAGTCTGCGACGGAAAAATCCGTCCCAAAACGTCACTGCTCTTAACTCCTTTAATTTTTTGTTGTTCGAGAAGCTGTTGGTACCGTTCGATTTTTTCTCATCGAGTACTACACAAGCATGTATAGAACTTTACCGGGGGGCAAGCTGAACATACAGAAGTGCGCGGCAGGCGCGGCGACTGCTGCGGCAAGCGCGACATCTACATAGTGTGTGCTGCTACAGTTACGAAGTCTAACGCTCTTGTAACTGCCTAAACTGCTTTGGATACCTCTGCTCAGGTATTTGAGGGAGAGGAAACGGTTATTTTGGGTGGGAATCGGATGACCTAATCCAAGCAATAGACCACTGCTGCTATTGTGAAGGATTTTGGGTTCTTTCATGACACGAGGCTTCATTTCTAAAGGCCACATGTCTGGATACAATACAGCATGACTCGGGAGTTTGTTAGAGCTCCGTTTCCCCCATAACAGCCCACCCAGGAGCGATGCATCAGTGGCGATTCATCGCGCGCGCGGTAGAGGCCGCCGCGCGCGCGGCGAAAACTTGTACGCTCGTACTACCAGCCAACTTTACCAGACCGCCGCATTTGCGCCGAGGGTAGCCTAAAAAATTAATGGAGCAGGCTCTTGCGATTAGAGCAACTTATTTCCCAGGATGTGCATATTTTCGGAGTATCTCACGCATAGCGTAGTGTCAGTGCTCTCTCATGCCTGGAATGCTACGAGAGTGCGCCGTGTGCAATGTATATAAGAGACAAGGACGGACTACTCTTCGCCAGTTGCAAATATCAGTCTGAATACTTGACGTTTTTAAGACTTCTTCCATAGCCAATCGTAGATTTGTCATTGTCTGTCTGTTTTTTGTAATTGTTATTGGCTACAATAAATATAAATAAATAAATACAAATAAATATATAGAATCGAACTATCAATCGAGTAGGATAAAGCATGTTCACTCCACTTCTATCTTCCTTTAGTGGAAAATGTAAAGCCTTCAAGACTATTCCGAACCGTTGGAGAATTTTATCAGAAATTTCCAGCCGCCCTACTCGGGAATTGCTCCAGTCTGTCCCGGCGAGACTTAAGTGTGCGTCGTGTGCAATGCGTGTAGAGATGAACCTATCAATCGAGTGGTTCGACAACTGGTCGAGTGAGCGTTTGGGGAGTTCCATCATAAATTTCCAGCCGCTCTACTAAGGAATTGCTCTAAGGGTGTCCAGCTAGCCTTTGGAATGCGCCGTGAACAATGCATATAGAATCGAACCTTTCAATCGATGGGGGCGACCGCTTGTAAATTGCACGCGCGCGAGTGTTCGGAGCGCAATAACTAGTTCAAATCGTTTCGGCTACAACTTGAACTCGAGCTTGTAGGCAGTGAAACGTTCTAGTAGCACACTGAAGTAGAACGGTGTAGCTCAGGAAGAGGCAATGTTATAATGGTGCGAAAATGCAGGTGAGGCTTGTGTGACGCATTTCTTTCCGATTTCGATGGACCACTGCGGGAAGTTCCGGCGAGTAAACGGCCAGCTTCCTAAACTGCCTTAGCATTAGCTGCCAGTTTGAAGCGGCGGAAGGTAGCGATTAGAGTTTCTCGCGCTCTTACTCGCCCAGATTTGAGCGTTCGACACCCGAAATGGTACTGTTCTCTTCAGCATGAAAAGCGTTATCGAACGGTACCAATTTCGACCAATTTTGGAAACATCGACTTTTTGACAGATTCGCATCGAGGGCGAGTAGGGGGGGGGGGGAGGGGGGGGGGGGCGGTCAGGATGTACACCCGCCCTGTGGGGCGTACGATCTTCCTCTCATCCCCCTTGCTCACCCACCCCCAACTTCACCGAGAGTCTAACGGCTGCCTTACAAAACCTTGGACACGCAAGCCGATCACCGATCACCCTCAGTTATCGGTATGGGCGGTCTCCTGCCGTAATCTTCCAAATGAACTTCGGCATCGTGTTCGGCACCCCGAATAAGTCCCACCCCTATACGAAGATTGGGCAAAATCGATTATTCTGACCCGACCACCCTCATTTATAAAGAAGAAAATCCAAAACCCACCGAAATCGGAGGAATTTTCAAGAACGGATGCCGGAATCGAAATCCGCGCCTAAAAAACCCCTGGATGATTTTGGCCAATTTATCATTTATCAACCAAGTGCATGGTAACTGGTCCGAAGGCTGGGACATCGTTTCCATACACACTGCAATCCAAAAGTCTAATGCCTGTTAGGGAAATTTGAGACCTAGGCTTTTTGAAGAATAAAAACCTGGACTTCAGCAGTTACAATGGAACACCTGTGAGGTAAGCGAACTATAGCTGTTCAGGCTTCTACGATCGAAGGATCACCAAGTATATTTTCGGGCTTATAAATCCTATGTTCGACCGATATTGGATTCGGAATAACTGTTTGGAATCCTTACAAAAAGAGCAAAAGCACTTGGCCCTCCTACGCTGGCTAGTAGAAGAAAAGTATGATGCTCGAAATTCTAACTCACCGGGTCTCCATAAATCCAATTTTGTTTTTCGGTGTACCGTTGACTAGATCTGTGAGAAGTAAACTACGGCTTAATGTCTCGGTAGCAAAGACGAAGATTAGGACAAATTTCTTCGCCTATGGGAACCTTAACCAATTCAACACATTACTTAGTGATGACAAAATGTCGTTGGGATTGTCTGTCCAGGCCTTCCGTAAGCTTGTTGAGAAATAACCTGTTTTTATCAGTCTTTTTCCTGGATCGTGTTCCTTATTGTACTGTTTTGGCAACATTTAGGAGACATTACTTTGTAGTTATTTGTTCATTGTTCATACAGACATTACCGTGTCCTTAATTGTTCCTGTTTATTTTCATTTGGTGTCTTGATAATTTTACACGTGTGAACATATCCCACGTCCTTAAATAAATAAATAAATTTCGAGAATACCGATATTCGATGACGTCACCGTCCACGCATGCTCAGCCCCCGTCCTCGATGCAAATCTGTCAAAAAGTCGATATTTCCAGAATTGGACGAAGTTGGTACCGTTCGATAGCGCTTTTCATGCTGAATAGAACAGTACCACTGCGAGTGTCGAACACGCAAATCTGGGCGAGTAAGACCGCGAGAAACTCTAACCGCTAGCTGAGGAGTTCTGAGCACGTCGTCGTGAAGTACTTAAGCGCTCTATTTGCATACGCATTTCAAGGCCGTTTACTCGCCGGGTTCACCGAAATCGGAAAAAAATGCCGTCACAGAAGCCCCACCTGCATTTTTGCACCACTATAACATTGCCATTTGGAAGATTACGGCAGGAGACCGCCCATACCGATAACTGAGGGTGATCGGTGATCGGCTTGCGTGTCCAAGGTTTCGTAAGGCTGCCGTTAGACTCTCGGTGAAGTTGGGGGTGGGTGAGCAAGGGGGATGAGAGGAAGATCGTACGCCCCACAGCAGGGGCGGGTGTACTTCCTTACCGCCCCCCCCCCCCTACTCGCCCTCGATGCGAATCTGTCAAAAAGTCGATGTTTCCAAAATTGGTCGAAATTGGTACCGTTCGGTAACGCTTTTCATGCTGAACAGAACAGTACCATTTCGGGTGTCGAACACTCAAATCTGGGCGAGTAAGAGCGCGAGAAACTCTTATCGCTACCTTCCGCCGCTTTAAACTAGCAGCTAATGCTAAGGCAGTTTAGGAAGCTGGCCGTTTACTCGCCGAAACTTCCCGCAGTGGTCCATCGAAATCGGAAAGAAATGCGTCACACAAGCCTCGCCTGCATTTTCGCATCATTATAACATTGCCTCTTCCCAAGCTGCACCGTTCTACTTTAGTGTGCTACTAGAACATTTCACTGCCTACACGCTCGAGTTCGAGCTGCAGCCGCAACGATTTGAACTTGGAAGAGTTATTGCGCTCCGAACACGCGCGCGCGTGCAATTTACAAGCGGTCGCCCCATCGATTGAAAGGATCGATTCTATATGCATTGTTCACGGCGCATTCCAAAGGCTAGGATGGATAGAGCACTGACAACGTACGCCATGCTTCAGATACTCCGAAAACATGCACGTTCTGGGAAATAAAGTGCTTAATGGCAAGAGCCTGCTCCAGTCACCTTTTAGGCCACCCTCGGCGCAAATGCGGTGGTCTGGTAAAGTTATATATATATATATATATATATTTATTTATATATTTATATTTATATATTTATATATGTATATATATGTATATATATATCGTACTCTATAATAACGGGCTAAGCGATTAGCCATGGAGCATGTCAAAAAATAGGGGCGGAAACATCAGGGGCGGAAACATCAGGGGCTGAAACATCAGGGGCGAAAATAGCAGAAAATACCTAGACGCCTTCTACGTGCCTGGCGATGCCGTAGACGTGCCGAACACGTCGGCAGCCGTGCCTGGCGATGCCGTGGACGTGCCGAACACGTCGACAACCCTGCATGGCGAGCCGTAGACGTGCCGAACACGTCGGCAACCATGCCTGGCGATGCCGTGGACGTGCCGAACACGTCGACAACCGTGCATGGCGATGCCGTGGACGTGCCGAACACGTCGGCAACCGTGCATGGCGAGCCGTAGACGTGCCGAACACGTCGGCAACCGCGCATGGCGAGCCGTAGACGTGCCGAACACGTCGGCAACCGTGCCTGGCGATGCCGTGGACGTGCCGAACACGTCGGCAACCGTGCATGGCGAGCCGTAGACGTGCCGAACACGTCGACAACCGTGCATGGCGAGCCGTAGAGGTGCCGAACACGTCGGCAACCCTGCATAGCGAGCCGTAGACGTGCCGAACTCGTCGGGAACCATGCCTGGCGATGCCGTAGACGTGCCGAACACGTCGGCGACCGTGCCTGGGCATTTAGATGATCATCGACGGGAGGCGTTCACAGCAGGGGGAGGCAATCGATATCGATCGATATTATGGATTTTTCTGTGGATGTCGTGCAAGCGCCCTAAAACATCAGCCCCTGGGGTAATCGAGGTCGCTGAACACGAATCTGAAGTCGACCAATCGATATTGATCGATATTATCGATATTTCTGTGAATGTCGTGAAAGCGCCCTGAAACGTCAGCCCTGGGCGTAATCGAGGTCGCTGAACACGAATTTGAAGTCGATCAATCAATATCGATCAGTATTATCGATTTTTTGTGGATTTGGCGATCGGAAATTTTAGTCCTAGGCGTATCGTGGTTGCTGAACGCGACTCTGAATCCCGTTATTGAAGTGTCGAGCGCCAATTTGGGCCGTATTATCGATTTTCTGTGGATATCTTTCTTTTGGTCCGAAACTTCCCTCCCGGGGTAGTCGAGGTCGCTGCACGCGAGGGCGAGGCCCCTTTTTGAAGTGTCGATCGCCATCAATTTAGTTTGAGCCGTTTTACCAATTTGTTTGTGGATGTCGTTCTGACGATCGGAAATTTCAGTCCTAGGGGTATCGTGGTTGGTGAGTACGACTCTGAATCCAGTTATTGAAGTGTCGAGTGCCTTCATTCCATTTTGAGCCGCATTTACGATTTGTTTGTGGATGTCTTGCGGTCCGATCTCCCCGCCCCTGGGCTAATCGACGTCACTGAACTCGAATCTGAAGTTCATTTTTGAAGTATCGGTCGCTATCAATCGATATCGACCGGTGTTACCGTTTTTTGTGTAGTAAAGGTGCTGTTGCCCTACCAAAATCCAGGTTTGAATAACGCGCCATGTGCGGTTACACTCTTTAACGTGCAGTGTGCCTTGATGCGTGAAGTTTCGAGAATCATGGCTGAATATCGATTTTTCTGTGGATATCTTTCTTGCGGTCCGGTACTTCCGTCCTGGGGTAGTCGATGTCGCTGAAGGCGAGCGTGAAGTCCACATTTAAGGTGCCATCGCCATCAATCCATTTGGGCCATATTATCGATTTTTGTGTGGATTTAGTCATAAAATAGTGGGCAGGGGGAAATAGGGGGGGGGGGGGATGAATTACGGCACGAAAACACGAAAATAGCGAAAAATACCCAGACGTCTTCTTCCTGCCTGGGAACTTCTGCCCTGGAGGTGGTCGAAGTCTCTAAACACAAATCTGAAATTCGCTTTTAAAGTATTGATTACCACCAGTCGATACTGATCAAGTTACCGAGCGCGAAAATAGCGGAAAATACCCAGACGTCTTCTACGTGTCAGGGATTTAGAAGACGTGCGGAATACGTCGCGTGACGTGCCTGGGACTCAACAGACGTGCCAAAGGCTTCGCTCAGCGTGTTTGGGGATTCAGATAGACGTGCCGAAAACGTCGTCTGCTGAGGGTGGATCAGTGAGGGGAACCAGTAGCAGTAATGGGGGACCGTTTCAATAGGGGAAGACCAGTAGTGGGGAACCAATAGATCGCCCTATCACACCATATACTATACGTACTGCGAGCCTTTTGTACTCCTAGGTAGGGAAGAAAGCTGTGCAAGTAGAGCAGCTAACTTGATGTGATTCTCCTTAGCTTACGATTAGTGATACTGCAACATCGCGCGAAGCGCACAAGTGCGAGGAACGCCGATAGGCGCGACGGAGCACTTGTATATATATGCTTGTGTAGAACTCGAGGAGATGAATCGAACGTTGTCAAAAGTTTTTCGAACAACTCAAAATTAAAGGAGTTATGAGCACGCGACCGTTTGCGACGGATTTTCCGTCGCAAACCGTCTCTTTGACCGCACGACACTGGCGGTATTGTACTTCCGGACAGCTGGCCTAAAATCCAGCTGTTTTCAGGGAGGTTATCGATAAGAGATTTAGGCATGACAATATGAGATGCTTTAGCTTTCTTACGCATAGGCCAAATAACTACCGCGCTCTTAGGCTCCCGTTCAGAAAGAATGAAACAATAAAAGAAAAGTTATGTACAGTAAATGGACTTAATATCAACCTGCGTCAAATAGAAGTAGTCAGTGGGAAAAGTCAATTCCAGATGACGTTTCTCATCCCGTGACAATCCGGCAAGAAGACAGTAAAATATGTGGTAGTTGCGTTCTCCTTGCGATTGCGACACTATTCGCGACTTCTCCAAAAGATACTTTTCGATTCGAGCTCCTAAACAATGACACCTCATACGAAGAGCACTTAATAACACGAAACGGGACAACAAAACAAAAGATAACATAGGTGCACAACGTAGGTTACCTTCTATTGATCCCAAAGAGTTGAAATGCACTTCGATGTACTTTCCAAACCGGGACGAGTTGTCATTTCGCACAGTTTTAGCATTGCCGAATGCTGGAAGTTTCGAAAGAGTGACTTGCTATGCTGTACATGCTTCACTGAGAGACAGATGTTCGGTTCTCAATCAAAGGCATTGAGAGCAGCACAGTCTTATGGCAGCTGGGAACATCAGGCGACACCCGTACTAATCGAGAAAGCCTTCCTTCTCCTTCGGGACGATACAGACGATCTTCAAAACTTGCCCTTTTGCACGAAGAGAGCCCCTGCGTGACGTAGTTCTAGATCTCGCACTCCTTTACGCATTCGTACTGGGGTTTGTAGTGGCTTGGTTGACTTGGATACCATTCTTAAACGTACATTGGGGACAGTAAAACACCTGTCGGCAATGCCTCTCCCAAGATTTCTGATGCGCCTCAATCTCCCAAGGGATGGATAACAGGGGACCATGGTACTTGCAGATGAGATGTATGAGAATGCTGCTTCGAACGCAGTATGTGGCTGGTCACCACTGCAGCGACGCGAGCAGTGGTGACGCGTGGATAGAGAAGTGGCGCTGTTTGTGGCTCGACTCAAGATGAAGCAATGTTTTGCACTTCCCAAAAAGAGTCACCACAATCAGCCAAAGCAATCTACATAAAATCGCAACGACAAGTTCCGTCGGCGAGGAAACTTGATTCCTAGTTATCTTGCATTGTACTTTCACAACTCAGGAGGTGGAAACGTTTATTTCCACAGACTTCGTTCAGTGAGGTATTCAATACGCTGGTCACCTATGTAAGGTCTGTTTTCAAAATTTCGATTGATTACGCTGAGTTAGCATAGGTACTATAGGCGTGCATGAGTAAGTGACCCTTCACTCACCCATATCTGCACTAACCAACCGAAATTTTAAAAAGTCCTTACATAGGTAATGAGCACCATAAACAACGTCACTGAGCGAAGGTTGAGGGAAAAAACCTTCTCCACCTCTCGAGCAGGGATGGGGGAGGTACAAGAAAGAGCGGCTTATAAATGATGACTTGTCGTATTCATATTAAAATATAGCGGTTTAAAGCTCACTGATAGTCTCGCGTATGCAACGCCCGCGAGCGGCCGACGTCTCCCATCTCCGGCCTACTCACTGATCGATCTGATAATTGCCGATCCTACCAGCACTTATTCGCCACCAGTATTGTCGACCATGTCTACTCCTGTACGTACTACTAGTGGAGCTGCGAAAAGATTCTGCCCATCTATCTCTCCCTCCGTTTCGCCTAATTCCAACCTGTACGATGCGATGCGGCAACTAGACGACTCAGCGGCGGTACCGGCCTGTGTGAAAGTGGTAACCAATCACTAGCCGAGGAGATAGCTGCACTGAAGCACGAACGAGATAAGTTGTATGAAGAAAATGCGATTCTACGTCGTAAACTCGGGATTCCGTCGGATATTCCTATTGCCTCTATCGTTTCCGAGAACGACGCTCCTTCTGTTCCTGTTCATGTGACGACAATGGCAGGTGCGAGGAACTGCGATGGGGCGACATGCTACTAAGAAATCGAGCGCCGCAGATCAGTGGTCATAAGTGGGATTCCTGAGCTCGACACCCCCTCAGTTTCGGACAGAGTGCGCTATGATTATCTCTCCGTCCGTAATGTTCTTTTTCATCTTGAAGTCGATTCTGTTCCTGTATCTGTTTATAGGCTTGGCAAACCAGCTATTGGTAAAAGTAGACTATTAAAAGCTGTCCTACCGGCCTCTTATTTTCAGCGTCTGGCTGTGAGAAGATCATCGCGTCTTCGCACTTTCTCCGAGAGAGGGGTATTCCTACGGGAATCCCTTTCTCAAGAAGAGAGAACTCGAAGACGCGAGGAACGTCTCGGTCTTTCCAATAGCTCCACTCAAAGCTTCGCGACCATGCAGGGAAACAAATGAGCCTTCCGCGGTCATTTGCACAGTTCTTTTCTGCGAATCTAAAATACCCTCTATCTCGTGTTTTTATTGCAATCTCAGGTCCTTTCCGAAAAACTCGCATATTGATCTTGACATCAGTTCGCGTTATGATATGTATTTGTTTTCTAAAACCTGGTTGAAAAAACACCATTCCGTGAGGGCTATGCTTGGCTCTTGGTGTGGTGATTACGTTATCTTGAGATGAGATAGGGAAAAAAGGTCTGGGGAGGTATTGCCTTTTTACTAAGAAGTACGCTATCCTACTCTATTGTTATTTCGGAATCCATCGATATGGGGTATGAAATTATGGCAGTGGACATATTTTTCCAGTCTGTTTCATTCAGAGTTATTCTTGTTTACCGTCCTCCCTCCTGCAGTGAGTCACTTACTGACCGTCTGGTTAAAGCCATACGCGACCTTACTGGAAGCCCCTTTCCAGTCATTGCTGTCGGTGATTTCAATTTTCCTGATATTGATTGGAAAACTGCGACACTTTACTGGCCAAAAACACCTCCTTTGTCGATATGTTGTCGTGTCACGATTTCGTTCAGCACATCACTGAGCTCACTGGAGGCGAAAATGTTCTTGATCTTTTGCTGACTAACTGCAATCATCTTATCGACAACATCTTAGTCAAATCTCCTCTAGGCGATAGCGACCACAATAGTATTTCGTTCTCGGTTAAAGCTGGCGGAGTCAAACGGATTCCGCTGCTAAAAAGGGACTTCAGTAAATGCGATTGTAGGGTCGTCTGCAGTTACCTACAAAGTGTCCAATGGTATGCGTCCTTCGATTCGGTCTCATCGGTTGATGAGAAGTACGAAATGTATTTGGCGATACTCAACCACGCCATTTATATGTTTGTTCCGTTGAGTTACGTTGATTCCAGTCCAGCTAACCTACCGTCATATATACGTAATATGTCTTTGCACAAAGAATGTTTGTTTACCTACGCCAAATTTAGCGGTGACTGGACAGAGTACTACCGTTTCAGTAAATTATTCTCTCTTGGCTAAGCAAGTACAATCGCAATATTGAAAAGAAAATTGTAGAGTCCCGAAATAAAGAACAAATTCTTTAGGTACATGAGATATAAGCTTTCTGAAAAAACGCATTTAGGTAATTTAAACGTGGGCGGAAGTTCATCTGCAACTGATCTAGAGAAGGCTAACCTGCTTGCGGATGAATTTTGTAAAGTCTTCTCTGATGACGATGGAGTACTTCCGCCTTTTAGCTCTAATTTTGAACATGATATGGAGGACTTTCCTTATTTTGATCCGTTAACCATTTTCGAACATATTGCAGCTTTGAGTCCGACCTCTTCTGTTACAGCTGATGGAATACCTTTCGTTTTTATACGTAATGTGGCTCATGTCATATCTTCTCCTCTATCCTACATTTTCAATCAGTCCATGATGTACTCCCAGGTACCCAGAATGTGGAAACATTCCCTGGTTACCCCCATCATGAAGAGGGGTCTTCAGAGGAACCAAGTTACAGGCCAGTAAGCATAGCTTCGATTTTTGCAGGATATTCGAAAAGGTTTTGAAGAAGCACATCATCAAGCATCTAGAAAGAAATCTTGGAATCGCTCGCTCCCAACATGGGTTTATTTCGGGTAGATCCATAGAAACCAACTTGCTAGAATGTCTTGAGGATTGGAGTGGCATTCTTGACCAAAAAGTGCATGTGATATAATCTACTTTGATTTCTCGAAAGCGTTTGATAGAGTTAGTCACCCCAAACTCCTGCATAAGATTGACCAGCTCAGATTTCATAGAAACGTCACAAATTGGATTCGGGACTTTCTAACCGGCAGAACCTTCCAAGTGCGTGTAAATTCGACTTATTCTGATCTGAGAAATGTTCGCAGTCAAGTGCCCCAAGGCGGAGTACTTTCTCCTCTACTCTCTTATATCTACGCTGCTGAAATTGAAAAACTGTTTGAATTAAAGGGTGTTAAATGCAAGCAATATGCAGATGACCTCAAAATTTATAGAGAAATACGGAGTAATGAGGATTTCACTACCCTTCAATCAGCTGTTAATCGATTACTGCTTTGGTCGCAAAAGTGGCAGCTCCCACTCTCTCTCTATCAAAAACTTATCATCTACGGCTTGGATGTCCTAGACTTCCTGATTCTTGTTTTTCTCATTATATCCTGAACGATCACCCGATCAAAAGGGTACATGAAATCAAGGACCTAGGCTTCCACTACAACGACAAACTTGACTGTTCGTTGCACTGCAAAGAGATTGTAAGAAGGGCTATCACACGCACTTATCACATTTTCAAAGCCTTAAGTACCAATAATAAAATGTCCTTCTTTTGGCATACAAAACGTATGTAAGACCTATTGTCGAGTGCTGCACTACAATTTTTTCCCCTTACAGACGCAAATATATAGCTACTCTTGAAAAAGTGCAGAATAACTTTACAAGGAAAATCATGATATGGATGGGTGGTTTCTTATATTCACGAATCCCTCGAGCCAAATTTCGGAACATATACTTAGGTTTTCTCACATTAAAGGTTAGACGGCTAGTTGCAGACGTATGTATGGTCCATAAACTCCTGCAGAAAAAGGTTGGTACGGACGCAACGCTGTTTTATGACCTACTGCCTTCTCGAACGAGAGGAGGTGGAACTAAAATATCATTCTCCAGACCTAAGACGTCAAGAAGGCGACATTCGTTTACCGTTAGAGCTGGGCTGGCGTACTTAAAGCTTAGTAAAAACGTTGAACTTCCACAGTCACTCTCTCTCAAGCACCTCGTTCTCAAAACACTGTCAGAGCAAGAGAAGTAGAGCCCTTTATGAATGATGATAGGATTTCTAGTGTTCTGTTCACACTAATGTTGTGTTCTTGTGAATGTTATGACACTGCGCGTTTTTTTTGTTGACGATGTATTCGTGTTGACTTTTTCATGTGCCTCTCTTATACAGTCGTAATAAATATCAATATTAATATCGATACAGTTCAAACTGTAGGGTAATCACAAAACAGGCGGTGGCTTTGTTTCCGCGTAGTTGGACGTTTTCAGCTCAATTTACCAATGCTCTTTACAGCACGTAGTTGCTCCAAAACAGACTAAAGATGTTGTGTACTGATTGATGTTTCACAGAACAACACGAGATTGTGACTGAAGGGGCTGTCAGCAGACCAGTTTTTGGATTAAAGTGCTTTCTTGAATGCGAACAGTTCTGATGGGATCTTGACTGTGAGTGTTGCGTGGGCAGCCATTAAAAGGTTTCCTTGCACACCCATAGTCGATCATAGGTTTGGGTCCCATCTAGGGCTTCCATCTCCCCGGAGTCGGTAAATTAGCTAGCTGCGTCTGGAAAGAACTAGACACTGAATTGCTCGCCGGTCCTCGCACATATGGCGGGCCAAGTACGCATGTAGTATGCTTCTACAATGTTATCCGCTGTAAGGGACAGAATGCCTGGCGTATTTCAAGAAGAATTGGCTAACGGAGACTTGCATTTTATCTGGCATTCTTATATGTACTATTTACTGCAGTGTTGTAGTACCGAACATGCCGTTGCGTCCAACAAGCACAATCGGCGCGAAAGATGAAGAGCGGCGCAAAAGGGCGCCGGAGAGCTCGTTTTCCGCTCGCTCTGCATCGCGTGTGACGCAAGTCGGGTTAGGGTGCTGCCCCCTCAACTTCTGGACGTTAGGCTGATGGAAGGAGCCTATCCACGCGTTTGGACGAGCATGGCCTACTGTTTGGAACTAGGTGCCGGCATGGCGCGCGCTGTGAACAAGGCATATACATAGGCCCGGCAGAATCAATCGAGTCGGCGCGACCGCTCGCTGAGTGACGATAGGCTAATGGGCTGATGGAGGAAGCCAGCCACGTGTTTGGACGGGCATGGCCTACTGCTTGCATATAGGCCCGGCAGAATCAATCGAGTCGAGCTGAAGATTTTCAATAAATATCGATTTTTTGATAATTTCGCATCGAGGACAAGGCCGCAGTGGAGGGCGATGACGTCACCGAAAATCAATATTTTCGAACTTGGTGAAGTAGTGTACCATTCGATAGCGTTTTTGATGGAGAATTGAATGGTGTTACTCAGAGTGGCGAGAACTGTAACCTGAGCGAGTAAGTCCGCGGAGAACATCGATCGTTGATGTACCAAATTGCACGCGCGGTCGTGTTTGGAGCGCGATAACTCTGTCAAGTGTGAACCCTTCCGACCGCAGTTTGTGGGTTTTGTAGTAGGTAAGAAGTTCTAGCAGTTTGCCAAAGCATAGCGATATAGGTTAAGAACGGACAAACTTACAGTGGTGCGAAAATGTGTTAGGCTTGAACGATGCAACTTTTTCCGATTTCAGCCGACCGCTGTGGTAAGACGTGGCGAGCTAATGGCATGCAAATCCGTGTGCAGAGCACTGAAACCACTTTACATTGGCGTGCTCACAGCTCCCCAGCGCCATTTAGAGCGGCGGACGGCAGCGGTGAGCTTTCTTCCGCCCTTACTCGCCCATATTTGAATCTTCGACAATCGCGATGGCACCGTTCCGTTCAGCTCGAAAAGCTCTATCAAATGGTATAAATCTCGACCAGTTTTGGAAATATCGATTTCTTGATAGTTTCGCATCGAGGACAAGGCCGCAGCAGAAGGACAATGACGCCATCGAAAATCGATACCTTCGAATTGGGCCATGCTTAATGCCATTCGACAGAGCTTTTCATGCCGAATTTAATGGAATTATTAAGTACAGGAAAATAGCTGTAATCTAGGCGAGTAAGAGCGAGGAGGACATCGACCGTTGTTGGGCTAAACTGAGCGCGCGGCGTGTTCTTAGGGCGATAGCTCTGTAAAGTGTGAACCTTTCCGGTTGCAGCTAGTGAATTTTGTAGGCAGCAAAATGTTTTAGTGGTGTGCTGAAGCACAGTAATATAGCTTATGACTGGACAAAGTTACAGAGCTGCTAAAATGCAGATTAGCCTTATGCGGCACGGTTTTTCCAATTTCAGTCGACCGCTGCGGGAAGACGCGGAGAGCTAACGGCCTACGAATGCGCAGGCTAGCAGAACACTGAAGGTGCTTTCAGGTGACATGCTCACAACTCCCTAGCTTATTAAATTGCCTTACAAGGAAAGGCTCCCAACTCAAGGTGAGCTTTTGCGATGCTATTTTAATGTGAGGCCCTGTCAGCTGAGTCCAGAACCACGGTTAGTTTTTGCTGAACGCTTTTTTAAAGACCTGAAAAGGAGGTCTGAAAGCGTGGGCGCATCTACATTCAACCGCTATGACACCTCATGAGATGTGCATCGGCGGCGCAGTTGGTAAGAGTGCCGCCTCAATGAAGCACGCCGGTGGGGTTTTGAGTTCGAATCCTCATACTGCCTATATTCTTGCATGAACTAGTTTGTTGTTATTAGGCTTCCTCATGATCATAGAAGTCAATTTTAGACCATCAATGCTTAAAACAAATCAAAACAGTCTATTTGCGCCTTGTTCTAGTTTTTGTGCACATGTGCTAGTTTTTCAACTAATCATATCTACACCACATCATTTCTCTGAAAATAAAAAGTCCTGTCTTGCTCTTCCCTTTCAGTTAACAGCTATGGTACAGATCTATGAAATAAGTAAAACACAAGCGCCGTCACACCAACATCATCTTAGAAAAGCCAGTGAGGAACAATTTTCTCCCTGCTCCCTGACAAGGAATGACTACTTCTTCTTCGTGGAACGCGTAATCTGTGGCCGTAGTGAAGGGTCCTGGGTGAACATAAACGTATCCAGCTGATACCCAAGCGTATGACAGACACGGCAGAAACATCGGAGCTTAAGAGGGCGACACCATTCCTCTGTCCCACCATAGAAAAAAGGGCCTGCTGCAACTGTACGAACAATAACCTTCTACAATCAATGCTGTGAGAAATCACAAGAAGATGCTCTTGCACAGGCTCTTTTTTCCGCTTTTTCTGCTCTTGCTCTTTTCATCCGCAACGTGCTTGCCGTCAAAGAGAACTGATTTCTCTAATGATGATTGTTCACTGTTGTCTTCTTCCTCACACTCATCGTCAGGTGTCCAGTCGACATGCACCTCCTCATCGAAGCTCACCTATGAAACCAACTGATACATGTAGAAAGTTCCCATTTTCATTGTACTTCCTCTAACCTGAACTACCTTTTCGTTCTTGACAGTCGATATACCTATATATGCCGTTCAAGTGGAGTCCTTTTATGGATTCCTCAACTGCAACCTCTCTCCTTGTAGGAGAAGTCCAGTATGAAAGTGGAAAGTAGTCGGACGACGACACGTTCAAGTGAGAAGGACATTTTTAGTGCACTTATGGGCCGATATGGCCGGGGTCCATAATATTCAAGCGTAAAGTACGCGTATTTGTGTCCAGTTACGGTATTATTGGTGAAATGGTATGATATGGTGGTGGTGCAGATAGGCATTGTTGAAAAACTAGCACATATGAAGGCGCAAATAGACAGCCTTCTTGATTTGTAAGCATTAATGGTCTAACATTGACTCATGTGATCATGAGAAAGCGTAATAACAACAAACTAATGTGTGCAAAAATAATGGTAGCCCCCGAACTCGAACTGAAAAGCCCACCGGTGTGTTCCTATGAGGCGACAGTGTTACCGACTGCGCCACCGAGGCATATCTCTTGGGTGTCGTAGGGATTGATTATAGTTGCGCGCACGCTATCAGACCCCCTTTTCAGGTCTTTGAAAAAGCGTTCAGCAAAAACTAACTGTGGTTCTGGACTCCGCTCACAAGGCCCTACATCCTGCCAAAATAGCATCGCAAAAGCTCACCTTGAGTTGGGAACCTTTTCTTGTTAGTCACAGCTGCCATTTTAGGGTGGCGGGCTTAGCGGTTGAAGTTTCCTGCGCTCTTACTCGCCTAGATTACAGTTTTTCCGAAACTCGATAACACTGTTCAATTCAACACGAAAAGCTCTATCGAATGGTAACCAATTTGGCCTGTTCAGAAATATCGATTTTCAATGACGTCATCGTCCCTCTGCTTCGGCCTTGGCGGCCTCGCCCTCGATGCGAAACCGTCAAAAAACCGATATTTCTAAAATCGGTCGCAATTGATACCATTCGATAGCGCTTTTCATGGTGAACAGAAAAGTACCATTGGGAGTGTCGATTTCTCAAATCTTGCCGAGTAAGAGCGCAAGAAACTCTAACCGCTACCTTCCGCCGCTTTAAACTGGCAACTAATGCTAAGGCAGTTTATGAAGCTGAAGAGTTCTGAGCACGTCATCGTGAAGTACCTTAAGCGCCCTGTTTGCATACGCATTTCAAGGCCGTTTACTCGCCGGTCTTCCCGCAGTGATCCACCGAAATCGGAAAGAAATGCGTCACACAAGCCTCACCTGCACTTTCGCACCACTATAGCATTGCATCTTCCTAAGCTACATCGTTCTACTTCAGTGTGCTACTAGAACGTTTCTCTGCCTACGTACAAGACCCTCGAGTTGCAGCCGAAACGAGTCGAACTTGACACAGTTATTGCGCTCTGAACACACCTGCGCTGCAATTTAGCACGATATTGGTCGATGTTCCCCCTGCTCTTACTCGCCCAAATTACGGTTTTCGCTACTCGTAGCAGAACCGTTCAATTCGGCACGAAATATACTATCGAGTGGTAACCAATTTGGGCCGGTTCGGTAATATCGGTTTCGATGACGTCATCGGTCCTCCTCTGCGGCCGACGCGAAATTGTCAAAAAATCGAATCTCCAAAAATTGGTCGAGATTGACACCGATCGATATAGCTGAAGCTGAACAAAACGGTGCCATTGAGAGTGTCGAATACTCAAATGTGAGCGAGTAAGAGCGGAAGATAGCTCACCGCTGTCGTCCGCCATTCTAAATGGCAGCCGGTACTAAGGCAATTTAATAAGCTAGGGAGTTATGAACACGTCAGGGCAAACGTTTACCGGGGCTCTGCTAGCACACGGATTTGTATGCCGTTAGCTCTCCGCCTCTTCCCGAAGTGATTGACTGAAATTGGAAAAAATCGTGCCACACAAGGCTAACCTGCATTTTCGCAGCGCTGTAACCTTGTCCAATCCTAAGCTACATTACTGTGTTTCAGCACACTGCAGAACATTTTACTGCCTACAAAACTCACGACATGCAACCGGAAAGGTTCACAATTGACAGAGTTACCGCGCTCCAAACACGCCTACGCGTGCAATTTGCGAGCGGTCGCGCCACCTCGACTGATAGGTTCGATTGTATATGCATTATTCTCGGTGCACTTCAGATGCAAGCTGGACAGTCTTAGAGCAACTCCTGAGTAGGGCGGCTGGGAATTTCTGATAAAAGCCCTCAAACTCTCACTCTACAAGCTTTCGCGCCCATCAGTTGAAAGCTTCGAATCTATATGCATTGTTCACTGTGCACTCCAAATGCAAGCTGGACAGCCCTATAGTAACCCCTAGGTAGGGCGGCTGGGAATGGCTTATTAAACTGCAAATTCCCAAACGCTCACTCTACAAGCACTCGATTGATAGGTTCGTTTCTATATGCCTTGTTCACAGCGCACTCCAGATGCAAGCTGGACAGACTTAGAGCAACGCCTGAGTAGGAAGGATAGGAATTTCCTTTAAAACTCCCCATTCGCTCACTCTACAAGCTGTCGCTCGCTTTATAGGTCGTCGTGCCCACACGATTGATTCTGTCGGGCCTATATGCATTGTTCGCAGCACCCATGCCGGCAGTTAGCTCCAAACAGTAGGCTATGCTTCCAAGAGCATGGGTAGGCTCCTTCCATCAGCCTAACGTCCAGAGGTTGAGGACGCCGCACCTTAAACGTTGCATCCGGCGCGATGCGTGGCGAGCGGAAAACGGCGCTCTCCGGCGCCCTTTTGCGCCGCTTCTCATCTTTGGCGCCGCTTGTGCTTGTTGGACGCAGCGGCATGTCCGGTATTGTACTTTGATGCATTTAGTGGCAATATCGGTTTACTTACTTTGATACTTTGATGGTCCTTTTGTCTGCTGGAGGTCTTCTCAGCGGGGACCACAACTCTTCCAGACCGCTCGATCTCTGGCAGACTCCGCTCTCTGGAAGATCTTGAGAATGAGTCTGCCCATCGCGTTGGCGGTCGTCCCAGTGGTCTCTTATGGTCTCTCGGGAGCCATTCTGTGACACGGAGACTCCATCTATCGTTCTTTCGTCGAAGCAGGTGTCCGGCCCAGCGATATTTGGACTTCTTCATGTTCTGCAGCGGGTCTGCTAATTGCGACTTCTCCCCTAGCTCCGAGCTTCGTAGGCCTTCTTGCCATTGCTGACGAAGCTTGTCCTCAGAAGACATCTCTCCAGTGCACGATGCGTAGTTTGCATCGCTCTGGCGATTGTCTTGTTGTCGAGCCAGGTTTCCGTCGCGTAACACATCGCAGGCAGTAGAGAGGCGTTGAATATCGAGGCCCTGAGGCCGGGATCCTTGATCTGATCTGTGACTTCGCGAATCGAACTGAAGGCTGCCCATGCTGCGCGTCTCCTGCGGGCGATTTCAGGAGCGAGGTCGTTATCCATGTTCAGCTCTCTTCCCAGATAGACGTAGGAGTCGACCTGTTGTAGAGCGACTCCATTTAACCTTACGAGTCCCGTGTCACACCACTGGTTGACCATAAATTGTGTTTTGGACATATTCATGTCCAATCCAATCTTCATACCTGCCACATTGAGCTCGTTCAGCATTTCCTCGACTTCTGCCGCGCTGGTAGAGATGAGAACAATATCGTCGGCGAACCGAAGGTTGCTGATCCGTTTACCGTCGGCAAGGTAGCCTTTATCGTCCCAGTTCAAGTTTTCATGGCATCCTGGAGTGCCGCTGTGAACAGCTTGGGAGAAATCGTGTCTCCCTGCCGTACTCCTTTCCCGATAGGAATTTTAAGCTTTCGATCGAACAGCTGGATGGTAGTCGATGTGCTCGAGTAGCATTCGTCGAGAAGTCGGAAATAGGGCGATGGTATACCAGCATGCGCAAGCGCGTTCAGAATGGCGTTGATTTCCAGAGTCGAACGATTTCCGATAATCCACGAAGACAAGGACAAGAGGGATGTGGTATTTGCGGCTCCTTTCAATTAGTTGTGAGACAGTCTGAATATGTCCATGCAGGAGAAATCCTTACAAAACCCTGCTTGCTCCACTGGCTGATACTCAGCAACGCTCCATGCGGTTATGCAATATCTTGGTGAAGATCTTGTACGCAACCGAAAGAAGACTGATGGGTCGATAGTTGTTAATATCCTTCTGCTGACCTTTCTTGAAGGTTATAACTGTTTTTGGTTTCTTCCATGAGTCCGGAATCCTACCAAGAAGAAGGTAGTTGTTGAAATGCTTGGTAAGAAGTAAACAGCGGGGCACTTCCACACGCACGAAGGAGGTCAGCAGAAATGCCGTCTGGCCCAGGAGCAGTGCCTGGCTTCATCCTTCTGATGGCATAAACAATTTCTGATTCCAGAATGGGAGGTGCTTCCTCAGGTGGTGGTATCAAGCATTTTGGGACAGTGATGGAAGAACGGAACAGATCTTTGTAGAATTCTTGAACGATGGCCTCCATCGCTCTTCGAGACGTTTGCGTTGTTCCATCCTTATCCACAAGGGCTGACATTATTGCCTTCTGATCGCAGAGATCTCGTTTGCAGCGCTTTATGCTTGAACCTTTCCCAGCGGCTTCTAACAGCATGTCGGTTTAGTGGAATAAACTGACAAGATGAGAGGAGGAAACAAGGAAGTGAGGTTGGGTCTCCATTTCGCACAGGCCCTTAGACGAAGTCCAAACATATAAAAAACCCAAAGTCTCTCATGAGGGAGCAACTAACACCATAGGTTAATTATCGATACGAGATGAAATAAAATTAGTGCGCATACATAAATGGAGAATGCAGGGCTCTTACAAACAGTTTTGCAGGTTGATTTTTTTATAATAGTAACTTTTTGAAATTATGTTGTACCCTGTCTCTCGAATGAGCAGATGAGTTTGCGACGTTAGAGTAGCTGTTTTCTTTTAAATAAATAAACAAAAAGTTAAAGCAAAAAGTTAAGTAAAAAATGTTTAAAAAGGGTGGGGGAGGTGCTAAAGAGCTAATCTGGTTCGCATGGCGTTTACAGTTTTAAAGCGCATGCTTACTCATTTCAATTTATGAGCTTTTCTCCAGACGGCCTTTCGGCCTGTGTTATACTTCGGCGACGCTGTGCTACTCGGGCTGCTACGCAGTTCGCAGCAGCCCGCACAACACAGCGTCGTTGAAAGATAACCTAGGTCTTACATAGTGTCAAGCAAAGCTATAGGTTACTCGACTGCTCTCAGGAGATTGCACCGGTTCAGCCGATACAATTTATCTACCCCAAAGAGAAGAAAGGGAGGGTTGCTCTGCAAGTCGTAGTCTAACCTCTAATTGGTCGCAACGTACAAGGAGACGAGACCTCTCTTATTGCTAGGCCTTTGTTATATCACCGCCCACCCCCAGCGACGCCTGAAGATATGCTCCCATATCGATCGAACGGAGCGACGCGATCGATGTGGAAGCATATCATTAGGCGTCGCTCGGGCTGAGCTATGGCGAGGACAGCAGACATAGTTCGTGGAGGGACCGTATCATACTTTCAGAGCATATTTTTCTACCACTGGAGGGCCTATGGAGAGGGAATTTTGGAGAGAGAACACGCGCGCGCCGATTGTGCGGTTTGTCGCTAGCGATACGTCGCTAGCGGCGTATCATACCATCGATTGTGCCCCTCATCGCTGGCGATGCCGGCTTATCGCTGAGCTCAGCACAGTGATGCTAGCACATCACCCTCCCCCTTTTTTCTATTCCGTTTTCTTCTTTTCGTTCTTAGCGGTGGCATCTCTCATCGCTTTGTCCGTCGCCATCGCTCGGGGTTAGCGAAGGTACAACACAAGCCTTAGCGACGGCTAAAGCTCTCGCAAATCCACAAGGCTTTGTTTAATGGATGTTCTTCTATTTTCGTTAAAGCACTGGAAAGCGGCGTTAAGATTGTCGTTGCTGTTGAGAAAAAGGAAAACTCTAGTTTCACCTTGTATTTTATTGTTCGTTACCCACTTGTTATCCATTTTCCGCTATCAAGCCATTCTTTGGCAAAGCCGTCATCCGTTATAGCATTTCGAAGTTTCAATCATCACTGACGCGCAGCTCCACAAATGCAAGGACCTCTATCATGATGGATCGTCGGAAATGATGAAACCAGTTTTTATTTCAGTCGGAAATGTGCGTCAGGCGCCTGCCAGCCACCTTTCCTGAACGCGAACAGCGAACTATGTGTTCAGGAAAAGTGAAGTAAAGAGAGACAATTGCGTTTCGTTCTCACTGCGAGTGCTTGGAAGTGCTCCGTCTAGGAACGTAACCATGAAAAACATCGCAGTGGTTTTTCAACAACTGGAGCAACAAACGGCTCCTTTAAGCCGCATGCACACTCCGCAGCGGCAGTGCGGCAGCCAGGCCGAGGCATAGCGCGGAGGGGCGGAGTCGCACTGCGGCAGCGGTGCCGCAGTGAGAGGGGTAGGCCTATGTTATCGGGGGCAGACATAACTCCAACGCCGCGCGAATCCTCTTGGCGTCGCGTACGGTGCGCGACAAAATTGAAGGAGTTGTCGCGGTCCGACAGCTTCCGACAGGGACGGCTATTGACTAGTGATAGTGCGAAAGTGTGGCCGGCGACGTCGATCGCGCTTCTACTGGGGGGAGGGAGTGAGCGCACTATTCCGTAGCTTTTCCCTTAATTCTAACTTTGCACTACACTTGACCGTCACCTACTCACTTGACATAGTTCACAAGTAATGCCATTGGCAAGCACCCCTTTGGCAAACACTAAAGCACCTCAGTATTTTTCCGATCTACAAGCAGAAGCAGAGGCATTTTACTGCTTCCTTTTTCTTCCAAGTGCCTCCGCCGAAAGAGTTCCTCTTTCATTTCATTTGAGGCTCCCTGTGGTGGTACTAGGAGTGGTTGAGCATGCTAAGGTAACCAAGGTGTTTGATGGAGCAATAAATGTCAAAAAAACTAGTGGAGGCGCTTAAACAAAGGCAGGATTTTGTGCTGCGCGGCGGCCGTGCGTCACCAAGCGCACGTGTCCGCGTTCCAGCGCCACGACATCGCATGCGACTAGCTTGCAACGTCGAGATGAAGTTACGTCCTGGAGCCCCTATGTTATACTTCGACGACGCGTCGCCGACGCTGCGAGCCGTCACCGACAGTCCGTCACCGACGTCGCCGACGCGTATGTGGCGACGACGACGTCGTCGACAGATTCTATGACGGCGTCGGTAGCGTCGTCGACAGGATATTAGGTTGTAACGAAATAAATGGCACTGAACCACCGTAAATTTAAACAGTTAATATCTCGGCTTGTAGGCAAGTTTATTAATCAAAATAAAAACCTTCTGATTCTACACATCTTTGCCAACGTGACACAAGCTTTTTTATCCCAGTAGCGTAAAAATCAGAAGTTCTGGAATTGACAAAATCTTCGAAGGCACTTTCGGCATCCTGTTGGTATTTGAATATTCCCCTACCAAGAAGTCGCCAAGACGCTTGAAGAAATGGTAGTCTGTTGGGGAGAGGTCGGGAGAAAACGGAGGATGTGGTAGAGTTTCAATGCTCAGCTCATTCAATTTCTGCAACGTCATTCGTGCTACATGGGGGCGAGCATTGTCGTGCAGAAGGAGAACTCGCCTTCGGTTTACCAAGGCGAGTTCTCCTTCTGCACGGATATCCTTCAACTTTTTCATCATTTCTTCAATTTCAATGCAGTACTTCTCTGCCGTGATGGATTTACCGAGAGGGAGGGAGCTGTGGTGAATAATTCCCAGCGAACACCACCATACTGTCACCATTACTTTCTTTTGGTGCAATTCCGGCTTCGCAAAAACCTTGGGGCTCTCATCGCTGTCCACCTACTGTGCCGATCGTCGCCTGTTGTTGTACATTATCCATTTCTCGTCACAGGTTACGATGCGATCAAGGAATGGGTCCGTTTCGTTCCGTAGAAGCAGTGCGGACGAGATCTCATATCGTCGGTTTCTTTGCTCCTCAGACAGCTCGTGAGGCACCCATCTTTCCAGCTTTTTGGTCTTTCCAATTTCCTTCAGATGCCGGGTGTTGTGACTGACGCCAAGAACCTTCGCTATCTCCCTGGCCTTCATGTTCTTCCAAGCTCTCATCTCCATTCCGGAACTTCTGACACCAACGATACGCCGTCCGAATTGTGGAACATCCTTGACCGAATGCGCGTTGATCTTCTCGTCCGCCTCCTTAGCTGTAGTGCCCAGCTTGAATTCATACAAGTAAATGCCTCGGATTACCTTTTGTCCACCTGTAAAAAAGTCAATGAAACTCTAAAGTTTTCCCACTTTTACATAGAAAATTTGGCACTCTCCGGTAGAGCAAAGTTTGCGCTTCTAAATGATATGCCACATGTTACGGTTTGTTCTTGATCAAACGCGTAAAGACGCGCCAAAAAATGGCGCGAGCCAGTGCCATTTAATTCGTTACAACCTAATAGTATCGGAGTCCAGAGTAATAATAGAACGCGGCAGTGTTAATCATTAAACGACTATTACTTTACCGACTTAACGAATTTACCAGGATTTTCGTTAAATTTCTTTATTGGAGTTTAGCAAAGGCCTTCTTCGTTAAATCGCATTGAAGTTAAATTTGCGAGGAATTTTCGCAATTCACAATACAATTTAACTCTTAGTTAATGTAAATTACAGTCGGACAAGCTCTTCGTAGAAGTTTGCAGTATCATTTCAGAAAGCGAGGAAACACTACCTATTCGAATCAGTTTCTCTACCGATGTTCCGTATTTTCTGTTTCAAGGTCGTCTTTCATATTTTGGCCGCTCCGTATCAGTTTTTCAGAATTCTTCACCGTTCTCTTCACGTTTTCAGCTTTCTTCACAGTTTTACTTTGTGTTACTTATTCTGCAAGAAAGCGAAGAGGCCTAGGAAACGCAAACAAAACGTGTGAGGACAGAAAAGCGAAGAAAGGTAAGAAAGCGAAGGAGGAAGTAAGGATTAGGCTCCCACTCCCTCCCCAAACACTCAGTGTTCCAGCAAGCTGAACGGATTTTCGCACAGCATTAGGCGATGGTTAAGAGACCAAAGGTTATCCATAACCAAAGAACGTTGAGAGTAAAAATGGCACTATTGGTGTCCGCAAGACGTGCGTTTTTGCACTTCTCGATTTCGCAATTCGAGGTCCGGTGGGATGATGGCAGTGCTGGAACGAAGAACCAACCCACAATCAAAATACTCCATCGAGCGCATTTGCTGTTACATTTGGATGACGTCGGCGACGGGCGAACACCCCCCGCGGAGCTCTCGGCGACGCCGGCGACGCGTCGCCGAAGTAATAGGCTGAATGCACACTTCCGCTTCCGCAGTGCTGCGGGCAGCACTGCGGCAGGAATGCCTCGGGCATTCCTCACTGCCGCTGCGTGCGGCCGCGGCGCAGTTCCACAGTACCGCAGTGGAATGTGGGCGAAGACCAGCTCCATTGCGGCATTGTGGAACTGCCCACTGGCCGCTGCCCCGTTGCAAAGTGTGCATGCGGCTTTATGTTCGTTGCATGTGCGGCACCTCAATCATTTCACTGTACATTAACCATGGTACAATAGTTGTGAAAACTAACAAACCTTCGAGGATTGGGTTGGCCTCAAGAACCTGCTGTTCAATCCAGCTGTGCTGCCCGCTTATGGTAGCTAAGAACTGTAGAACTAGTTTGGTGGACTCCGTCTTCCCGGCTCCTGATTCGCCACTGAAATGTTCGACGACTATCAGTGTAAGACTGAGGGCTGCAACTTTATGACAGCGTCAGGATTTGTTAAAGACCGTTCCCCGTCATATGGTTTTCCCTTCGGAAAATTTACATCAAAAGTGATCACATGAGGATCCTCTCGGTGAATCCTTTCTTGGAATTACCACGCAAGAGGTTCAGGCGCTTTATGCAGCCACCTACAAAGGAACTGTCTGAAAGGTACGCCGGAACGGTAAGAACTGTAGGAAGAATACTGTGGGAAGAATCTCCGTCCTCCAAATAGTAACTGAACATGTTTTGTTTTAGCCGAATTCTTGAGACAAACGGGTAAAACGGTGTAGCAGTTAAGGGTCTGAGCGTCGAGCTTACCACGGCTGCGCGAGCAACTTGTGTCGTGGACTGGATGGCGCAGTGGTAGAGGTACTGCTTCGTGCCTGTGACGCCACGGGTTCGGTTCCCATGCTGCATCACGTTTTTAATACTTTTACCACGATATCCATAGAGATTTCCATATCCGAACTTTTTTGGAGTTTGCTGATGATTTCACTACATGTTCTTTGTCGACATCTTGTCAATGTCCCAAATATTCCAAATACGATGATACATGAAATTTCACGCTAATCAATGGTTCTCATTGTTGGTGAGGTGAGTGCCACCGCAGTGTACTCATACATAGCGCAGAACGGAAGCTTATGGTCTTCAACTGGACCTATCACATCGACCAATATTGTCGTCTCTGTTATGCTTACGAAGTCGCGCGGTCGTAGTAAGCTGCTGCTAACACCACCTCTACAATTTTTGCTAACTCTCGAGTGGTTATTCACCTACTGGCACTGAAGCGTGGAACTTCACTGGATGTTGTTTCTTCGAGAGACAATATGAAACCGGCGGAAGGAATAGCAAGCATCCTACAGGACTTCAAACTACGACAGCTGAAAATCAACGAAGTGGAGAAGTTGGAGGTAGTGGAAGAAGAAACCACAGGTTCCAACCAGAACAGGATTGTGCCGTAATCACGACGCCACTAACCAGTGAAGGCACAATCACGTTTTCGGGGGTAGACTGTTTCGAAGGAAAATGTCTGGCTATACTAGTACAGTTATCTTATACAAGTTGACAACCGGAGAAAATTGGACTGTATCGCGATTCCAGACTTGGATTGCAGCGGAGTAGCACCTGGCACGAACTGTGAAACAGCAGAGGAAGTAAGAGCCACTGCTTTAGATTCCTCGGAAAAAGATGAAACACCATCATCACACATCCTTGTTGCTTCGAAAACCCGAGTGGGATGACATTTCCGGAAGACCTAGGTCCGTGTAATGATGTGAAAAACTGTAGCCTTCATGCGTTGCCCATACTGTGATCAGTCCTACTGTTTTATGCACTTTAACTGTGTACAACTAGTGATGAAGGTTTTTCATGAATCTTTCATATATCATCGTATTTTGCATATTTGGGACATTGCTGGTGCATCAGGAGATTTCGACAAAGAATATGTACAATATAGTGAAATCATCAGCAAACTCAAAAAACAAGTTCAGATATGGAAATTTCTATGAAAATTCATGATAAACCATGATAAAAGTGCAAGAACGCGATGCAGCACATGAATCGAACCCGTGACGTCACAGCCCTGAAGCAGTGCCTCTGCCACTGCGCCACCCAGTCCACGATACAAGTTCCTTGCGCAGCCGTTTAAGCTCGACGCTCGGACTCTTAACCATTACACCCTTTTACTCGTTTACCTCAAGGATTTGGCAGAAACAAAATATGTTCTGTTAGTATTTGGAGGACGTAAGTTCTTACTACAGTATTTGTTCTTGCCGTTCCGGTGTAGCGTTCAGACAGTTCGCTTGTTAGCATGACGAGCACGTCAGTGAAGAGACAAGAAGGCGAACGGTGCTCCAAGTCCAACACGGTGAAACGATTTACCTGTACATATCCATCTATTAAACTGTCGCAAAATTAATCGTCGAAACGGGCGCTCACTTCAAGCTGCTATAACTCAGCTCAAACACAACTACATTAATCGAAATAAAAACCACAAAAATCTATTATTTTTGCCAACGAACAGGTAATGAATCTAATCATTTACAATAAAAACTCACCATCAGGTCACTGGAATTAAGAAATCAAGGAGGGCACAAACATCGGCCAAATTAGTGAATTGTTTCTGACGCAGATGAGAATCAAGAGCTCGGAAGAAGTGATAGTGGGGGAAATGTCGAAAAAATACGGTGGGTGAGGGAGAACTTCGATACCTAAATGGGTCAATTTTCGCCGAGTGCTTTGTGAGGTGTGTGGTATTTCGTTGTCCTGCAACGGGAGTGGCCTTCTTCTATTCACTACTGTCGGCCACAATTTTTGCAACTTCTCATACATTTGGTCTAAATCACAGTTTTAAGACTCTGCTGTGACTGCATGACCAGGTTGCAAAAAGCTATAATGGATTACACCACTTCACTTCAACATCTCCTTCTCCTCGTCGATTTTCGCCAAATATCTTGCTACCGTAAAGATGCACGCCAAAGTTCTTTTGTTGACGTACGTGTATTCGTCTCCGGATTTGCTTCGACGGCTCTCCTCAAAACTTCAACCTCAAGCTACGACATGCGCCCGCGACCGGTTTTTCTTCGAGATCAAAATCGCCAAAAGCGAAGTTTTCGAAGCAGATCCTCACCGTTCGTTCGCAAGGACAGTCCGTCCCCAAAGCGCTGCTAAGGTTACGGGATGCCTCTGCGGCAGAATGTCCCAAGTTAAATTCGTAAAGCATGATGACTCGATGGTCGGCTAGAAAAATTAGAGCGACACCCACATATGTATTTTGAAAGAAAAGGAAAACAGCTACCGCACCGTATGTGTGGCTTTCCCTGAGACGGAAGGATTTAGTGTAAAAAATTTAATTATACATACCTCGAAACGGAGATTAATTTTGCGACAGTCTAATGGTATGCTAGCAATTAAGTATTTTGCATTTCACTTAAAAGGTACTGAGACCAGTATCGACGTGACCGGAATGACAGTTTTCTTGCATGGTTATTATCTTAATTGAGCAGCAGCCTTCAGCATTGCCACCCGACGCCGTTTTCACGCAGCTGGTGGGTGCCATAGCTCGAGATATGCGATTGGATTTGGTTCAGGTTTCTTTAGACCACTATGTAGATAGAAACTGCGTTACTCCAGAACATTGATCCGTCACTACAAAAGCAGCGCAGGTCATCGGTGGGCCGAGTATGTAGTATTTGCCGACGTGTCAGGCAGTGAGCCTTTAGAGCAGCAATTATGGGAATGAAGGAAACCCTGCTAAAATATCAACCTGATGATGACGCTCTGGTTCTTCTCGTGCTTCCGCATGTTTGAATAAACGTTGTCGGCGATTGCGAAAATGTGAGGAGGTAGTTCGCCTGAATAGCAACATATGGATGACCTACATACAATACCGCTCAAATTCTTTGCAAAAAAGACGCTTTGCGACGGATTAATCCGCAACAAAGCGTCGCACTGCCATAACTGTTTTCAAGGTTATTTGTTTAAAACCTAATTAACACCATTAGAAGCCCCGTCTCGTTTTCTATTCAGCGATCTAAACATAATTTAGAACGATTGCACAGTGAGCTAGTTATGAAGCTTTTGCTTCCTCGGCTCCGTTAATTGATTTACGACCCCTCCGAGATCCCCAGTGGCATGTCCTTAAGGCTTTTCGTTGACGAGATTCATCGAAACTCAGAAATCCTCTATGGTTTTAGCAGATCTGTATTTTTTACGCATCAGGTGTCATTGTGGTACTAAATAGTGACAAATTTGAATAACATAGGCCCGATTTCGGATAAGCGCAAACGCGCGGAAACCTAAGATTCAGTTAAGAATTACCCAAATAGTAGCCTGCTACAGAAGGCAGTGTTCTACTATTCCATTGTGGGGACGATGGTCTTTATAAAACGTGTAAAATGGCTT
>OX375866.1:56249618-56286491 GCA_947359475.1 Heligmosomoides polygyrus bakeri | reverse complement strand
AATCTACTTTGAAAGGTCAAAATCTTTTCATTCTTATTAGATTCGAATGCGCTTGTGGTCTACTGTAGACCACGAAAAACACGGCTTTCGTACTTATCCTGTACAGAAACAACCGAAGTTCAAAAATCGGAGAAATTCTACTCCGTATATTGAGATTGGACCAATCCATTGTTGGAAAAAAGAAAATCTATTAATTTCTGTCCATTTTTCAAAGCCATTTTACACGTTTTATAAAGACCATCGTCCCCACAATGGAATAGTAGAACACTGCCTTCTGTAGCAGGCTACTTCTTCTTCTTCTTCTTCTTCTTCAGCGTTTGTCCCGCATCGTAGCGGGGTCCGCTATTCTGGTGTTATGACGCCACCTTTCCCGATCCAGCGCTAGATCAGGGTAAACACCAGTAATCTTCAAGTCCGCATGTAACGTATCAGCCCAGCGCTGCTTCGGGCGCCCTCTAGGCCGCTTTCCAATTACCTCGAAGTTAAGGCCTATCTTGCGGACGCTGTCTTCCTTTCCACGCAGAACGTGGCCGTACCATCGCAAGCGAGCTTCGCGCATCTTGTCGGCTATCGGCGCGACACCGAACTTCTGCCGAATAGCATCGTTTCGAATGCGGTCCATGCGCGTGACTCCAGCCGTCCAGCGCAGCATCTTCGTCTCCATGACGCTGAGGCGCGTTTCAACTTCCCTGGTCGCAGGCCAACACTCAGCGCCGTACATCGCTACTGGCCGGACGACTGCTCTGTATATCTTCGACTTCAAGCGCTCGGGTATCTTCCTATCGCAGAGCACCCCAGTCAACGAGCGCCACTTGGACCAAGCTGCACTCACGCGTGAATTCACTTCAATCATCAGTTTGCCGTCAGACGTGACTGCTGATCCCAGGTACTTAAAGACCGAAGTGCGTGGGAGCTCGATGCCGTTAACCTTGATGGAGCTGGACTCAGTAACGTCCGTCGTTAGATATTCGGTCTTCTTCACGTTCAATTTGAGTCCAAACCGCTCCAAGCGATCACACCAAGCTTGCACCTCTCGCTCGAGTTCATCTTTATCTTCGCTAGCGAGCATTACGTCATCAGCATAAAGCAACGTCCAAGGGACGGGGTTCTGAAGATCTCGTGTGATGGCATCCATGACGACAACAAAGAGGAGTGGGGAAAGCGCAGAACCCTGATGTACCCCGACAGAGATGGGAAACTCCATCGAGGTTCCAGCTGCAGCTTGAACTCGACTCTTTGGACAAGAGTAGAGAATTCGCACCCACTCTATGAGCTCTTCAGGAACTCCATGATGTCGCAAGGCGTACCATATCACTTCACGCGGTACGCGGTCAAAGGCCTTCTCTAAGTCGAGAAAGGCGATATGCACCGACTTCTGTTTCTCGCGGTGCTTCTCTATCAGGAGTCGGGCGGCGTGAATGGCATCAATGGTGCCACAGCCAGCCACGAAGCCGCACTGATTGCTGGACAGCTGGACGATGTCACGAATTCGTCCGTCGATAATTCGCTCAATAATCTTCATGCTGTGCGAAAGCAAGCGAATCGGACGGTAATTGGAGCAGTCTGCAGGACTGCCCTTCTTCTTTCAAATCGGAATCGTCGTACTTTGGCGCCAACACTCAGGCACTTTTTTCTCCGCCACAACCTGATTAAAGAACTTCGCCAACCACTCAGCAGGATACCAAAACTTCGACTTCCACAGTTCTGCTGCCACGTCGTCGGGCCCAGTCGCTTTGCCTGGCCTCATCTTCTTCAAAGCCGCTTCAATCTCCTCCACGGTGATCTTCTGAACGGGGCCGTGGGTTGGAGCCGTTGAGGGGATGGCTGGATGAGGAAATTCTACTGTAGAGATTTCCTCAAAGTAATCGCGCCATCGCTTCAATGCCTTCTTGCGGTCCATAAGAAGATGGCCGTTCTCATCATTGATGCCGAAGAACTTCTCGATGTCCTCGGTCTGGCGATGGCGATTCTTTGCGAGTCGGTACAGATACCGCTCACCATCGCGCGACTCGAGCTTCTCGTTGACATCTCCATAATGAGTGGCTTTTGCAACAGCCACTGCCTTCTTTGCAGCTTTCTTCGCTTCTTGGTACTTCCGCCAGTTATCGGCTGTCTTTTCGCCGAGAAACACGTGATATAGCGTCTTCTTCTCTCGAACTTTGGCTTTCACGTCATCTGTCCACAGCCAGGCCTGCTTGTCGACCTTCCGTCGTCCAGGCTTCGTGATGCCGAGCTCCGACCGTGCAGCGTGACGAATCGCGTCGGTGGCCTTCTCCCAAGTTTCGTCGACAGTTGTCACTGTCGGTAACCGCACGCGAGAAATCACAGCTGCTTCCTTCTCTTTCATTCGCCACCACTTGATTCTTGGTGCACCGCATCGCTCGACCTGCTTCAGCCTCGGAGGGGCGATCTTTAAAGTACAGATCAGCGGTCGATGCTGTGGGGCGACCGTCTCATACGGCACGACCTTCGCGTCTGTGACAAGACTTCGGTCTCGATCCTTCACAAGGACAAAGTCTATCTGAGTCCTGGTGTTCCCGCTATAGAACGAGATGAGGTGGGAATCGCGTTTGCGAAATACGGTGTTCACTATGGTGAGGTTGTGCGATTCCGCATATTCAAGGATACGCTCACCATCTGCGTTACGCAACCCGTAACCGAACCCACCATGACAGCCGTACCCGTCTTTCGTCGCGCCGACGTGCCCGTTGAGGTCACCAGCGACTATGATGACATCTTTCGACGGTACCTCTGCTGTCTTCTCATCAAGCAGGCTCCAAAACTCTTCCTTGGCTTGATCCGAGCAGCCAGTCTGCGGAGCATACGCAGAGAAGAAGTGATAGAGTCGCTCCTTCGCGGCGACAACGATCTTCATCAATCGATCGTCAAAGCGCTCGACGCTTACAATCGAGTCACGAAATCGTTCGGAGACGATTATTCCGACACCACTGGTGGTCCTGGGACTTCCACATAGAACGGCCTTGAAGCCTCGTCCTATGTCCCTTGACTTGCGGCAGGACCACCTCGTCTCCTGCACCGCACAGAAATCAACTCTTCTACGCTCCAGTGCTTCAACCAACTCGCACGAGCGGCCCGTCAACGTACCCACATTCAGCGTAGCCACGCGGGTCCTGCTTACGTTACGGGACTTTCGGACTAACTCAGTTGCCCCCCGATGCCGTCCTCGCATCAGGGACCCTCGCATACTTTTCACACTCGCCGGGCTTTGCGAGTGCGCGTCGGCTCCCGCGGACGCCGTAGCACTATCTCGATAAACCTGAACAGTCATACACCATGTGATGTGACATGGGTCTTCGTAGGCCGGCCTGTCACAAAGGCCTGTCGCCTGCAATCGAATGTCCGTGATCGGCTTAGCTCGCAGAGCGAACAGTTTCCAGTGGCACCACGTGGAGGAACGGACATCGCCACCCTTCTGTAGCAGGCTACTATTTGGGTAATTCTTAACTGAATCTTAGGTTTCCGCGCGTTTGCGCTTATCCGAAATCGGGCCTATGTTATTCAAATTTGTCACTATTTAGTACCACAATGACACCTGATGCGTAAAAAATACAGATCTGCTAAAACCATAGAGGATTTCTGAGTTTCGATGAATCTCGTCAACGAAAAGCCTTAAGGACATCCCACTGGGGATCTCGGAGGGGTCGTAAATCAATTAACGGAGCCGAGGAAGTAAAAGTTTCATAACTAGCTCACTGTGCAATCGTTCTAGATTATGTTTAGATCGCTGAATAGAAAACGAGACGGGGCTTCTAATGGTGTTAATTAGGTTTTAAACAAATAACTTTGAAAACAATTATGGCAATGCGACGCTTTGTGACGGATTAATCCGTCGCAAAGCGTCTTTTTGCAAAGAATTTTAGCGGTATTGTACATTGCTGCAACTGTACATAAGTTGCTTACGAGCATGAACTTAGGGGTTCGATGTGATCACAAAAACAGTAGACAAAAACATTCAAAAGTAAATAATAAAATTTGCAACAAGCCTCCTATCATTCTATTTTGATGGATAGCTAACAGTCTCACCGATTTTTCTCCTTTTGTACATACGAATTTGTTCAGCCGAGTAGATTGGAATGTCCATGTAGGGATTGACGGCGATCAGAATCGAGCCAGTGTATGTCTAGGTATTTCACGACATTATAAGTATGAGCGTCTAGTTTTCCCATCCTTGCTTTGTCCAGAAAGACTAGCGGAAACTCACGTAGATGAGCTTTTCGCGATATCGAACGTGAATGTTCCGTAATATGGCGCTCTCATGGTAGTCCCCAAGCTTCGTCATGTCTTCCACTCCCTGTACCGACGACGGGTGCATAATACGCACTCGTCGATCGGAGGCTAGCCATTGTTCCTAAACGGTTATCTAAGCATCATCGGTAAAGTCAACGGGTCAATGTGATCAGATACACATTTTAGAATCCCGCTGCGACATGTCCACCTATAGATTGAGCTATTTCACTTGCTGATCACGGACTCACCGGATCACCGGACTGATTTAACATATCAGCGCGTCCCATGAAACACATTTATTTGAAGGAAACAGATCCCGTAATGCCACAGCAAGGAGGACATATATTGTAAAAAAAAACGTCCAACGCCTTAAGTTAGCAGTTTATTTCGATGACGATAACACCATGATGGTGATGAAGCAGGGACGCAGGGGAGGAAACGTAAGTAAGTTAGGTGTGAACGAAATGGGGCGAATTACCGACCACGTGGACATGAGCTTGCCCACAAGCATCAACTCGTACGACACTCTGACAAGCCGAGTCGGGCGTCTGCTGCTGAAACGATGTGGCTCCGCACCAGCTTTGACTGTAATCGTCACGTACGCTCCAACACCAGGCTACGATGACGAAGACGTCGAAGCCTTCTATGTGGAGCTGTAGAAGTTCAATAAGGAACATCACACATTCTACAAGGTGATCGTCGGTGACTTCAATGCCAAGATCGGGCCGCAAAGCTCACCTGATAAACTTAAAGCTCAGTTGATCACGAGACTGCTTGAGTTCATCAGGTCGACTAAGGCCACTCATAGAAACTCGCAGTTTCAGAAGCCTGCCGCTCTACTGGGCTTCTGGAACTTGAGGCCTGGGAAACCCCAGGTAGCCAGTTGAACAACGAGATCGACCGCATCATCTTCAACCGCAAATATTCATCGACGAGAAATACGACCGCTTCGTGCACCATCCTCGCGATAGTGCTAAGGGAGCCGAGAGCTTTAAGACCACCAAAAAACGCCTGTCTCTGGAAACTCTCGAGCTGATACGCCAGTGTGGAGCAGCACAAGCGCCCGGCAACAATTATACAATCGGAGCTCGTGAAGCTATGCGACGCTCATCTGCCGCACGATGGATGCGTCGTGCCCTCCTTCCTAGATCCTACAAGCTATATCGTCGGTAAAGAACCATACAGCATCTTATCCCGACAGGGTCAGACCCGAATACCTGAAGGATCTCCCGCCAGTGCTCATCAACACCCTGGCGCGGCTCATCATACGCTACCTGTCGGTGTGCAAGGTTCCATTTCAGTAGAAGACCAGCAAGACCGTCTTGCTGCACAGGAAGGGAGACGTGCACGAAATTGGCACTATCGCCCGATCTGTAAGCTGTCCGTAGTCTACAAGCCGTTCACTCGAGTGATCCTGAATAGGATTAGCAGAAGGGAGGCAGTCGTTAGTCCCGACTCGGATGCGCACTGACGATGCCGACAGTGTCTGTGGTGCCAATTAGCGTCGACTCGCACCGTGCCACTGATTTGATCAGTGGATAACTTATTTAGAGGGGTTTGTAAAGGCAGCGTAGAGAGTTGTACTGGTGCGAGACCTACATGCTTTCATGTCAGAATTTCGAACTCTACCTGAAGGGCTGTACAATAATGCTTAAAAATTTTCCTGTAGAGACATTTTGGCGAAAGCCTCCAGATAAAGACTGCAGGAACAATGCAAAAAATCTTCCCGAGGGCATAGACTTGGAGGCGAAATGATTACTAATGCTTAAAACAACGGTGCTCCTCAGAAGTTTTTCTTCATTCATGAAGGAGGCAACTTTATTCTACTGGCATGTCACTGGAAGAACAATTTGATATGTTGTGTGATAAAATTCAATTACCATGAATTTTTATTCTTATCTATTCAGTCTTAATTTCGAGAAATATCGTGCTGGGGATCACAAAGGTTCATAAAGATGTCGAGGAACTTAGAAAAAACCTGAGAAATACTATGAAAAAACAAGAACAGGGTTCTCATAGGAAGGCTCTCTACCAAATGGATTGTTCGTGCAGTCTTTATCTGGAGGCCTTCGCCAAAATGTCTCTACAGAAAAATTTTTAAGCATTCTTGTATAGCGTTTCAGGTAGAACATAAAATTTTCAAGTGTTCTTGTACAGCCCATCAGATAGAGCTCGAAATTCTGATATTAAAGTGTGTAGGACTCGCACCAGTACGACTCTTTGCACTGCCTCTGTAAGCCCTCTAAATAAGTTATCCACCGTAATTGTAAATATTGTCGATCTGTGAAGTTCGTCCTCAGTGGGGTCGCGCTCGATCCGCAGGCTCCCGTGCTCGGCTAGGTCACCATCGCACGGCGGCGAGGGCTGCCGTGGAGATCGTCGCGAAGCGGGGGGTGGCACGGTGCGAGTCTGCTTGTTCGCATGGCTGTCCTTCGTCCAGCGTTCTGCTGATCCTATTCGGGATGACTCGAGTGAACAGCTTGTAGACTACGGACAGCAGGCAGATCGGGCGATAGTTGCCGATATCGTGCACATCTCCCTTCTTGTACATCAAGACGGTTATACTGGTCTTCCACTGAGATGAATCCTTGCACTCCGACAGGTAGCGTGTGAAGAGCCGTGCCAGGGTGTTGATGAGCATTGGCGGGCGGTTTTTCAGGTGTTCGGGTCTGATCCTGTCAGGACCGGGTGCTGTACATTTCTTCACCTACGAGATGGTGTGTCGGATTTTGGAAGGACAGGAAACGACGCATCCATCCTGCGGAAGATGGCATGGGACAGGTGGACGAGTCACCTTGGTCTTGAAGTTGCCGACGTTCCGACGGGCATTGTGGATCCTCAAACCTGCCTCGACGGCTTCAGCCAACACTTCCGCCATTCTCTCCTTAAATCTTCCGTTTCTCTCTATAGCTTCGCAAGCTCGGATGTCAGTTGGTAGTTGCCTGACGCTCGTGCTACTCCACATTGGCGTATCAGCTTGAGAGATTCTGGAAACAGACGTCTCTTGGTGGTCTTCAAACTCTCGGCTCCCAAGCACTATCGCGGAGATGGTGCACGAAGTGGTCGTATTCTTCATCAATGTTGTCAATGACGGCATCTTCCCAAAGGCCGGCAAGAGAGGTGTAGGGATCCCAGCTGAGTACAAGTTAATCTATAACATCAGCAGGCACAAGATGTTATAGATTAACTTGTACTCCGTCGTAATTTGTTTTAATAAAAATGGAGCTCTTGTTGCGAAATTCCAGGTCACCTGCAGCATTCCTCTAACTAGTGCCTGCTAAGGCATTCTACATGTCGGGTGGGCTGAAATTTCGAAAATGGCGACGATTCCTCTCTGTTCACGAAGTGGGCTGCGCTGTCGAGACGGAGACTTTCGCTTTGTGTTGAAGCAGCTGCACTTTCTCGTCCGGATGTCCCCCTTCTGAACCGTCGAGACGGACGAGATTCGAGGCGCTCCCTTCTACTCACTGCCGGCACTCGTCACCTGACTGATTTAATCGCAGCCGAAGCGTGGTTAGTGGGGAGGTCAAGGCAAACGCCACTGAATGGGCTCGCCAGACTTGCCACTTTCTCAGACACGTTCCTGTGCGCGACTAGGCGCAACAACACAACGCGATGACGGGGCTTCCGAGGTTCACGGCACACTTCCGAGGTGTCTCGTTCTCCAAACCACGTCAACTTCCTGCTCATCACTCACCTGTCCTAGATCGTCCACTATCCTTAGTCTGCCGTGGTCTTGATCCAGCACACGAGCCCCCACGGGGATTCCCTCTCCAGCTGGCGGTTCGATCCATACGAAGTCGCCCTGAACCATGAAAATTGCTTAACATTTTAGTTGCGTTTCGCTTTTTATAGTCAATTATATACAGTTCGTCATAGCCCTCCAACCATGTCCAGGAATTATACATATATCGGCGCTTCTTGCACAACTGAGACGCACAATACTTCGGAAGGAACATAACTCGTGCGCTAATTTAGTATTTGAGAGAAAGTAATGTCATTTTCCTCTTGAATGACAACAGGGAGTCTTTTAGATGTAGCATGTGAGATGACACTTTCGAATTCTAGCTGACGCTGAAACGGTTCACCAAAAATATTCCCATTTTCAAATGACTCGGATGCAGGGTCTTCACTAGCCAATGTCCTTGCGGGGCTTCCACATTGTCTACTGAGTGCCCGAAGCAATTGGTTTGCGTAGAACGATGAACATATGGATGTTCTGTGTTTCCACTACTGTTACAGGTTTCATATATCGCGAAATAAGACCGAATCTCAAACCGCGATCATTGCATAAGGATGAAAAAGGTGAAGGTCGGCTTCAAACAGTCTTTATTTGAGCATCTCAAGCCAGGCATTTCGAGCCAGATATCCTAATTCTCCGGGATACTACATAGCGAATTCGAATCTGTGCCTGGCGTATACAAACTTGCAGTAGCCACCCGATAGACAAATCAATGTCCGTCCCAGGCAAGTCCGATCCATATTCACCGGTCTCGGAGAGACATTTAGCTTGGCTGCACGGGGGGCCCAGGCGGCACGCCGACCAATAACCTCGATTCGAAGGGCACGCGGTAGCAGGAGCTTTCTCCGGATCCACTACACACCATGTGCCCTTGTAGAAGAGAAGGTCTTTTTTGTCATCCGTACCAATATGCTATTTGTTCGTCTTGACAGGTGTGATGCTTTCAATAACTCATTCTGAAGGGCTTAACACGAATACTTAAGAGCGAGGAAACGAGTTTTAGCTTCTCGGCGCCACTTGGAGTCTGGTTACAAATTCGCGCAGGAGGACGTCGACGACGGAGGGTGTCGAAGAAACGCTTGCATGGCGTCTTTCTAATAGCTATCCTTGAGAGCCCTTGATGGGACTATCCTCTGATCGCCTAGCCCGCCTCTGATCCCCAGCAAATGCTCGCTAAAAATAGCTTCCATTATGGCTGTGTTTATTCAGTTTTTGTCGGTCCTTATTCGACGGCAGCCGAGAGATCGGGTAGCTGAATTTCAGCTCTTTAAATTAACCCCCTTCAAAAATGGTGTGACCCACCTTGTGCTGTGAGTGCTCAGACTTCACAGACTGGGATCTGGCCAAGAGCGCAATATGAATTATGATTAGACCATTTCGATTTTCGACCCAACGAAACACTATTAATTGGCCACATCACACCTAGCGATGTGGCGGATGAATAGTGATGCGGGGATATCCGGTCCTAATTGTCCAACAAGATATTCCGTCCGAGGCCGACGTTTTGGCAGCACATCGGTCTCGGAGTGATAATCTTGATTCTCTGCTACTGCTCATGGAAGGGAGAGCTTTCGAATTTTGTTCAGCGCCTTTGATAAGTAGGCAAAGAAAGCCACATTTTACCATAGATCTCTACATTGGCCACAGTGAATACGAACCTGAGACACTTCCTCAGATGAGGCGAAAAAGGATACGTGATTAAAGGACTGCGACAGTCGTTCAGTGCTTCGTATGAGCAGCAAGTCTACTTCTACAGATAGGCAATTCAATCTCTCATCCTTTCTAAGCCTGCTTCCAACCTAAGGATCGCGGGGGAATGAACCGTTTGAAATGTTGAAGCGCAGTTGAAAACAAATTTGGTGCCCACAAGAGCTCAACCCTGCTGAGTCGTGTGCGTTCCAAACTGAGCAGCTGAGCGATTTGATCTAATTATTTTAGGGGAATAAAGTGTAGAATGTGCGGATATAAAATGTCGACATTTAAAGAGTGAAGAGATTTAAAAAAGTTGGAGCAAGAGATGTCCAAAAAGTTCTCACTTACTTTGCTAACGAGTACCATCGCATGTACTAGAGCATCAAAGAGATACTCTGAAATCAAATCCTTGATTAAAACGTATGAGAGGAAGCAGAGACATCCTAGAGGGCGTCTGTGTCTCGGTAATTTAAGAGTGTAACCAGTTACGCTTAACAGCTTGACCGAAGTAAAATGACAAATAGCCGTCTGTACAATGAAGAATAGAAACGAAGTAAAGAAGAGAGGGTGGACTTTACGGAGCTTTCATTACAACGTGCAAGTAAGGCTTTCACTGAAAATGACTGAATATAGCACAAACGCTGCCCGGAAGAACCCATCAGACAGCAACCCTCAGATGTTGCTACTCAAAAGTTTCGCGAATAAGTGTAATCGTGTACTTAAGGAGGCGACGACGACGAACTCCTGACGAATATGTTCGCACATCGCAGAAGTGTTTGTTTGCTGTAATTCTACATACATGCTCATTACAAAAGGTCGAGGCGCCCAGTGCTCTGGAGCACTACGTCTGACTTTGCGGTGGTTTGAGAATTTGTGCCTATACCAAATTGGATCTTTTTTGATTTTTCTTAAAAAGCGCTGTTTTGCTGGCAAAAGGGCAGTATTCCTTGGCACTTTTCCCACCACAGCGAAAAAAACGTCGTGGCATTAATCCGGCACGGCAATTCAGGTGGAGATGAGATTCAAGTGCGGTGTAGCACATGTCGGGCTGATTCTCTTGTGCAAGTGACAGGTATCTGAGTTCCTCGAGGCAGATTCAGTTTAAAGGACCAAACGCGAAATAAAGACCTCCGTGGACAGCTACATTGAGATCGTGTCGTATATGACCATGTTTCCACCAAATGTTAGCCTAAAAGCTCTCGACAACTAACAAGGAAAGATTCCCAACTCATGGCCAGCTTTTGCGATGCTATTTTGGCAGGATGTAGGGCTCTGTGAGCGGAGTCCAGAACCATAGTTAGTTCTTGCTGAACGCTTCTTTAAAGACCTGAAAAGGAGGTCTGAAAGCGTGCGCGCAACTATTATCAACCCCTACGACACCCAAGGGATATGCCTCGGTGGCGCAGTCGGTAACACTGTCGCCTCATAGGAACACACCGGTGGGCTTTTCAGTTCGAGTTCGGGGGCTACCATTATTTTTGCACATATTAGTTTGTTGTTATTACACTTTCTTATGATACAGGAGTCAATTTTAGACCATCAATGCTTACAACAAACCAAGGCTCTCTATTTGCGCCCTCATATATGCTAGTTTTTCAACTATGCATATACCACCACTATATCATACAGTATCACCAACGATACCGTAATCGCACACAAATAGGCTCTTCTTACTGCTGAGTATTATGAAACCGGGCCATATCGGTACATAAGTGCACTAAAAATCGTTTCCGCCTGAACGTGTTGCCGGCCGACTAGTTTCCACCTTCACACCGGATTTCACTTCTCCGACAAGAGAGACTGCGGCTGCAGATGCCATGAAAGGACTCCTCCTGGACGCCATTTATGGAGATATATCGACTGTCAGGAAGAAGAGGCGGTACAGGTTGGAGGTAGCAGGTTAGAGGCCATCCGGAATATGTTACATGCAGCCGGTATGGTATATTGAAAGTAGGTAACTGGGATATAATATTATACAAAAAGGGTACCACCCGTGAATTTTCTTTTGATTGCAGATTATAAGCTAGACCTACCGACAGTTCTGCGCCCCGGTGTTTCAGCCGTGTTTTTTATACGCCTGGGTGGCAGCTGATTACTTTGATGCTCACACAGGACCCTTTCTCTACACCCTCAGATTACGCGTTCAGCTAAGAAGTGGTCATTCTTTGCCAGGAAGAGGATTGTTCCTCACTGGCTTCTGTAAGGTGCTGCTGGTGTGACAAGCGCTAGTGTTTTACTTGTTTCATAGTTTTGTACCATAGCTGTTGACTAAATGGGAAATAATAAATATAAGACCTTTAATTTAATAATATATAAGACTTTTTATTCCCAGAGAAATTATATGGTGCAGATATGAATAGTTGAACAACTAGCACATATGAAGGAGCAAATGGACAACCTTGATTTGTTGTAAGCATCAATAGTCTAAAATTGCCTCCTGTGATCATGAGAACACGTAATATGTATCAACAAACTAATATGTGCAAAAATTCTGGCAGCACTCGTATTCGAACTGAAAAGTCCTCCGGTGTGCTCCTACGAGGCGGCAGTGTTACAAGCTTCACCACCGAGGCACACCTCGTTGGATGTCGCAGGGGTTGATAATAGTTGCGAGCACGCTTTCAGACCTCCTTTTCAGGTCTTTAGAGAAGCGTTCAGCAAAAAAGAACTGTGGTTCTGGACTCCACTCACAGGGCCCTACATCCTGCTAAAATAGCAACGCAAAAGCTCACGAATTGGGAACCTTTCCTTGTAAGAGTCTTAGCCAAGTAGAGAAATAGATAGCACTTGCAACTTAAATCTCTCCGTTTATATTTTTTGATTAAATGTAAGGGAAACAGCAATCTGGAAAAGGAAGTGGAAATAGATTCTGGGCAACTTGTAGCAATTACTTATGAAATACAGCATTTGCACGACAGCTTCCAATCTACAGAGATGGTAAAATAAGGTCGATAATAAGGCATAAGCTGCTAAAAAATAGACCAAAAAATGGGAAAAATAAAAGAACTTTGCTCTCCAACATAAGCTGGCGGCAACGTAAGCTAAGCTGTGTGTTGGAACTGAAGCTGAATGATGCACCATGAATTGTAGTGCATTGTTTGAAAAAGCATTTAGAGTGCCTATCTGCAAGGGCAGCTAAAAATGCTTAATCCATGAACATTCCCTAAATTCCAATAGCGAAAAGCGTTTGTAATTCTATAAATAAATGGCACTGAACCACTGTAAATTTAAACAGTTAATATCTCGGCTTGTAGGCAAGTTTATTAATCGAAATAAAAACCTTTTGATTCTACACATCTTTGCCAACGTGACGCAAGCTTCTTTATCCCAGTAGCGTAAAAATCAGAAGTTCTGGAATTGACGAAATCTTCGAAGGCACTTTCGGCATCCTGTTGGTATTTGAATATTTTCCCTACCAAGAAGTCGCCAAGATGCTTGAAGAAATGGTAGTCTGTTGAGGAGAGGTCGGGAGAAAACGGAGGATGTGGTAGAGTTTCAATGCTCAGCTCATTCAATTTCTGCAACGTCATTCGTACTACATGGGACGAGCATTGTCGTGCAGAAGGAGAACTCGCCTTCGGTTTACCAAGGCCGGCCGGATATCCTTCAACTTTTTCACCATTTCTTCAATTTCAATGCAGTACTTCTCTGCCGTGATGGATTCACCGGGAGGGAGGAAGCTGTGGTGAATAATTCCCAGCGAACACCACCATACTGTCACCATTACTTTCTTTTGGTGCAATTCCGGCTTCGCAAAAACCTTGGGGCTCTCATCGCTGTCCACCTACTGTGCCGATCGTCGCCTGGTGTCGTACATTATCCATTTCTCGTCACAGGTTACGATGCGATCAAGGGATGGGTCCGTTTCGTTCCGTAGAAGCAGTGCGGACGAGATCTCGTATCGTCGGTTTCTTTGCTCCTCAGACAGCTCGTGAGGCACCCATCTTTCCAGCTTTTTGGTCTTTCCAATTTCCTTCAGATGCCGGGCAGCTGTGTTGGACTGACGCCAAGAACCTTCGCTATCTCCCTGGTACCTTTGTGTGGATCCTCCTCTACCACATCTCTCAGCTTGTCCTCATCAACATCACTATGCCTCCCACGACCTTCATGTTCTTCCAAGCTCTCATCTCCATTCCGGAACTTCTGATCCCAACGATACGCCGTCCGAATTGTGGAACATCCTTGACCAAATGCGGCGTTGATCTTCTCGTCCGTCTCCTTAGCTGTAGTGCCCAGCTTGAATTCATACAAGTAAATGCCTCGGAATACCCTTTTGTCCATCTGCAAAAAAGTCAATAAAACTCTAAAGTTTTCCCACTTTTACATAGAAAATTTGGTACTCTCCGGTAGAGCAAAGTTTGCGCTTCTAAATGATGTGCCACATGTTACGGTTTGTTCTTGATCAAACGCGTAAAAACGCGCCAAAAAATGGCGCGAGCCAGTGCCATTTAATTCGTTACAACCTAATAGCAAGGTCTCAAATGAAGTGCAAGGGGTAACTAAACTGTCAATGTGAAGCTTTTCCACTTTTTCTTCCATAGTTGATAGGTTTTAATTTGCTGGACAAGGCGATCTCCGAACTACTATAATACGTCCCTAGAGGGGGGGGGGGGGGCGGGGGTGCACGCAGATCGCTTCCTAGCATTACTTTTGATGCAACCTCGACGTGCGGTGTCGCGTGCGGTGCAAGCCGTTGCGGTTTGGAAACTGGTCACTATGCGGACAGACCTTGCAAGAAATTCAGGGAAGCTTCAAAATATCAAGCGAAAGCATGTGTTGCCCTACCCTTGTTTACACGAATTGCGCCTCTCTTCATGCCAATAACCACACATGGTCCTTATTCGAGAGGTCCCCCCGGAGCCGTTATTTTCTTCATTTGCAAGCAGCTAAAAACGAAAGAAATGATTGACGTGCAGCAGTCGAGGTGTAACGCGTTGACTGCGCCGGCAGGTCACTTCTGTTCACAGGGAGGTTGTCCATCAAACACATTTAGGAATCGAGAATGAGCAGGGCATCGCAAACTGAAGCAGAGCCATAAATTTCATCCGGTCTTGGTGACAGTAGGAGAAAAGGACTGTATAGCATAACTACGAAATAAATGGAATCGGGGAAATAGTAACAGTTTCTCACAGACTGGAGACAGTGGCAAAAGCATGGCACATTAAGGACGAAATTTCTGAAAAAAAAAGAATCAATTCAAAGAGAGAACGCGAAAAATGCACTTTACGCGGGGGTATACATACATAATAAATATACGTTCTGAAATCTACTCAAATTTTGGAGCTTAAGTATCCGTGCTTCAATAAAAAAGTTTGTACGGTAACTAAAGAAGGATTTGAAGCTTACCATTAGCAAACCAAAAAAAGTGGCACAACACTCTCAAAGAAACGTTTTCAAAGAAAGAAGGGAAAACATGCCAAATAATTGACTCAGTTGAAGACGGTGAAAATAACCATAAGACAAATGGGAGAAGTACTTGACAACGTTTATCGCTTGTAATAGTTGCATAAAACCTAGTTCTTACATGACAGCTTAAAGTTATGCAGAACGAAAAATTCCTTGCCAACTGAAAAATTGCCTGCTTGATCACAACTGCAGTTTTTGACTTAACTAAGCACACCCTAGACTGGGCATGGTAGTGAACACTCTTAAAGGGCACCGTTAAGAATGAATCATTGCCAAGTTGATGAAAGAAATCATTGCCAAGTTTGCAGAGAAATTTGAAGACTTCTCAGCCGATTTAGATGTGCTGACATGCTGACAACAATCTGAGCAGCACGCGAACTAAGTCAACTAATTAAAAATACTATTGGTTTGCCACCATTACCGCTATTGTGCATAGCTGAAAAGACACAAGTACCAGAGCAGAAACAAAAGTTGGCGGAAAAAATAGCACGAACAAAACCACGCAAGTATCACTGCCAAGGTAACAGATGTGCGATCAAAACAGCTGTTAAAGTATTCAAGGAACCAGCGTGTTGGCGTATAATTAAGCAATCATTCGAGTAGTCGGAGAGAGTTGTCAGAACCAGGCATTTTTCATTTCATTTTCATTTTCATTGAAACATGTGGTACAAGCACATGTAAAGCGATCAGCGTGAGCGCGCTCACCATTGCACCGAGAAAAAGCATCGATGAAATCAATTAGAAAACGAACAAAACAAGGGAATGAATCAACCAAATAGCGGAAAATAGAAAACTTAAGAAAGGCAAGAAAGCTCTGCGCAAAACGATAAGAAGGGACTATCGAAAACCGCTACGGAAAGCAAAGGGAAACAAGATTAAGTAACTAAGAGTTACTGGGGAGAAGCATTAGCACAGAGGAAGCGAAGAAGGGTAGGGCAAACCTCGACGTTTTCGGGCGGGGAGGTCGCCTGGTAGAGTCACCGCAGCGCTTTCGGGAACTGTGCGCAGTGTTTGCGAACACTACACGATGTTCGACTCGGACGCGCTGATCTTCGCCAAATACGGAGTGGACAGTGTGGACGGGGTGGGGGGAGGGTGCCCACTAATACGAAGGCATATTAGAAGCGCTGCACTTCTGACGGACTCATGAGGGCGACGAGAGCCGGACAGCCGAAGTACCGGCGCCCAGCTGGGTGCTCGCGGATGCAGCAGCGCGGCGAGCGGAAGCGACAGATCTCGCTTTCCGCCGAAGAACGCTGCCGGGTACGGTCTCGGTAATTCCTAGTGCGTGGTCGGCTGCCTCTAATCTGTCCTCCAAAGCGGGTCAACCGCAGATAGCGCTCGTTCGTAGGAGGGGCGCCGCGCAGCCGACAAGGCTGCGGAGAGACACCGATCATCCGGCCAGTAGTAAATGATAAATCGATAGCCGATCGAGTATTGCTAGTGGGTAAATCGATAGAGCGCCCGATTGACAACGGAGTCGTCTGATGATCGCTGAAGGATGTCCTGGAGCAGCCTAACTGAGATGCGAGAACGAGTTCCGCCTGGCAGAAGCCGGTTCGAGCAATCGAGAATTCGGCGTGGGGCTAACCAAGGAAATCTGTACAAGACTGCTGAGCGGGATCGGAGAAAAGGGCTCTTCTTTTAGAGGAAGGCGCAAGCGACGATTGCTTTGACGATGAACGACAGTCCCGCTGCATAATAGGAAGGACTTCTCCAGAGTAATAGAAGTGCCCTGAGATTCTCATCACCCAATGACTTACGGTGTCAGTTCGACAGAGTGAAACAATACTAGAAGGTCATATTTGTCATTCTGGTGGCTGCATGAGCTGTTGTGTGTCGCGAAAGGACTTCCTGGACCGTTTTTTTGTCCATCCCATTCTTTAGGGGAATTTGATGTGACTGAGGTTTCCCACGTAGACGCGTGGTCCAGTCAACGGCCAGGACATGTTGATATAACCCTCAGCACGGTGACGTCGCGAAGAATTGCGGTGGTCCACGTTTCGAGACTACTCGAGTTCTTTTTCATCATTAAAACTCTCGTGAAACTCTAAAAGGAATTATTAATAAGGTAAAAATCCGTAAGAGGAGAGCTCAGAATTGGAGTCGACGACATCTTCTCCCCGTCTATGTATAGTGTAAACAACTACATCCACCGTAGCGACAGAGTCTATGACACTGGAAAAATTGCACTGAAAAACTCCGTAACTTCAAATTAAGATTTATGAGAAAGGTTTCAATAAATTTGCCTAAGCCTGAAGTATAAAGGATGAAAAGTGGAGTTAATCAATCTCTTTTTGGGGAGCGCCTCGCATTCTATTCCCACGGATTGTCGCGAGGACAATCTGAATGGCTAATTAACCTATGCAATGACTTGAGGTGGCGTAGTCAGTGCTTTGTCTTTACCGGAAGTGCCTGGTAGCAATTCAACAGCCCCGGATGGATGGAAGGCTTGGATAACCTGGCCGGTAAATCCGATGCAAGAGCTTGGAATCGGTCCACGCGCCTCCTCCGGCTGCGCTACCGGATTCCCTCAAATCTGTATACAATACAGAGCCTTGTTTGCACCCCATATACTGAAAACTTCTGCTTTTTCCAAGTGGAAAGGCGGAGCGCCTAACATTAACTTTCACCTCTATTGAATTAGCAATGGGCACCAACGTGATCGATTCAATCTGCGATCTTGCCATGAAATTGCGTTGCAGATGAGGAGCGCGAGTTGGGGTGTGGGCAGCAAGCAGAGTCCTCCAGTTTGATCGACAGAACTAGTAGCCTACCAGTGCGATGGTGCAACAGCAGAGCAGACGCCACCTGCAGCACGCGAGACCAAACATTTGCAGTTTTTAGTCGAATTCGAAGTTGGATCTGACGTGCTCAGTGCTCCGAAACAGGGGTGCACATTTAACGGTTAACGATTTAACGAATTTAACGAATTAACGGCATTTTTCGTTAAAATCTGGCTTAACGACTCAACGGAAATTTTTAGAAATTTAACGGAATTTTTAACGGACGTTTTTCTCAGTGAGCTTCCCACATTCGCCCTTGATCTTTACTAATTTTGCAGGTCTCATCCTCCCGATTAGAACTGTTCCTGAAAAAACTAATGAAATCAGCCAGAGTATTTTTATGTTTCCATAGATTTGTTTTGAATTTTTGGAAATAATGCATTTTGTGGGCGCGTGCAGCGCAGTCTGAAGAGGTGCTTGCATCGCGTGTACCCGATACCATGTTCCCGGTTCGGATTTCCCGCTCGAGCAAATCAAGCCTTTCACCCCTCCGGGGCGGAGAATTGATAGAATTGGTATCGTACTTGTATGGGAGTGATGAGGCGCTGAATTCTTCATCGGCTGGTCACCGCACGTCATATGTACGGCCAAACACGCATTCGAATCGCCTCCACGATATCCCATAGAAGTGGAATGCGTGGCGCTTCCCAAAAGAGATCGAGTAACGCTGTCCTTCATCGGTATCCTTTATATACATTTTGGAGCTAGAAATTTCCTCTCTGAACCTCCAAGCACGTAACGAATCCACAAAGATGCTTTTCTATTCTCCCCCTATGATGTGCCTATCTTCACCTGGCGTTGCTTATCCCAGAATACTTTTGCTCGCCACCTGGAACAGTTGAGACGGAGAGGATGTTTTCGGATGTTGGACGTATCCTACTATATACAATCGGCTAATGTCACGTGTCCGTCACGGGGAAGGGGGGGGGGAACGAAGCCAAAAGATGCCCATGACAGTGCGGCGTATGTCAGCCGGGCTTTCTTTGAGCTTAACCATGGGCGATTGCTGGCGAACTATATCCTTGGTGGCTGATTGTCCAAGTTTACGAGATATTCAGGCAACACGTCAAGGTATGAATGGAGATTGAGTGCAGAGCATAGGGATACAGGAGGCGTCCCCTAGACGTCGTTCAGGTGCATCTGGATTCAGAAGACGTGCTGAAGACGTCGGCCAACGTGCGTAGGGATCCAGAGGACGTGCTGATGATGCCGTCTGACGTGCATAGAAATTCCGAGTAAGAGCGACCAATAGGAGAGGACCAACAAAGGGACCATTAGATGGGGTGGGGAGCGTGAATAAGGGGGGGGCAGCATTTTCCCTCAACAACATTTAATGTGTGTCGGATTTCTGAAGACAGCTTACAGAAGTCGTGGCACGTGTGTCAGAGTGCAGAAGGAGTGTCATAGACGTCGTGGCAACGTAGTGACACGTAAATCGGTACTCAGTTTCACATGTGTGTGTTTGACTCTCACTCGGTTTCTTTGCCAGCACATAAGAAAGGAAGTATTTCGGGAGAGGGGGGGGGGAACACGTAGAGAACAAGCGCTTTGGAAAATAAATCGCGTGCATGTGATGAAGGGTGGATGGGCTTCATATGCGCAGTGAAAATTCTGCCCTACCATATCCCACTGCTTTTTGAAAAACGCTAATAACAAAAATTTGGAAAACAACTTTTCCTGAATGTTAACAACATTGACGACGAGTGTCACACCTTGCGGCTGCGTCGGACCTGATGTCGTGTCACGGTCTCGACGTTGCAATGGATTGGTCCCGCGCACCAGGCGATCGGAAATCGTGCGTTTGACAACGTGTTAACATCCCACTGATAGGCTTTTAATTGTATTTTTTATTAATTTTTTCTGTACCTAATGGGCTGAGGCCTGCACCGAGATTGTATGCACATGCTCGTAAGGCAGCCACACAAAACGGTTTCGCAAAGAACACGGAGAGGGGGGGGGGACTCCGGGTTCTGCCTGATCGCACATTTTAAGATGCTTAAGATTTTAAGATGTCGGTGATCATCTTCAATGATGATTTCTTAGCTGTTTCGTACCCTGCAGATAATTTGTTGTTGAAGGCTTCTTTATTTTTCTATGTTGAATTGTTTATTTTAATTGAAGTGTGCACTACATTCCTTGAACTTTAGCTGTTGACCTCTGAAAGTTGAAACCCATAAGTTTTTCCTTGATTGTTTCACTTTAAATAATGGTTTGCAGCTAAATGTGGTTTTTAACGAAATTTGACGATTTACCGGAAATTTAACGAAAAATTTCCGTTAAAAAAATTCGTTAAAAATATTTAACGCACAGAATTTTGTGTGCACCCCTGCTCCGAAAGAGAAGCTGGAGCCACACATCTATGCCCGCAGCCACCTTCACGCCCCCCCCCCCCTTCTACCTCTTGATTCCATGTCGTTTCAGTAGATCGGATTCGCTAATTACGTAAAGAGGAGGTAGTGAGCCACAGTTGATGGATTCGCTGCAGCGAGCTCACAGTATGGTGCTCTTTAGATAAAGGAGAGTCATTCCAGCATCAGGATCGGAAGAGGCAGGAGCACATCATTCGCAGGTTTCCTGGTAGTTTCTATGCAACACCAGTTATGAACTATGTGAGTCAAGAGAATTATTTCTATATAGCAGATACTTGAAAAAGAAGCATGTATGGAAAATAGCCCCTGCGCTTGCTCGCAAGATCAAGCAAAGTCATAATAAACTTGAACATTCTGCATACCTGCTCTACCCATTTTCTGCTGAAGCAAAGGAATTTATAAAATTCAAGTTCAAAAGTTGAAAATATATGACAGCGCGCAAGTAGCTCCTTGACTGCGATAGCATCAAAAGCAAAGTAACTATGCGAATTGTGACCCAATTACTAGAAATCTAGCACGGAACATCTGAGATGGAACATTTACAGATAAGTGGAATTGCATGCGGGATGGGGCAGCTGTATAATACGAGGCAGATGTCTAAAAAGCTTGAGAGCAGAAGCGAGAAAGTTGTTGGTCTGCCGCAGCAACTTAGAGGAACTGGACAAGCCTGCCTTTAAGGAGAACAGCAGATGGCTCGCGTTCATTTCGTTGAGTGCAGAGTGTCTAATGAGCGAAAAGGCTGCTTTCGCGGATGGATTCGACCCTTGACAAAGGTCGCGCGCTTGAGGGCTCTCTCGTTTGACAGAAAATCGAAAAGAAACGGTCGAAGTGGAACGAATGGATAGCGCAAACATTGAACGAGACTCGGATTCCGGAACACTGCCACAGCGCCGCCCAGTTTTGCGGGACCGAGAAGGGGAACAGTGAGACGAAAACAACTGTCATTCTCAGCAAAGTCAAAACCCAGGTGGTATGCAAGCTTAAAAGAGGAGAGCATGAGTTGCCGTTTTCCCTTTAGCTTGAAACGAGATTTTTCCAATGACGTCTTTCGATTGCTCAGCACCTAAGAAGGGAAGCGTTATAAAACTGAATCATTCCTAACACCTTGCGAACGAATTATTGCACGAAGCTAAGCTATGCGTTGAAAGACAGCGCCGCATAACAGGAGATGTACATTCGGGGTGGTCGCGTTCAGGAAAAGAAAATCGGAATAAACTGACGAAACGTGGTTGCGATTTTACGCTTAACCGAATGGAAAGCATTACTGCTTCAAGGCTTCCGCCTAATTTCGAAGAGTTTTGGGCTGGACGCAGCGCGAGGCTGGTCATAGGTGTAGAGCGACCTAATTGGGGTTGAGTGTCCAATTTCACGGGAGGGCAATCGCATGCTTGCACGTTGTGGAGGAGGCTCTCGATATTCGGCGGCTCTTGCGTGACCGAGATGGCCACACCCGTCTCGCCGTCAGCGGTGAGAGGAGGAGTTGCGACGCCACGAAATGACCAGGGAAACCTGGAAGTAGTCAGCGCTGCCAGCTGATAGTGACTTATCAGCCGAAGTGCTGACATTCAGGAAAGACTGGCATCCGCGGAGGAGGCGTTTACGCCGCTTCCGCTGCCAGCGTCTGAGTATGGGAAAGTCGCCGCAGCGCTACTGGCCTACACATCGTCAAGGAAATAGAAGCACATGAGGTTATACCAAAGAGCCAATATGTCTTCAGAGTCGGAAGATCGACTGCGATATTGATGCTATCTCCTTTACGTGATTGGCCCAAGGCACTGATGAAAACACATACGTTGATGTAGCAAGGCTTTTGATAAGGTGCTCTTTAAAGAACTTTTTCGAGCTTCAAATTTCTAGGATTCCTCCCAGAATTGTTAGGTAGAAAAGAATTTCATCACAAACAGGTCCTTCCAAGTGTATGTCAATGGCAAATTTTCTCCTACGTGCTCAATAACGAGTGGCGTTCTCCAGGTGTATTGTCGCCGATTCTTTTCATCATTTACACTTCTGATTTACTTGTTCTGGTCGGAAGACGTGGCGTTAAGTGCAAAACGTTTGCCGACGATATTAAAATTTACAGGAATATTGCCAGAGAAGAGCATCAATTTGCCCTCCAATGTGCTGTTTCAGGTGTTGCTGATTGGTCGGACAGGTGGAAGTTACCTACCTCAGCCCCAAAAGCTAGGGTTTCCATCTCGACAAATCAGATTCGGTTAAATGCATTTACAGCCTTGGTAGTTATAACCTACTCAGTGAATATAGTCTGCGTGATCTGAGCTTCATCTTAGACAAAAAAACTTACCAGGGAGCTCTCTCAGGCGTATGTCTGAGCTACGAAAACGAATACCACAGTGAGATTCTGCACCCTTCAATTAGGGGAGGGGGACGTTCTGCCTGAAAGCGGCGCCGGCAAAGACGCGGGACAGTGCCTGCGGAGACAATTAGCGTCTACTCGCGCAGTGACGCTTCGCGCTCAGCCAGACAGCCCTCGCCGCGGAGGCGATGGTGACCCAGCCAACTACAGGAGCCTGTAGGTCGACCAGATTTGGTGTGATTACGGTCGATAGAGGGATAGGAGGCTCAGACGGCTTGCATTGGCAGACCAGAATATGGGACTGATCTGAACCTTACCATCTTCTATATCAGAATTTCAAGCTCTATCGAATGAGTCAGGAAAGAATCTTGTCTCAATAACCCTTACAACATTTTTTCAGGCGCAGTTACCTTTCGGTAAATATCAATTCTTATTAATAGCAGAATTAACTACGAGGCATGCTTCCAGGCTACTGATGGGAACTCTACCATCTCCTGTACTACTCATCTCTATCAATCTATCAAATGAGATCTCTATCAAATGAGCTAGAAATTATCCTGTCTAAAAAACCCATAAGGCGGCTTTTAAGCGTTGTTTATTTTCCTTAAACATCAGTTTTTATTTATATCAGAATTAATTGCGAGGCATGCTTTCAGGCTGAAATTGTGTGGGAAATATAGTTAGATAGATGAGAGACCTTCAAGTGCTCAACCTTTTTGAAAACGACATTATGATCCTTCAGTGCGTAGAGCATGTTCACAGTCTGAAATTGCCCAAAGAGTTCAAGTTGATAGTCGGTGGACCTCCTAAGAACACCGACGTACTCCAGTTTTTTCAAAGCATTTCATCAGTGTTTCCTAACACGTTAATTGATGGAGGAGACACTGGCTATGCAGGTGCATTGCCTGTGGAACGCGAGGTCAAAAAACTGCTAGAAGTCACAAACGACTGGACGAGCAATTTGAAGTATTGTGTGATGAAATTTATTCTCGGTGAACATTAGATTTCATGAACCACCTATCCAGTCTTAGTCTCGACATGTATGGTGTGTGCATTCTAAAGTTCCATAGAAAAATCAGTTACGAAATGATAAAGAAATGTAATTTTGAAACTAATGCTTTGAACTTATGTTAAAAGATCTCTCGTCTATCTAGTTGGAATCCTCGTGCAATTTTAGCCTGGAAGCAAGTCTCGCATTTAGTCCTGATATATGTGAATAAAAACCGATATTTAGCGAAAAATAAACAGCGCCTGAAAAAAAAATCGCCTTAGGGGTTACTGAGGCAGTATTCATTTCTGAATCATTCGATAGAGCTCGAAATTCTAGTACAGGAGATGGTAGGGTTTACATCAGTAGTATTGAAACGTGCCTCGCAATTAGTTCTGATATAAACAAAACTGTTATTTAACGAAAATAAACAACGCCTAAAAAGTCGCCTTAAGGGTTATCTAGACAGGATTTAATGCAGGAGAAGGTATAGTTCACATCAGTAGCCTGGAAGCATGCCTCGTAGTTAATTCTGATATAAATTAAAACTGATATTTACCGAAAGGTAACTGCGCCTGAAAAAAAATGTTGTAAGGGTCATTGAGACAAGATTCTTTCCTGACTCATTCGATAGAGCTTGAAATTCTGATATAGAAGATGGTAGGGTTCAGATCAGCCCCATATTCTGGTCTGCCAATGCAAGCCGTCTGAACCTCATATCCCTCTATCGATTGTAATCACACCAAATCTGGTCGACCTACAGGCTTCCGCGGTTGGCTGGGTCAGCATCGCCTCTGCGGCGAGGGCTGTCTGGCTGAGCGCGAAGCGGCGGGTGTCACTGCGCGAGTCGACGCTAATTGGCTCCGCAGGCACTGTCCCGCGCCTTTGCCCGCGCCGCTTTCAGGCAGAACGTCCCTCACCCTTCAATTAGTAGGAAGGGACGTTCCATTTTTGCAAAGTCCTTGAACCCAAGGAGCTCGGGAGCCTCAAAGTTTACTGTGGGATCGCTTGCATAGGAACAAAACTACTGTAATCGGCCGAAATTTCAAAAAATAAATGCCACCAGCGCCCTGATAACCCCCTTAGGGAAAGCTTGGATGACACTATATTCTACCCCTTCTCGACCTCGACCAAGGAGCCAAGGGTCGTGAAAGTTCAATAGTGCCGCTTCAGATTTACCCGCTGACAATCGCATACTCAAGGGAGCGTACACTCATGTCACGGAGAATCAACTTTTGAAAGACATCTCTACACTCCTATCTTCAATAAAAATCTCTATACATGTAACATTTTTAATTGGTCGGTTCACCAGAGGAGTTTCAAGACCAACGTGCCGCCATCTAGCTATACGTTAGAATATGACGGTGAGTTATACTCGCTGACCTGCCGGGACTGCAGTAGCTACCAGCCCGTCATCATTAGTGTGTCTAGTTCATTAGTGCACCTTCGAAGGTACAACTCGACTTGTACAGTGATCGGCTGCCCTTCTTTGGTCATGTGGGACACATGCTAGATGACATGAGATTGACTGAATGCCATTCTCGACTTGTGGACTGGTGCCTCATATAGTTTTCTAATTGGTGTATTCATGTCTAGCTGGGAAGGTCCATTCCCTCATCTAGCCAAGGGTCCTATCAAAAATCAGCAGAAAATACAAAGTGTCGCATATAGAGGGAGCAGCTGATGAAAATTTCTCACTGAACACGTATTTCTCAGCCTATAGTGAAATACATGCATAGGAACAGTTGGGAAGGTGATTGATACCAAAAAGGAATGAACACTAGAAATGAAGAATTAATTCGAGGCCAAGGAATAGAACATCCAACCCTCTGCTTACAATGCGCCAGCACTACCACTGAGCCACCGAGCTGCTTGTCTCGACGATGGAGCCAGACGTATTCCACCATTTCTCTTATCTCCACGTGCAACACGCACGTACGTGTTAGGTGCTGACAGTGCAATACATTCCTGGGTGTTCAGGGGCCCTATTTCCTTGGGTACAAGGACTTTGCAAAAATCGAACATCCCTTTCTACTAATTGGAGGGTGGAGAATCTACCTGTGGTATTCGCTTTCGCAGTTCAGACATACGCCTGACAGGCTCTATTGGGTAGTTTTTCGTAGCATTGCGAGACGATTGCAAAGAAAGCTGAAAGAGTTACTTGCAACATTTTTAGAGGGTTATCTACAGATTCAGATACTCACTTGCTTCTTGCATACAAATCATATGTTCGCCCAATATTGGAGTATGGCACGACTGTGTTTAGTCCCCATTTTAAGCGCTGCATACAGAGAATCCGTTCAAATTAGCTACACTAGAAAGCTATGGTTGCGCTTAAATGGCTATTACTACATTTCCATTCCATCCGCCTGATCGTAATATAATATTTAATATATATAAAATATATATATATAATATTTGCTTGCTATTCATAGGAAGCGAAATAATTTTTCAAGATGAGGACTGGAAAGGCTGCACTTCCACGATTACGAGAGAAAATGCCCAAACCGCGCCGCGTCTATTCCGGCGCGAGAAAATGCCCGAACCCATCTGCGTCTGTTTCGGTGCGAGAAAATGCCCGAAATTAAGGAGAAAGTGCCCGTGATCAGAGGAGAAAGTGCCCGCTGCCATTGGAGGAAATATCCGCGTATACTGAACGGGTGCCGCTCGCGCGATCCAACCCGTTCAACAAAACACGTGGTAATCTTAAAGAAATATACGTTATTTTCTCATTTCGTCATGGACATAAGAACGAAATAGGGCGTGGCAACTGGAGGCGTGAGGAGATCTCATCCGTATGCTCAAAAAGAGCAGCGTGGTCATTTTTAGTCACCTAAAGTTCACGAAATGTCGTAGGAACCCACACCAGCAAGGTTTAGCCCTTCCCAACAGGGAGAACATTTATTGCCATAACTGCACATCATCACATGATTGAGGGCACTGCTACGAATACACTTTCAAGAGGAAAAGCGAGAAATGAATGTTTCCGTCTACGAATGCAGTGGCTTCCAATGCATGAAAATACTTGACCCAGCAAGATATGGAGCCCTTCCCACTGTAAAGGTAAAAGGCTTTTTGCTTATTTTTGCAATCTTACGATAAGATAAGAAATGCTAGACATATTAGATAAGAAATGCTTACTTCATAACTGATCCCCTTCCTGATCACTACTTTCAGCCCGGGAGCTCCGCTAAAGCTTCTATGGAACTCGAGGTTGTTAAGAAGTGTTCCAAGTGCGCGATACGACTATGTCTACAGTCCCTCTGACTCTGCGTTGTTAGCACATTTTGATGATGCTGAAGCAAAAATAGCCTTGGTTACTGACTTTTTCATGGTACGGGACAAACGGCATGACAATATCCGAAGACGAATCTTTGGCACAGAACCCGTTCGGAAAGGTCCTTGTTGAGCATGCAATTTTTGCGATCAACTTCTTTCTGGAGTTAGTGGAGATTCGAATGAAACGTTGCGGATTTTAACCATTATATTAATAGCACATCCGGCTAAGACTCCCCAATGAGCGGTTTTCCCCACAGAGTCGAACTTGCCGTCCTGAAAACGGCTGGGTTTACCATCGTTAAAGCGCCCAAGAACAATATTCGACCTGGTAAAGATTTTTAAATTTCCGACGAGAAGGATTAAAATTGATGCTTCTGAATTCTTCTCGGTAGACCCTTCAGATGTCTCTTGTAGTTTAAAAAGTTTGGCGATCAGCAGATTAGGGAGCTCTAAATGTGTGGTGCGTTTCTTTTGGCTATTGGTGCATTCTGCATCTCCTTTTTTTTCGCGTGGCATTAATCTCATTACATTAGGCATTTCATTGTTTGGTTCTTTTCTTTAGTTTTGCAGTGTAGATAAAGATTGTAGCACCCTCGCGATAACTCGCGCCTCGAAATAAATACTAATAAATAAGATACCTCCTACTTTCCTTAATATCATTTACCGCCGAGAGCTGTTTTCTTTATTACGGCGCTCCTGCAGTTATCACATGACTCCGACACGCCTAACGGCGTGTCCCGCACCTGCGTGCTTTGCGCAACTTTTCAGCATCACTGACCTATGGAAAACAGTTTTGTAAAACATAAAATTCGCTAACATCTAAGACTTGGTGCGTACTTTATCGGCATCAAGCCGTTTACCACTTCGGTACCTTCATAATAGACATTCTCTCTGGAACGGCCATTAAAGTCATTGGTTTGTGCTGCGCAGTACTTCTGTCCCTCAGGTTGCTCCTCCGCAACCGTTCTCATGCTCAACAGCTAGCGTTTCCAGATATCGTTGACATGTCTTCCTAAGCCAGGTTCCCCTCACTCGTTTCTTCTTACTCGAGCTAACCGCTGGTCCGCCTTTACTGGTCTTCCCCCCACATTCCTGGTCCCAACTGCTGGCCCACTTCCTTGTTTCCACTATTGACCCCCTTGCTGGTCTATTCTTGCTGGTTTCCCCGTCCTGGTCTCTCCTCCAGGTTGCTCCTTTCTTTGCTGGTCGCACTCCTGGTCCACCCTAGAGGTCCTCCTTACTGCCGTTCACCTCCACCCCTCATTGGTCCTCCCATGTTCACGACAGACCTCTGTGACACGTATTCAACATAAGGATGCTTGTTGCGCGAAGTAGAAAGAGAGGGGCATCTACTGGATCCAGAAGCTAAGAAAACCCGTCTTCCGGATCCAGAAGCTCAGAAGCGCGCGCAGTCGCCGCTTTGTCGACAATGAAGAGATGAGTGCGTATGGCAGGTTCTTTGTTCTCCGTATTAATTCCCTTACGCCTTCCTTCTTGTTGGGTCTCCGTCTTGGTCTCGCCTACAGGTCCCTTCTTCCAGGTAGATTCCTCCCTCCTCTCGGGATCCTCCTTACTACTCTACTCCAATCAAGTAGGCCTTCCACGCTCACGACCCGACGACGGCGAGCAAACGCCCATCGGTGTCACATCTTCTAAATCCGGTCTCCTTGATTGGTAATGGATCCCCTTGCTGATCCTCCTTACTGCCCTCCCCCTGATTGGTAACACCCTACTGGTCCCTTCTAATCCCTTCTTGGTGCCACCTCCTAGGGATATTAACTGTTTAAATTTACAGTGGTTCAGTGCCATTTCAGTGGGCGCGTGTAGCGCAGTCGGAGGAGGCGCGACTGTAGCGTGCACCCGATACCAGGTTCCTGGTTCGGATTTCCCGCCCAGGCCAACCAAGCCTTCCATCCCTCCGGGGTCGGTGAATTGGTACCAGACTTGTCTGGGAAGGATAAAGCGCTGACTTGTTCATCGGCTGGCCACCGCAAGTCATTGTATGGCCAAATACGCATTCATGTCGCCTCCACGACATCCCGTAGAAGTAGAATGCGCTGGCGCATCCCAGAAGGGATTGAGTAACGCCGTCCTTTATCCTTTATCCTTTATCCAGTGCCATTTATTTCGTTACAACCTAATATTTTCGGCACATATGTAGAGCGATATTCCCAGTCGGCCCAACCATCTCGAGCGACGAGTAGAGGTCGCTACGAGACGATTTTTAAAAAATGTTGTGCATTGCTATCTACATCAGTGGAAGGAGCATCAGGGGTAGAACAGGAGAGCTTATTTTTGGAGTGGCGAAGGTCGTATTTGCTGAGGACAACTGGGTGGTCCAAAAATGGCAAAAAACCGTGTCGCTTCAGTGTAGGCTGATAAGATGGAAGTGACGCCTGGGATGGCCTTGTAGTGCTCAGTTATTATCCCAGAAAAGGTTGGAGCTTGAATTGTAAATAGTTAGAACAGTGCATTCTGGTCATTTCCTAGGGTATACACTGTTTAAAAGTGCTCATATGAGCCTTGCTCATATGAGCGGTGTGGAATGCGCCATGCGCTCGTGTGATATTTTACAATTTACACTCGATTGATTGCGTTTCGCTTGAATACTTGCTATAATTTCTTCACAAAGTGGCCGTTTCGATTGAATTCAGCTTTTTCAGATTCTATAATTTAAAAACGCACTATAGTTTGCAAGAAATGCAGGTACAATTTGAAAAGTTTTAACATTGCTGATAGTGAAGCTTTTGAAGATACTTGAGGCTTATATAAAAACATAGTGTAACGAGATTTCTGTGAAGTGTAAACAGTCGAGATCGCGCCATGCCCGTGCCTAAAACCTTGCATTTTAGACTTGATTGATTGTGCATGGGCTGAATGCTTGTAACAGTCTTGTTTCTACTTGGCTACATTAACCTGTACTGTGCTTCTTTTAACGTTTTCCAACAACCATTAGCTGCAATTATGCCGATTAACCTCTTCATTCAACTTGGATGTTGTTTCATGAGTCCACAGAATCCGTCTTGGAAAATGGGGCTTCTGCTCACATTTAAATTGTGAAATGAATAAATTTGCATGCCGCGTGTCTTTCACATCATTGTCAGATTCTCAACGTTAAAAGATGCACAGTACAGGTTAATGTAGCCAAGAAGTAACAAGATTGTTACAAGCATTCAGCCCATACACAATCAATCGGGTCTAAAATGCAAGGTTTTAGGCGAGGGCATGGCGCGATCTCGACTACTTACACTTCACAGAAATCTCGTTACACTATGTTTTCATATAAGCCTCACATAGCTTTAAAAGCTTCACTATCAGCAATGTTAAAACTTTTCTAATAGTACCTGCTTTCTTCAAAATACCTTGCATTTTTTGCAAACTATAGGGCGTTTTTAAATTATAGAACTTAAAAAGCTCAATTAAATCGAAACGGCCACTTTGTGAAGAAATTATAGCAAGTATTCAAGTGAAACACAATCTATCGAGTGTAAAATGCAAAATATCAGACGAGCGCATTGCGCATTCCACACCGCTCATATGTCAGAAAATTTCTATTAGGTTGTCACATAAGTTCTGTCCGATTTTCGACGGCAACTTTGCGGTGTAGTATCTCAGCAGAAAATAAAGTTTAATAATCAAAGTAAGAACCGTTACAATCAATGCACTTCTGCCAACGATATACAAGAGCGTTAATTCCATTTCGGAAGAAATCTGAATTTCTAGAAGCAATGAAACACTCGAAGGCAATTTCGACATCTGCTACATTAGTAAAGTTTTTATCCTTGAGAAAACCATCGAGATGCTTGAAAAGATGAAAGTCCGTTGGAGCTAGGTCTGGTGAATAAGCGGGATGCGGGAGAACTTCATATCTCAACTGGTTTAATTTTTGGGTGGTCAGATGCGAGACATGTGGACGGGCGTTGTCGTGAAGAAGGATCGGTCCTCTTCGATTCACACGCATTTCAAGCAACTTTTGGTGAACCACGTCTAATTCACGACAGTACCTCTCTGCCCTGATGGTTTCGCCAGGCTTCAAGAAGTCGTAGTGGATAATACCAGTTGCAGCCCACCAGACAGTGAGCATGACCTTCCTCGGATGGAGGCTAGGTTTGGGAAAGTGTTTCGGCGGTTCTTCCTTACCCAGCCATTGCGCTGATCTTCTTCGATTGTCGTACACGATCCATTTTTCGTCACAGGTAATTATCCGGGCAAGAAATAGATCGTTTTCGTTCCTTATAGTAAGGGAAGAACAGATCACCAGGCGACACCTCTGCTGCTCCTCAGTGAGTTCGTGGGGCACCCACTTATCCACCTTTTTCACCTTTCCTATCGGCTCTAGGTGCCTCGAAATGGTTGTACGACTGACTTGAAGTTCTCTTCCCATCTCACGCACAGTTTCTCGTGAATCGGCTTCCACTCGTTCTTTCAAACGTCCATCATCACATTTGGCTGGTCGTCCTGAGCGGTCCTTGTCTTCGAGGTCCACGTCTCCAACCCGGAACTTCTGGTACCATCTGCGCACGATGCGTTCGTTAGCGGAGTCCTCTCCCCATGCCATCTTGATGTTTTGAGTTGCCTCGCTAACACTGCGGCGAAGCTTGAAGTCATGAAACATTATTACCCACAAGTGCGTTTTTTCCATGGTTTCGTCCAGCACCTAAAACGAAGCAATGCTCACGGCTTTTTAAAAGCAGCACACCAAGTTTTATAGAGCGAAGCAAGCGCTACAAAATAGCATACAACATATATACAATTACTTTCTCTATGCATGAAAAAAACAATCACAAAGTAACGCCTATCGGGATCGGACAGAACTTATGTGACAACCTAATATTTGCTTAAGCTTCCATATGAGCCCTTAACTTCTTCAGTACATACCTTTACTATAAACAAAGTTATCGCCTTTCAAACAGTGTATACGTTTTTTGAGACACCCTGCATATGGTGCATTTCGGCTTTGGCACGATACCGTATTCACTTCATACCACGCCATCAACCTGTTGTCAGATTTGGAAGAGTTTAGTTTTCTCGTGTGAAGTTATGTTCCGCGCCCTTTGAACCATGTTTGCCTCGGAGAGGGAAGCTCTCGTTAGATGCTGCCCCTACATGATCCCTTTGTAATGCTCTTATTAGTTGCCGAAGTGTTTCTTATCACTGTCACCTCATTTGCGAATACGATAGAGAGGTGTTGCTTTGGTCCGTCATCAGAACGTGCTCACCATTCTTCGAATTTGTATATAGACTTCGTTCTATTCTTGTAGCAACTTCCGCTAGTTGTACTGACTGCTACCAAGTAGAGCATATCTTAGCCACCTCATGTTATTGATCGCCTTCCTATGTACTCTTTCCTGACCACTCCCCCATGCACTTCGGAAGGGGGGGGGGGGGAGAGGAGCACTTGTACTCCCTCAACTCGGAGGTCGAAAAACGTTGTGCCCAAGAATTATCGAAAGGATTGCTTGGTTCACCAATCTAACAATCTTTTTTTCAGGGAAACGATAAGCGAGATTACAGCAGGTTACGGAGCATATGTGCAAGTAAAAGGGTGTACTAATGGGCGCCACTGTATACATACTTTCACGACACCAGAGGTCGAAGAGAGGTCATAAAAAATTTCCTTCAAAATCGCTCAGGTTATTTGGGGTGCGAATCACGGATATCATATCTATTTTTAAAATGTCGGTCGATTACGGTAAATTACACTAATTATGGATTAGTTAAGCTGTCTACATCAGTAGAATCGCTTTCTCCACCCAAGAGGTCAGACTTATTTTTCAACCTGCGTCTTTGAAATAAGTAGTGCTAGAATATTGGTAATTTAGAAAGAGTGACAGATTCATGGTCAGCAGCTAAATAATTCCTATAGGTGAAATGCGGGCGAAATCGGTGGTCATGACGCCGTCACCCTCATTCACTGCTACCCACTTATACGGTGTCCTACCGAAGCCAAAATACACTCTTCGTTTGGAAAAGCGGGAAGAGTCCACCTAGCAATTTGGAAATTCCCACTTCCAGAACCGAATCCTACAGAATCCTACATAGATCCCACTCCCGCAAATTCAGTCAGCCGTCCAGTCGCTTCCGTGGGAGTCAATCATCAAGATGTACCCGCAACTTCTTTTATGAAACTTAGAAAATTATCGGATTTTCACAGTCTAACTATGATCAAGCTCCAAACCATTATTGGTTAATTTCTGTGCACGACAAGGCCTTTGCCAGCCGCGCCGAAGCGGTACTGTTTTTTGCCGTTCTTGAACCACCTGACGGCCCACAGCATAAGCAAACTTCACCCCTGCGCTCTCTGTTAAATGCCCTACAAAACCATATAGGTCTTGCGGAGAATCAATGAGGTAACTTCACAGGCGTTCCTTGTAAGTCGCACCCCTACACGGACGGCATGCGCCTTCCCTTTTGCTCTTAAAGTTAAGCCATCATTCCATTTTTCGAAGCTTCCACAGACATTGGTTTATGACTAACTACACATACCGAACACAACCAAGAACGGTGCACACCCTACTTGTTGTACGAATTTCCCCCCACAGGTGTCACAAGCTCAGCAGGATGCCGAACTGATGGAGACGTTCGAGACAGGGAAGGGAATCTGTAGCCAACCGAGTATGACAAGTATCGAATATGTGGTAGCTTGCGCGCGACACTACTCCTAAAGATCCAGATTCTGCGATTTTAAAACTTGTGGCGGTAGGAATAACAGATGGGCTGCGCTGAACTGCAGATATTAACCAGAACCCCGAGTTGCAATTAAGAGAAGAAAATTAAGCTATTGGAGTATTTTACAAAAATTGAATTTGAGATGTGACGCTGTCGAGGCATCGATATTGAAATAGAAATATTAGGTCATCCAATAAGTAATGTCGCTTTTTGTGCACTACGATTTTAGCTCATTATTGTCGGCGGATTTGTGCATCTCAAAGGTGCACTAAAGCGATTCTAAGGTAAATGAGACTTGCTCTTTTAGAATCCACCATTCGTTGAATTGTTAGCTTGCAAGTTCAGGTGAGATGACTTGACAAATCTCAGAGCAGCATATTCGGCATTGCATGCTGTTCGAATTTCGGAAGGGTAGTACCGCAACGGTTGCTACTGAAAATATCTGCATGTATATCCACATACATTGGACGTTCGCAAATTCCAGCAATGGTTTTCCAAGTTCAAATCCAGTAATTTTGACCTCTCTGACTCCTCTCGATCAAGAAGGCCCGTAACATTCGTCAGCGATATGCTCATGGCAAAACTGGAGGCGAAACCTTGTCAAACGGTGGAGTAACTTTCGCGTACTCTCAACGGACCTAAGTCAACCATGCATTTTCATCTACGCCAAATGGCAAGGTATGCAGAGCAGGTGTTCCGATACCGCACGATTTATCCGCCGAGAGCCGTGCCAACCAATCGACGCTTTGCTACGCAGTGCTTCAGCGACACCGTACAGACCCGCTTTTTGATCGACTGATCACAGGAGACGAAAAACGGATCTTGTATGTACGGTAATTCAAAGCGCAAAAAACAGTAGCTTTCCAAAAATGAACAACCAAGAAGTACTGCGAAGCCGAGTATTCATCTCAGAAAAGCACTCCTCTGTGTTTGGTGGAATATCCGTGGAATTGTCGACTTTGAAGTGCTCAAATCTGGACAGACTGTTGACACAGACCTTTACCGTGAGCGATTGGATGGAGCGAACCAAGCTTTACTGGAAAAGTACGCGATCTCCAGCAGAAAGGGCGTAATTCTCCATCACGACAATGCAAGACAGCACTGTGCAAAACGGACGCTGGAAAAAATCAACGAATTAGTATGGGAGGTTCTGCCTCATCCGCCGTATTTTCCTGATCTTTCGCCTTCGGATTACCACGTTCTCCGGTCTCTACAGCATCCTCTTAGTGGCAAGAAATTTGAAAACTTGAAGGATGTTCAAAATGCAATGTCCGCACATTTTGCTCAAAAACCACAACAGTTTTATTGCTCAGATATTGAAGATTTGCTCATTAGATGGAGAAAGGTTATTGATAATGATATACTGTTGGCCGAAATAAAGTTTTGTTGAAAATTTGTTCAGTTGAAGTCAAGGGTGAAAAAACGACATTACTTATTGGATGACCTAATATATCGACATTGAAAATGCAATTGAAAAATGCAAAAAAATGAAATGCAAAAATCAAATCAGAGTTAACTAACATCTGTTAACGAACTTATGGACGGAAAACATTCAGTTGGAGCAGGAATTTGCTCACTGCTCATTTTGTGTGACGAAACGAGCCGCTCTTCGGGATAGGCCGGCCACAACTAAAAGTAACAACAAACCGATAGACGCAAACAGCAATAGAGCCCATCCCGACGAACTTCAGTGGTCCACGAGTAGACCTCCTGCAGGGTGGCAGACATGTTCGTCGCCTCGATGAACCAGCCAGCACTTCAAGCGAAAACGAAATAAGCAGGTCATTGAGCTCAACAAATTCGTATCCTGGTTGACGATGGCGGGAGTACGACCCTGGTGAAAGCAATGCTGCGGCGCACAAAACGAATGGAGACGGTCAGGCCCAAAAAGGATCAGGTCTCGAGATTTTTCTAGCACCACGTAAGTGAAAGAAAAATAAAAACAACAAACAATGGCGGTTTTCCTTTATTACTATGTATCGTAATCACTTTTACTTATCAACCAGTGAAATGTAGCTTTATATACAATTCCGTGAGTCCGTAGCAAGGTGCTCCGAACAGGAACCAAAACCCATCGTGCTCGTTGCCGCTCGACTCGACATTAACTCTCCTCTACATATCACAATCCTGAATGTTGATCGCCGATGTCGCTTCTTCTGGATGGTCGATCACTACAGATCCGATTTGCACGAATTCGATGCATCCGTGGAAGCCGTCCAGGTGCTGAGAGTCGGGCGGCATTCCACCTGCAAACACGTAAGTGGGTGCGCTTAGTGGATAACAAGCCGGCCTGCCCTACCAATGAACAGTCCTTTGTAGACGTTGAGCTGTTCGGAGTCGCCTGGAGCCATTGTAGTGATGGGCGTCGCGTCGTTCACAGACAAAGTCAGCTGGCGCTTCTGCCTCAAAAAAGACGAACAAAATCCCGACTAAAAGTGCTGGAACGCTCAGATTACCATCGCACACTCAGTGCTCCGCTAAATCAACGATTTACATAGACTTTGGCTCTTATTCTCCAGCGGGGCTCTCTGTAGTAGCAATTATTTCGTCAGCTGTTTAATGGTACCGCAACCGGCCTGCGTTTCTGTGTTTGCATACAGAAGACGGGAGACAGACGACTTTAGGGAGACACAATGACATTTCTACCTTCAAAAATTACTATTATTATTATTATTATTATTATTATTATTATTATTATTATTATTATTATTATTATTATTATTATTATGGGTATAGGACGGATGCCTAGCGTAAAAATATGAACAAAAACACCACTTAAAAAAACAAATGCCTACTAGGAACAAATCCTTGGTACCAGGTTGTCCAATAATTCCTGTCCGATAATTTTCAAAATTCTATAATTTTCCTTAGAAGTGTTATAATATCAGGCCAGTGTAAAAACCTTCTAGAAGGTTCTCCAGAGTTCCACGCTAGGGGTATATAATGCGCAATCGCTGCGTCTAGCTACCAGTACAAGCTAAAATGGACCAAGGTCGATTTCGTACGTTCGTGTACTACGAGTGGCTGCTGTGCAACGACACGGGCACCGCGGTCGCCAACATCTGCAGAGCGTGCAAGGAGGATGCAGTGTCCCAACGCACAGTCAGGCGCTGGTTCAATCGTTTCGAGAGCGGCGACACGAGCCTCGAGGACAGGGAACACCCGCTGGAGATCATGCTTTGCTGCTGGTGGGACGCCAAGGGTATGCTGTCTTCGAGCTGCTCCCGCAAGGCAGGACGGTCACCGCCTCCATCCACACCGATCAGCTCGAGAAACTAGCCGCCGCCATCCGAGAAAAGCGTCCCCGACGGGCCTCGGTCCACCTGCTGCACGACAGCGCGCGCCCCACGTGGCGAAGGAGACCCAGCAGAAGTTGGCAA
>OX375866.1:56173542-56249418 GCA_947359475.1 Heligmosomoides polygyrus bakeri | reverse complement strand
CTACTCCCAATAACACCATTCAATTCAGCATGAAAATCTGGCCCGAATGGTATCTAGCATGGCCCAATTCTAAGATATCGATTTTCTATGACGTCATTGTCCGCGCAGGCTCGGCCTGGGCGCCCGCGTCCTCGATGGGAAATCGTCGAAAAATCCATTTTTCTGTAATTGGTCGAGAGTGACACCATTCGATAGAGCTTTTCGTGCTGAAGAAAAGGTACCATTGCGAGAGTTGAAAGCTTGAATCTGGGTGAGTAAGAGCGCAAGAAACTCTAACCTCTATCTTACGCCGCTCTAAACTGGCAGATGAGGCCAAGGCAGATCAGGAAGGTAAGGAGTTGTGAGCACGTCATCGTAAAGTGCCTTCAATGTTCTGCTAGCATACGCGTTTGCATGCCGTTAGCACGCCGCGTCTTCTTGCAGGGGTCGACTGAATTCGGAAAAAATCGTGTCACACACGGCAAACCCGCATTTTCGCGCCGCCATAATTTCGCTTGTTTAGAAGCTATAACGCTGCACTTTCGTGGACTACTAAGGCATGCTACTGCCTACAAAATCCACGAGCCGCAGCCGGAATGATTCCATCTCTACAGAGTTATTGCGCTCCGAACACACTCGCGCGTGCAATTTGCGAGTGGTTGCGCCTACTCGATTGATAGGTTCGGTTCTATACGCATTGTTTACGGCGCACTCCAAAGGCAAGCTGGACAGGCTAGAAGCATTTCCTAAGTAGAACGACTGGGAATTTCGCTAAAACCCCCGAAACGGTCACTCTATAGGTTCTCGCGCCCACTCGTCCTCACTCTGCGAGTGGTCGCGCCCAATCGATTGATAGGTTCGGTTCTATATGCATTGTTCACGGCGCACTCTAAAGGCAAGCTGGACAGTCTTAAGGCAATTTCTGAGTAGGACGGCTGGGAATTTCAATAAAATTCCCCAAACTGTCACTCTACAGGCTCTCGCGCCCACTCGATTGATTATGTCCGGCCTATATGCATTGTTCAACTCCATTGATTTATACATCAAAAGATAGAGCTTGGCCTGTTGAGCTCAAGTATATGTTTCTTTTCACAAGCGCTTGATTTTGAAGAAAGTTATTTTAAAAAGCCGCTTTGGAACGCTCCAAAGCGGCTTTTTCGGGAATTGACCAAAAGACATGCGCGGTACTGTATAACCTCTTCAGGGTTTTAAAATCTTGTATTCCTGAGGTCTACATACGGGCTTTCAAAAGCTATGTTCGACCTATCGTTGAAACTGGAACTACAGTATTCAATCCATATAGAAAAAGGGATATCGATCTTTTGGAAAGCGTCCAAAATAGCTTCACGAGGAAGCTCATGATAAGATGTTTTTCAGGGGATTATAGCTTGATTCCAAATGGTTCCCAACGGTCTGAGTTCTTTGGTCTTCCATCATTGAAGAACAGAAGGAAAAGTGCTGATATTGTCATGATGTATAAAATTCTGTCCAGGAAGTTACCAATCAATCCGGAAGATTTCTTTGAAGGGATACTAACAAAATCCGTAAGGGGAAAGCTTAAGCTGCGAGTGTCGATTGCTAAGTCACGGATTAGGTCAGATTTTTTTCTACAGGGTTCTCAAAGAATTCAACTTGCTGCTTGGCAAGTACGACGATTTGGTGAGACTGTCTGTTCACGTGTGTAGAAGGTCTACCGCATGTTGAACTCCGTGAAGTACTCGAAGATAGATAGATATGCTACTACTCATGCATCGTTTAACAGTGGTTGTTGATTGTTATGTTTTGTGCTAGAAATGTTTTTATTCGTTCCCTTTTCAACATCATTGATGCTAGACCTTGTTCTACGTCAATAAATAAATAAATAAATACGCCTTCGAATTCCTTCCGCGCTATACTATACTACTTATAAGCTAGCTGTACGGCGCATCCCTGAAAGCGACCTTTATTCTTATAGATATGATTAGAAATCAAACATGAAAGTGAGCTGGTGCTGAGATCAGATATGCCACCTTACTTAATTGAGCTTAAGGGCTAACCCTCCTGCGGGTCTCATCTATATAAATCGAATTTATAGATAACCTCCTATAACCTCGCTACTAGACATTGGATCCCACGCCGAGTTGGTTAATTCGGATCCGTTACTTTTATCGAACACTGGTTTTAAACGCTTTCCTAACAAAGGGAGTTTTGAAAAGCACAGATCTTAGGGCGATTCAGATAGCGGCGGTTTTCACCAGATCGGATTTTCGGATACTTTAGATAACTTACTGCGATCAGAAATTAGATGTCCTCTCTGATTCGGATATGCAATGTGAGATCCAAAGGTTAATCAGTCACTTCGATCATAAGAAAATCGTTCTTGTTAAAGCTACTTTTTCTTAATAATCTAGCATAACATCCAGTTTGGATGCCAATTTTTAGTGGAAAGCGACTGGCTTCGGTTCAACACCACCCACAATATTTGGCCCTATCGCTGTCGATTGGGGCGCGTGTAGCGCAGTCGGAGGATGTGACGGCTGTTGCGTGACCCGATGTCAGGTTTCTGGTTCCCGCCCAGGCCAACCAAGCCCTCCAAGGGTCGGTGAATTGGTACCAGGTGTGTCTGAGAAGGATAAAATGCTGACTTGTTCATCGGCTGGCATTGCATGGCCAAATACGCATTCATGTCTCCTCCGCGACATCCCGTAGAAGCAGAATGCGCTGACGGATCCCAAGAGGGATTGAGTAACGCCGTCCTTCGTCCTTGTCCTTATCGCTGTCGATTCATGTTCCCACACATTGATGATGACGTATAGCCAGAGCTTTACGCTTGAATGCGTCACAAAGTGAGGTGTTGCAGGTGAAAAGCAACAGTTACTTAGCTCACGCTGTCACGGCGCCGCAAGTGAAGGAAATATTGCCAGGAATGAAATCGGCTGCGTGTCTCGCATTAGATCATCGGTGCGGGCGCGATCAGGGTCTCTGCGTGGCCAGCACTCATTCTGCTATCCACGCGAGCCACGATAACTTCTGCCTCCAGTTGTGGATATTTCTCACAGGTGCTATATTTAGCAGTCGGTGCGGAACGTCAAATAGCCCGTGCCAACATAACAGAGGTGCCAATTAGACACGTTCGGATCGCTTGCAATAAGAAAGCATAGAGAACCGCATTGCTCAATCCTTTTTGGAGTCCGCCACGCATTCCACTCCTACGGGAGATCGTTTGAATGCAATGACTTGTGGTGCCCAGTCGGTGAGCACCTCAGTGCTTCTTCTCTCCCAGACAAGCCTGATGCCAAACATCCAATATGAGGGATGGAAGGCTTAGCTGGCCTGGGCGAAGAATCCGAACCATGGACATGATATGGGGTCACCTCCTCCGACTGCGCTCTACGTCCCTTGTGTTAGTATGAATACTTAATTCTGTAACCAATCCTCAAGTAAATGAAACTTGATACGTAACAACAGTTCTATCATGTTACATTGCCAACCAAAGCTCGTTGGTGGGACTGATGGAGAAACACATGTTTTATGGAGTACGAATTTCTCCCCACCTTCTTCATGCATCCGTGGAAGCCGGAGAGAGCAGCGAGATGGAACGGCAGGCTGCCGTCATAGCCACCTATGTACAGCATTCCTGGGTTAGCAAGTCGCCCTCGAATCGACATCAGCGTCGACTCCACCCATGATTGTCTGTCCACCTGAAACGGCGAGACGCTCTATTGCTGAAGAAAGCTACACATTTAAGACTGCCAGTTATCGCAAACTCACATACGGTCACGAAACCCCTCCAAGAGTTTCTCAGATCGTTAAACAGCGCAGAAACTTATGAAAACACTATAAACGTCTCAAGGTGCAGCTTCGCTATAGCATCTATGGCGCATTTATAGTACGCCATGAAGCTCTCAGAAGTACGGTGTGGCCCATAAGTAACACAACAGATTTCGCGCCTCCGCTAACGAGAAAAATATCGATATTTTGAACCAAGGAACAATCATTCCTCAGTGCATTCCTTCTAGTATATCCGCTATAGTTTCCAGAAATGCACGTCCTCAGTGCAGAGAATGATGGGTGTGCGTGCAAGAGTTGAGATCCTCGCCCTGTCCAAATCGGGACGCACTACTTCAGAAAGCGATAAAATTCTGAAGATGAAACGCTCAACTGTTTATCGTATAAACTGGAAGGGACCTGGACGCCCGGTGAGACGAAGCAACAGAAGAACATTTTTAGACAGTATGGGGGAATTGGCCAAAGAGCTTCATGTTTCACGAACCACCATGGAAAGAGCGGTCAGAGAAAACTGCACATTAGCCAAAGGAAGCGGGGAACAGCAACAAGGAATTTGTCAGGAAGAAAACATGTATTGCACTACTGGAGCGCGTCGCTCGCGACGTGCACCTCTCTGCCGCTTCCTCTGATAAGAACTTGTTCACTTTGACTAGTATTACAACCATCAGAACATGAGGGTACTTGCTCGCAGCTCTAAGGAAGCCGACTGCACTGCAAAAGTCGTCTCGCATAACGTTCAACCAGCCTAAGTGATGGTTTGGGCAGGAGTGCCGGCGACCGGCCCTACCTCTGGGTTTCGTTCAAGAAAGAGTGAAAATAAATATGGAAAGTTACCTAGAAGCCGTCTTTGGAAAAAAATCTGATTCCTTGGGTTAATCCCGCTGTGGTGAATTAAAACGGACGTTACAGCAAGACAACGCTGAGGCATCTAAGTCCCAAAGCAAAGAGAATACAGGTGCTGAGCCCATCTTCACGAATTCATGCTGCAGAGGAATGGCCAGCAAACTCTTCAGATCTCAACGTTATGGACTGCGTATGTATATGTGTATGGATTTTAGAGGAGAGAGCATGCTCTAGACGACACTGTGGTGTGGAACAGGGGTGCACACAAAATTCTGTGCGTTAAATATTTTTAACGGAATTTTTTAACGGAAATTTTTCGTTAAATTTCCGGTACATCGTTGAATTTCGTTAAGAAGCACAATTAGCCGCAAACCATTATTTCAAGTGAAACAATCAAGGAAAAACTTATGGGTTTCAATATTCAGAGGTCAACAGCTAAAGTTCAAGGAATGTAGTGCACACTGCAATTAAAATAAACAATTCAACATAGAAAAATAAAGAAGCCTTCAACAACAAATTATCTGCAGGGTACGAAACAGCTAAGAAATCATCATTGAAGATGATCACCGACAACGCATCTGCGATCAGGCAGAACCCGGAGTCCCCCCCCCCCCTCTCCGTGTTCTTTGCGAAACCGTTTTCTGTGGCTGCCCTACGAGCATGTACATACAATCTCGGTGCAGGCCTCAGCCCATTAGGTGCAGAAAAAATTAATAAAAAATACAATTAAAAGCCTATCAGTGGGATGTTAACACGTTGTCAAACGCACGATTTCCGATCGCCTGGTGCGCGGGACCAATCCATTGCAACGTCGAGACCGTGACACGACATCAGGTCCGACGCAGCCGCAAGGTGTGACACGTCGTCAATGTTGTTAACATTCAGGAAAAGTAGCTTTCCAAATTTTTGTTATTAGCGTTTTTCAAAAATCATTTAAAACCAAATGTTCAGCGGCCTAGCAGCCGCCAAACGTCTGGTTGAGAATCCCGAGAATCCAAACCCCGAGAATAGAACAACTTCGTCCCATCTCGTTGGGGCCCCAATCTTCCTCCTTTCTATTCTAGGCCTTCTTACAGAAAAAACTGGTTTTACTGTATAGATTAGTGCAGTGGGATATGGTAGGGCAGAATTTTCACTGCGCATATGAAGCCCATCCACCCTTCATCACATGCACGCGATTTATTTTCCAAAGCGCTTGTTCTCTACGTGTCCTCCCCCCCTCTCCCGAAATACTTCCTTTCTTATGTGCTGGCAAAGAAACCGAGTGAGAGTCAAACACACACATGTGAAACTGAGTACCGATTTACGTGTCACTACGTTGCCACGACGTCTATGACACCCCTTCTTCACTCTGACAGACGTGCCACGACTTCTGTAAGCTGTTTTCAGAAATCCGACACACACTGAACGTTGTTGAGGGAAAATGCTGCCCCCCCCCCCCTTATTCACGCTCCCCACCCCTCTAATGGTCCCCTTTGTTGGTCCTCTCCTATTGGTCACCCTTACTCGGAATTTCTATACACGTTAGACGGCATCATCAGCACGTCTTCTGAATCCCTACGCACGTTGGCCGACGTCTTCAGCACGTCTTCTGAATCCAGATGCACCTGAACGACGTCTAGGGGACGCCTCCTGTATCCCTATGCTCTGCACTCAATCCCCATTCATACCCTGACGTGTTGCCTGAATATCTCGTAAACTTGGACGATCAGCCACCAAGGATATAGTTCGCCAGCAATCGCCCATGGTTAAGCTCAAAGAAAGCCCGGCTGACATACGCCGTACTGTCATGGGCATCTTTTGGCTTCGTTCCCCCCCCCCCCCCCCCCCCCTTCCCCGTGACGGACACGTGACATTAGCCGATTGTATATAGTAGGATACGTCCAACATCCGAAAACATCCTCTCCGTCTCAACTGTTCCAGGTGGCGAGCAAAAGTATTCTGGGATAAGCAACGCCAGGTGAAGATAGGCACATCATAGGGGGAGAATAGAAAAGCATCTTTGTGGATTCGTTGACGTGCTTGGAGGTTCAGAGAGGAAATTTCTAGCTCCAAAATGCATATAAAGGATACCGATGAAGGACAGCGTTACTCGATCTCTTTTGGGAAGCGCCACGCATTCCACTTCTATTGGATATCGTGGAGGCGATTCGAATGCGTGTTTGGCCGGACATATGACTTGCGGTGACCAGCCGATGAAGAATTCAGCGCCTTATCACTCCCAGACAAGTACGGCACCAATTCTACCAATTCTCCGCATCGGAGGGGTGAAAGGCTTGATTTGCTCGAGCGGGAAATCCGAACCGGGAACATGGTATCGGGTACACGCGACGCAAGCACCTCTTCCGACTGCGCTGCACGCGCCCACAAAATGCATTATGTCCAAAAATTCAAAACAAATCTATGGAAACATAAAAATACTCTGGCTGATTTCATTAGTTTTTTCAGGAACAGTTCTAATCGGGAGGATGAGACCTGCAAAATTAGTAAAGATTAAGGGCGAATGTGGGAAGCTCACTGAGAAAAACGTCCGTTAAAAATTTCCGTTAAGTCGTTAAGCCAGATGTTAACGAAAGATTCCGTTAATTCGTTAAATTCGTTAAATCGTTAACCGTTAAATGTGCACCCCTGGTGTGGAAAGTGTCAGATCCTCCTTGAAGAAATCCTGGGACGATTCCCCAAGCAGTTCTGCGACGCGCCGTGGAGAGCTACTTCGACGGTTTGATAGCTGCATTATTAAAGGCAAAAGGAAGTCGTATTGAACGATGCTTCTAAAGGTTCGCGTTCGGCTGAATCTTGGCATCTTTGATGTTGGAATAGACTAGTAGTTTCTTCAATGTAGCCGAGATCGGTACAAGTCTTTATTGCGGCCTGTGACATCTGGGTGGGTTGCTCCTCCAATAACTTCGACTTTTCCAGGCTCTGAAGAAGCTTGCAACGCCGAAACCTAAACCGCAATAAAGACTAGTGCCGATCTTGGCTACGCTGAAGAAACCACTCCTTTCTTCTAAGGTTTGTTTGCTATATGTAGTGTGAGCAAGCTGTGGTCGAAATTGTGCTGGTTCGCATGAGTCGTGCGTCAGTGGAAAGAGTCTCAACAAACACATCAGATAGGAAGGCCTAGGACTAAGCCAAAAATGATCCCGCCAATATCAGCTTAAGAGCACTTCAAAATCTCTGTGACTGATGGTAAGTGATAACGGTCGTACCTTCATGAGGATCCCTTTGCCAGTTCGCCAAATTTCTGCTCTGTGCCACTGGTGAAGCGTGGTCGGCAATTCGGATCTGGAACTCGCACGTTTAGGAAGAGGCTGAAAACGCCGTTGAGAATCGCAACCACTGAATAAGTCGTGCAGAGAGGTTGCTCACAGAGGCGTATAACTGGACCAGTGTGTGAAAGTAAGTCGTGGTTAAGAGCAGAATTAATCGTGCCCTCTCTGAGTTGAGTTGCGCTTATCTGGCGATTTATTTATTCAATATAGGAGGATATTTGCGCACAGTTGTGCGCACAACCAACAAAACACGTTAATGGGCACAGAGTGTTAAGAAACGCCGTAGGTATAAAACGGGGAAACCTCGACAAATACGACTAAACCTGCATCAAATTGAAAGATGACGACAGCTGTTACAGCGATGTTTTGTTGCGATCAAAACTTCTAGCGCCAGGCGGGACTCGAACCCGCACCTCCCTCTGACCGTGTGGGTATGCTCTAACCATTACACCACTGGCGATGTTTGATCGAATGTTTGATTTTTATCGCAACAAGACATCGCTGTAACAGCTTACATCATCGGTACCAGCCAACTGAGACTTAAAGAAACTGAATTGGATAATGACAGCCAAAACAAGAAAAGCTAACAAGGGAAGCCCATGAAGTACGCCAAAAGGTCTTCAACGAGCCTATATGATGTTATAGGGCATGAGACGACGAGCACATGAGTGTTTCTCGTTTTTGCTACGGGCCACTGGGTGGTCCGAAAATAGCGTGATTGTGCCGTATACAGTGCCAAGTTGGTCTAGTGGGTAATGTTGAGGACTCGCGAACACGAGGTCGGAGGTTCGGATGGAGACCTATGCAGAATGATGCGGTGGTATTGCATCTATCGTCACTATCATGAAATCACACAAGTTTTTTATCATTTTCACACAATTATGAACTATTCTCTCTTGCACACTCCATGCATTAGTACAGGTTACAAGAAGGAGTGATCGCGCAGAAACTGCGACCAACAGCTTCGATTAACTTCGCTTTCACACCCACTTTCTTCCAAAGTGTCTGCACATGATGCGCACCTACAGTCGTCTATAAATGCTTACAAGTGATGAACTAATAGCGCATGTCACAAAGGCACAAGATAAGAGGCATTGCGGGCGTACCTATGTAGTTGTCTTCTCTGTGTAAACTGTAAATTCAAAAACCGTGATTTATTTACTTGAATACGTCACAAGGACGAGCACTCTACGTGAGAACAACGAAAACAAACAAAAACAGGTCGTTCAACAAAAAAAAAGAATAAAAAAAAACAAGCAGCAATACGAGATTGAAGCGGCAACGTTATGCATTAAAGCAGGGATCTCATAAACCAACCATCTGGGCTGCGAGAGCCCGTATAAAGATGTCATGCTCCAAAAGTAAGAGAATAAGTTAGATACTATTAGGTTGAGTCATAAATTTTGCAACATTTCTTTTTTGTTTCTGGAATTCAAAGTAAACTCGCTGAAGTATTATACTCTGTTTTAAAGCTTGTTTTCTAGCGATCGCTTTGAGTTATGAATGGTCAATTTTCCTCGCGGTGTTGAAAAGTTTTATTCACTAGAACAATGACCGCTCAAAGGGAAAAAATGTGTGACTTCGTTTTCAATTAGTTCAAGCTCGGCAGCAAGCCAGCGGCAGGGGTCAAGCACATTCAGGAACTCACCGGCAAATTCACTCCTAACCGAATAAATTACTGGAGATGGTAACGGCAGTTCCTTTCCGCCCAGAAGGACAACAAAGACAAACCACTCGCGGCAAGATCAATTGCTGAAAACAAAGGCGCCTGCGCCGCTCCATCAAGTCGAATTCTTCTCAAACCACATTAGTACTGTCCGCTGACCTCCACACCTCCCAGTGAACCACCGCTCGACGGCTGCAGAATATTGGAAGGTCGCCAAAATCGCCGTCGTCAACACCTCATGCTTTGATGGAAACCCGAGTAAACCGCCGCACTTCCGACTGCCGACAGCTCCGGTTCAAGCGCACCGGTTCAAGCGAGGGGGCCCGGATCGAATCTTTACCAGCGGTGAAAAGCGGATGCTTCACTACAGCTGTAAAGCAGGAAAGCAATAGCTGGAACGCAACGAGCTGGGAGTTCTGGTGTCAGATTGGTAAGATCCTCTTAATTTTTGGTTCTACATAGAGATGGTGGCCTATTGCGACTGAGATTTTAGGACTGAGCATGTTCACTAGAGCTATTATTCCCTCTTATCTAACGCACCTATTTGTTCCATCTATTTATCTTGGCTACCTGTCCTAGTTACCAGTCTCATGGTACAGCCAGCGTACGCATGTGTCGAAGTTCTGTTATCTATTGTAGGGCAATATAGCTAATATATTAGTTTCCTTATGCAGTTAAATTATCCTATTTCAGTACATTTCCTACGGCAGTGTATACCTGGCGTTGCTGAGTCTTCTAGGCTCATAATGTGTTTTGAACTTACGTGCTAGGTAATTTGCGTAAGGCGTTCCATAGGGCCACAGGTGCCATGTTCCAATATATCCTACAGTCCGCTTGGAATTCTTCCCCTACTATTGAAAGCCTCTTCTATAGGACTGTCTACGGGACATGCTCTTCGTTGGTCCTCGCCGACATACGCGCTGCCCGTAAAGGGTGATTTATCTGATTGATTTGAAGCAGCAATCTACAAACTTAAATAAATAAATAAATTTAAATTTAATGAATTAAATAAATAATAGCTGCTTGATGTGGACAGGTAGCCTTGGTGTGAACCTGAACAAGAGTAAGCGACAAATTCACACATTTAGAGGGGCATGCTCTTTTCTTCCTGCTCAGCTGCAAGTTGTGCCACTTGTTCCCCTAGTTCAAAATTGGTTGCCAAAGGGTTGCAACTGCCGGGTGATTTGTTGTTCTCGTTGTTTTAGTGTTGTCTTTTTTTCATTGCATGGCTTGTTTCGATCTTGTTTTCTGGCGTTTTGTGCACGTCTATTTGACGTATAAATTAAATAAATAAAACCGGAGCTCCACCGAAAGAATGCGTTTGGTGGATGTGTACTGGTTCGGTGCACCGGGAGCTGCTCGAAAAAAATAGTGGAGAAAGAAATCAAAACGAGCCAATGTCTCATCTAGTAGGGCAACGGCCGACCGCTTACGGCATTTCAGACGCTAGCAAAACTCTAGAAATTGGACGAGGGCAAAATCAAATGCTTCGGTCGATGGATCACTTCCTCCATGGTAGGCGCATCGCCGAAGTCGATGAGGTCACGGCGGTAGTATACGACTTCTTTAGGTCGAAACCGAGCAAATTCTATGGAGGTGTAATCCACTCAGTTCGTGAAAAGCGGAGCAAACTAATTGAGAATAAGGGCAATTTTTTCGTTTAAATCAATCATTTTTCTTTTATGATATAATCTTATTTTTGCTGGGAGGCAAATTTTGTTTCAGAACTTGTGACTTAACCTAATAGAAAGAAATCCTTTAGGTAGCCTAAAAATGCAATTGCTTGCTTACACTTGTCTACTAGTGACCAATGCCGATCAATCAAACGAATAAGGCAGAATATCTTATAATTATTTCTAGATTTCGAAGCAAGGTCACACACTCGGAACGATGTGGTCCCAAGAATTTCGGAAGCGTGCACTAACAAGCATCGCTACTCCTCGATCGAGTTTCCTTTCTCAACATGTTTGCTGTGAAAAAAATGGCAACTGGATACCCCTCCGAGGGATACACATGGTTCTTCAAATGCTGTCAGGGTCATCTAGCTCACTTCTGCACCGTCGCAAAAATGAGTGGTGAATGGAAGAGCGAAGGCTCTTGGCTCTTCCTGGCCCTCGTTGCATTACCCGATCTGATCTTTGGTCTATTTGCTAGCTCAGTGCTATTTGCGCTGCTCCATAGGCGCGCTTCGCAATCTCATTGTTCTGTGTTTTCGTTGTTTTCCTGGAGCTGTGAAAGGACCGGCAACGTTTCCAGGTACAGCACTGGGAGTTTGCACGCGAAAGCAAAATTAGACTGACTACGTTTGTGAAGAAATTCCAACAGCCTCATCTATTACTGTGCTAGAAAGCAAGGCTTTCGCAGAAGCGGCTTCGGAAGTATTGTTCTGGGGTCTCTCGCTTGTGCTTCACGATGTTCGAAATGGAATTTGCAACGCTAGGCGCTGGCGTGAAATCGCAAATTGTTGTCACTCGCCTCAGAATGGCCGTGTCGGCACCCATAGTGACTTGCACATTGACGAATCCTCTCTCCAAAAACACGGCTAGGTACCGACCCATGTCATGCCAGTAGAAGAGTAAACCAGTGTGCTGGTTCGGCTTGAAATTGAGGCGAAGATCGAGGTAGTCGACGATATCCGATGGAGCTTCTACGGCGACACGCGATGCACCGGAAAACTCTGCCACTTTCATGGGGAGAGGTTGCCGATCTTCCGGCGACGTCGTCGAATTCACTGCAAAAAGGCGACAAATCACAAATTCATCAGGAAAATAGCGAGCATCTGTAAGAAAAACTGAGAGTGTGTATCTGATCTTTCCCCTTTAGTATGAGGAACACTTCAACACTGTGCAAGCATTAGAAACAGCTCCCTAATGGCTCCTTGCAGAAGCCATAGCTCTGCTTAAATAATCGCCTCTTGAAATACAAATTGCTTGTGCTCAGAGCCTGTGTTAGCTTGAAGCTTCTTTTGCCCTGGTGCTATTCTACACGCCCTACTCCCTAGGAGTTCCCTGCCTGAAATCCAGAGTTGCCGGAACCATCGTATGTCCGTTCCGTTCAACGGCAACGAAGGTTGTTTGAAGTCCTAAATATTCAACCTCCTATGTACCAAATCCGAAATACCCGCTAATGATGAGTGAGTCTTAGCAAGCATGCTACGCCCCTATGAACGTCTATAAACGGAAACCTCTTCCGGCATCTGGTGATCTATAAAAGTTCGAAGACCGCTATATAAAGGGACAGTTCCTGATTCTATTCTGCTTTAGAGGTTTGCGACTGGTTACTCTACCTCCTGTTATAAATCTGGACTTTAGCCTGTTGGTGCTACACTCAGGTGCCACAAAATGGACGGGGTCTCATTTAGAATATAGGGCATTCCCAGCTAGTACATTTTGCCTTTAGTTTTCTAAAGTGATACCGCCAGCGCTTACCTGCTTAATTACAAAGATCCAGAGGGAAGCCCTTTTTCCAGGAGGCATTTGCAGAGGATTCACTAATTTTATTCCTAATAGTCAAGGAGCTCTGGATCGGCGTTTACACCGTGAACCATAGAAAACGCATTGCGTTTAGTAGATAACTAAAGTACGGGAAAGTGGATGAACTGATGTAGTTCAGCGATCCGATATCTTCCAACATTTCAACTGAAAAAATTTCAAAAACATCAAGGTTTCAAGAACTGAAAATCGATCGTCCTAGGAACCACGTAAGGCGCGAAGGCTCACCAGAATGAAGCTTTGGAAAAGGACGTGCAGAAGTAGTGGACGGCCCGACGATGGCTGTTGTTCGGTGCAGAGTAGGGATGGTGGATTGGATGCCATTCACTTCGGCTAAAATGCGTTGAGATACGAGGCGCTCGAGGAACATTCCATAGTAGTCGTAGGGTAGGCCGAGACGTCCGGAAACTGTCAGAAACACGAGGATGCCGATCACTCGCCACATGTCCGGCGCCTGAGGGATAGGCCGGAGAAGGCCCGCCCCTTAATCCGCACCTACAAATGGGAGGAACACGGCCTCGCCTCACATGGCGGCCATCGGCTTTCTGCGAGGTTTGCCTCTCACTCCACCTGATGATATCTCGCCGCCCGTACCGTGCTCGTAGAGCTTCCCTGTCGATAAATCGATTTCCCTGATTTTTGGCTGCGGAGCAATTTGCGTCTGGGTGATCGGATTGCAGTATTCTGAAATCGGACGACATTCGACACGAGAGCCTGCGATTTCTCAAGTGCTATCAAAAGCATTCAGAACGAAGACTCGCTTTGGTCCAGCCGCTTCTGCTTGAAGGTAAAAGGAACTCGCCTAAATCCTGCAGATTGACAGCGGTGTTCACCTCATTCTCTGTGTCCAAGAGAACGTCGTTGTTGATGATAAGCTGAAGGCACCTTTCACGGGGACTGGAAACACGGAAAGGTACGCAGCCATGCTCCTCACCTTCCTGATACATCCGTGAAATCCGCTTCCGGTTCCGACCTTGCTCTCAATTGCATCGATGCGGGAAGGCGCTCCTCCAACGAACACTCCTTCATCCATCGAAACTCCTTTGTAGAACTGAAATAGCGTGACGATCGTATACAAACGATGACCGTCCGCTATACACTATATATCCACCGTATACAAAATTCTATCTTAGTGGTATAGCTTTATTCATTTTTATATCTTATTGTTAATAGGTTTCTACGTCTTATCGAGTTTAGTTACATTGCTAGCCTATACTTGTTGTGAATTAGAACACATAGTAGGATGCATAAATGAACTGAATTGAATAGTTCGTGCAACGTTCGATCCTTTTCGAAAGAGCTCTCACCTTCTATAACAGCGAATGACACGGTGGGTCCCGTTATATCACACATACAGTACTATTGAGAGTTGAGTTATTGAATAAACACTGCGAGTGGCAAGCCGTTCGATAGAAGGAGAGTAGTTAACTGATTAGCATCCAGGGGCCGGATTCATCGACGACTTACAGCAATCCGCCAGAGAAAAAAGAACCGAAAACCCTGCTAGCACGGCGAAACGATGCTTCACCATATCGCATATCAGGGATTTCGGATGTATTTTCTCTGTTAGACTGGTGCAGAGTAGATGACATGGAGCTTGAAGCAATCCCACTATTCTGTGAGCCTCGTCGGGCGTGCGACGTACGTGATGTCTCAGAGTGAAACCGCCAAACCCCTTCACGCGAAGGGGTTGAAAAAGGCATGTCGGATCGAGATGCCACCGTTGCCTTCTTCGAACAAGACGGTCAGATTTTGTAACGACTAACGAACGACTTTGACTTGATCCAAAAATAATAGCCAGAACCTGACAACCGAAGAATAGCCCCACAGTATTCAAAACTTTCTATTAAGCATATACGGCATAAGATTCGGATATGCAGAAATTGGTTTGTTCTAACGAATGATTAAATATTTTGAAGCATCTCGAGTTTCCTCAGTTTTGAGCAATGTTTCTCATGCAAGCCTACCGACTAACAACGCAATACCTCACGAATTCAATGTAGGGGCAAGGGCCTCCGAAATAAATCGAATAACTCCGGTCCGTTCGAGCTACCTCCAACAAATGCGCAAGAAAGAAGTGTAGAAGAAGTGTAGAAGTGGCGCACCTCAGGAGAGCCGAACCACGCCGCTACTCCATCCACTGCCCCACCACTGCTCGGCCGCCAGCGCTGTTTCCAACTTACTTGAGCTCACTCTGTTGTTATTGGTATGCTCTGCGCTCAATCAGCGGTCACCCAAGACGAACCGAAAATGGTCCACAGCTCCGCTCCCAGATGGGTTTGGCGGTTATGGAACACGTATTCAGAATCAGCCTTCGAAGCCGCATCCAGTGATATATGTACAACTCATCTCAAAGTGCCATGGTCACCTGGTGTCCTTGCTTGTGAGCTCGGTTGGATTTTTATTGCAATAAAAAATCGATATAACAGCTTATAACCGGTAACAGTCACCTGATGCTCGAAGAAAATAGCTTGAATCATATTTGGGCTCCTGTTGCTCCGGGTAAAGCTTGAACGTCAATCATCATCATGATTTTCATTAGCGTCTGTCCGGCTTGGTGGCGGCGTCCGCTCTTTTGGTGTGGTGATGCCAGTTCTCTCGATCAAATGCTTGATCAGCGTGCACACCAGCCATCTTTAAGTCCAGGTGCAACGTATCTAGCCAACGCTGCTTCGAGCGTTCTCTGGGCCGTTTTCCAGGGACTTCAAGATTCAGGCCGATCTTACAGACGGTGTCGTCGTTAGCGCGAAGGACGTGGCCCATCTAGACGGGCTTCACGCAACTTGTCGGCTATCGGAGCGACACGGAATCTTTGTCGTATGGTGTCATTGCGAACGCGGTTCAATCGCGTTACTCCAGCCGTCCACCTCAGCATATTCGTGTCCATTACACTGAGGCGGCTTTCAATTTCCTTTTCACGGGCCCGCACTCAGCACCGTGCGTCGCTACTGGGCGGACGACTGCTCTATTCACCTTTGACTTGAGGTACTCAGGCATTGTCTTGTCGCAAAACACCCCAGTCAACGAGCGCCATTTGGACCAAGCTTCACTTACACGTGCGTTCACCCCCAACTTTAGGCTGCCGTCGGACGTGACTACAAGATACTTGAAAGATGTAACTCGTGAGAGCTCAGTACCATTGATCTTAATGGATCCGTGCTCCTTCACATCCGTCACCAAGTATTCCGTCTTGTTGACGTTCAGCTTGAGACCGAACAATGCCAAGCGATCGCACCACGCCTGCGCCTGTCGCTCGAGTTCGGCTTTCTCATCACATGCAAGCATGACGTCGTCGGCATACGGCAGCGTCCAAGGAAGCTGCTTATACCGACGACGTCAGCAAGCTTGAACTCCAATGCCTGACGGTTATTTTCAAAACACTGTGTCGCCCCTCCAGAATGCAACATCCTCTCACAGACGCTGTGCGTTTCGACCTTCGAGAGCCATTTGTCATTGTGGCTATTCCCTTGACCTAGTTTCCACCTATTACAGAGGGAAGTGAGACAACTGCTGAGATCTTTCTTCCCCTTGATCTGAGTAGGTAAAAAACCTTTAGGGAACTCCCTAATCGTATTGTCCCAGTAAGGTTATAGCAACATGGTGTGAAACGTAGAAATGCGGAATGAGTTAGGAACTTGATCCGTGAAGGTGTCAAGAACTGCACTAAGAAGTGGATAATATTAAATTTAGAAGTGAAAGCAATTTTTTGATGAACTCTGCTTGACTGTGCTAATCGGCGACAAGTCCTGCACTTGCAGCTCCCCAAAAAGATGAAGACAGCACTGAAAAGACTGTATCTTGTGAGACAGAAATTGGCTCCGTAAAGTGTGTTCTGCCATTTTTCTCGCTTCGGCTTCAAAATGATCCTTTAGAGGGAACTTTCAATGTTCAATGTCAATGTGTTCCAATGCCAATACGGACAGTAAGATTATATAGTTTCCCAATGGCAGCGAAGTGATCGAACAGAAATCAGGCTGAAGCGCGGCCCTTCAATGCCCTCTAGGAGCACTACTACATTGGTGAAGTCCCTTCTCTTCACGTTCGCGAATACTAGGTGTCCTCGGCTTTCTAAGTGTATACCTGCAGTTATAAAAGCGCTTCTATCCAAGCTATAAGCCCGTGGACGTCGTACTAACCCGGAATAAATGAGGTTTCTTGCATGAAATGAAGAAAAATCTAATCACGTGGGTTCAGAGTTTCACACTAATAGAAAGAACTAAAAGCTAGCAGAACGGGCACCGATTCGACGTTTCGCACATTAAAAACTCCAGGTAGAGCGCCTAGAAACCTAACCAGGATGTTTTCCAATAAACATCTTTTTCCACTTAACAGAAGACGCACAGCGTTCTGTCAAGTGCTCCCCTTCTGAACGGTCATGTAACTGGATGAAATTCTAGGACTGCTAACGTGAAGTGGAGACGGATCACGAGATAACTGAAATCAAAGCAATGGGCATCAGTGCTCCACCTGATAGTGAGTCTCCTGCGTGTTCCACTACAACACTGACTCGAATATCGTCGAGAGAGCAGGCAGCAAAGCGCGTTTACCACTACTAATGTCTCGATCACCACCCCGCAACACTCACCCTGAACTGCTCGGTGAGGTCTACCATCAGAGGTCTGGAATCCACCTTCAGCTGTGTTCGGTCACAGAACTTCCTCCATACCATCACCGAGTGCCACTCTTTGAGAGCGAACGGACCGCGATACACGTCCTCGATCGCTCCTTCACCACAGTCGTGCCTAAAACACATGTATATATTTCCGGTCCACATAGAAACTGAAGGCGAGCAAGTTGCTGACTGTATTTGTGATCATACCTATCCTTCTGTGACTTCGTTCATAGTCACGAGAGGCATCTGTGCGACAACGTATTGGATGTATTAGGTTGGAAAAAAGTCTTTTCATTTTTTTCAAAGACTTATTACTTCACAATTACAATATCAATTCAATTGAGATAAACTCCATTTTGTTCCAATACACTTCTCCAAAGACTGGGTACTTTTCTAATTCCTCTGCAAGGACTGCAGTTCTGGAGTTGTACCATTGCTGAATCCAATTTTTGAGGTCTTCATCCGTTTCAAAATATTCCTCTCCAATTTCTTGCTTGAGAGCGTGGAAGAGATGATAGTCGGTAGGAGCGAGGTCAGGACTATACGGTGGATGTGACATTACCTCCCAGCTCAGCTGCTTTATTGGTTCTCTTGTGAGTCTTGCAACATGTCGCTTTGTACTGAGCGTCTGACAGGGCATGTGGAATCCAAGCTCCAAATTTCCATGTAAAGCCAACACCCTTCAGATGGATTCCCACTATCTTATGAGACATTTCGAGCTTCTCTGCCGGTTGACGTGTCGTCTGCCTACTATCGGTACGAAGAAGATGGAGCAGTTCAGTGTCGTCCAATTCAGTTGGCCTTCTTGACTTTGCTTTGTCATCGAGTGAATAATCTCCCTTTAAAGCTTTCCGAACCACTCATAACGGGCGCGATGAGTAGTAGATCCCAAGCCATATGCATATATGGTTAATTTGATCGGCTGCCTGACGTGCTGTAGATCCTTTAATGAATTAATGAAGAATGTTGTGCCGAAAATAGCCATGAGGTAGATCTGGAATTGAGTCAGAAGACTGGATAGATAACGAAGTACAAGAAGGGTTTGACCAGTGTCCGCGTGCGAACTGTAGACAAGTGTGATAGGATTATGAAATCAGCAAACAATACTGGCTAGTGTGTTTAAAAGGAAAACGGTAAAAAACTTTTCGAAGAGTGAAGAGACTTTTTCCAACCTAATATATGAACGTTTTCCGCGCGTTTATAATGAGTTCATAATATTAATATTCGCGTTCATAATAACGGCCACAACTGTTCATAATGAGTGATATGTCGAGCACAGTAGAAGACCCCGGTAGTCGGAAGCTTCTGTATATTGGGAGATTTCCTTTATCGGGAATGATTGGAGATGTTGAGACAAACTCGGAGTGACATGATCCGGACAGTGGTTGGACGCCGACGAACCCCCTAGACATTTCTAAAAGCGAACCTCCACCAAAAAAGGGTAGTGGTCACTGTGTGGTGGTCGGCGGCTGGTGTGATCCATTACAACTTTCAAGGTTCGGCCCATTATAAGCAATGTTGCTGGCCCTACAGATCGTATATCGTGGCTTCTAAACCTTGTCCTGGTACAACTGTTCAAATTTATTCCCTCCCACTTACCCAACACTAACGCTTTCCTCAAAGTTTTCAACGCAACCAGGGCGAAAAATGGGTATGTCATGGAGTCGTTTGATGTAACCTCACTATACCCAAACGTTTCCAGAGAAAGCGCTGTACAGCCCGTCTCGGAAATTATTGCCGAACACCAAACAAGGTTGAACTTGTACGGCCTCACCGTTGTGCAGATCATGACACTTCTTAATGAGTGTCTGCGGTGCAACATATTCAGGTGGTGTGGGGTGTACTACAGCCAGGTGAGGGGACTCGCAATGGGACAAAGGTTGGCTCCCGTGCTTGCGGTAGCGTTCATCGCGAAAGTGGAAGCTCCTCTCTTATAGTTAGAGTGCAAACCTATCGTATACTGTAGGTATATAGATGACTGCTTCATAGTGTGTTCCACTCAATCCGAGATGGACACATGTTTCGCCTTCTTGAATGAGCAGTCTGAGCACATAAAGCTCACGAGAGAAGAGCCTACAGAAAATTGGCTTCCATTTCTGAACGTGCAGGTTGGCCTCTCGGTAGGAGTTTTCAGGACGAGGTGGTACCGCAAGCCGAGCAATAAAAATATCCTTGTCCACTTCCGCTCATCCCATCCAAGTAGTACTAAAAGGGGAATAGTGCGAAATATGTACCGAACGGCGGCTAAAGTTTCGTCTGATGCCGAACAGAAAGCTTTCTCAATGGATTTGGCAGATCATATTGCAAGAACCAACGGGTATCCCACGGAAGCGTTTCGCGGACGACGAGGGGGAGAGCTGTGGTGACAGCAGCTCAAGCTCAAGAAGAAGGAAAGATACCCTTCTGCATCCCTTTTCTATCAGACGAAACCAGTGCGTCTATTCGCACATGCCTTCGTAAAGCAGGTTTACAGGACCTGGTGAAAGTGATTGAGATCCCTCCCACAAACTTGAGGGGACAACTGGTTCGGAACCGCCTATACGACAGGGCGTGTACTACACCATCCTGTGTTGTCTGCCCGTTTGGAAGTGCAGGTGACTGTATGACATCGGGGGTGGTGTACCTCATCACATGCAGTCAATGCGGGGATGAGTATATAGGGGAGACGGGGAGACCGCTTTGCATCAGGGTTAAGGAGCACTTGGATGGGCTAAGAAGATCTAATGTGTCTACTCCGTTGGGGGAGCATAGGGTCCGGAGCCACGATAGCGCAATGGTTGAGGTGGCGGTCACGATCTTGGCACGCGAGCGCGACGTCACGGCACGCAGAACTCTCAAAGCGTTTTGGATCGCGGCCAGAAATCCAAAAATCAACCGCAAGGAGGAGTGCATCGTGGTGACGCAAGAGCTGACGCCCTACGTCGACCTCTGCAGGTTTGACCTACGTGGTCGTGCTCAAGGAGGTCCCCGGAGTAGGTGGTCAATCGATATAAGCTCGCAAACCCATCCGAGTTAGCCCACCTCCAGCTACGGGTGACTGGTGGATCACTTCGACCCCACCACTAAGGTTAGCGTTACTATGCTCTACGACATTGCCTCCTGACTCTTTGTCTCCTTCGGAATTCACTCCTGTAGGATGAAATGGCGGTTGGGCGAGTAATTTTTCAAATGAACTCGACTTTTCCAGGCTCTGACGAAGGCGACATCGCCGAAACGTAAGCCTAATAAAAGGTCGATACCAATCTTGGTCTACAGCTGAGAGCAACTTAGGAATATCTGTTCGAACAATGCCAAGATTTATGGAAAGTCGGACGTGGACAGCATTACAACTTTTTTGCACCAGGCCAAACAATCACAGCAGAGTCCTACTCTAAGGAAATCGACGAAATTCATCGAAAATTTCGTCTTCAGCCGGCATAGGTCAGCTGAAGAGGCCCGATTCTTCTGCCCGAAAACGCCTGCCCACACATTTCACAAATCACTACTCGAAAATTGAACGAATTAAGGGTTCAACTTCTGCCTCGTCCGCCACATTCTCCAGACCTCTCACCAACCGACTAACACTTTCAGAACTTTCTCGCTGGTAAAACCTTCACCAATCAGGACCAAGCCAATCCAGCTACCGTGGTTTTTCGACCACCTAATTTTTTTCGCTGTTGGAGTAGTGGCCTGTTGGCAAAAGTGTGTTGATTCGAACGGTGCGTATTTCGACTAAATCCGATAAGATTTAAGAAGGTTATGGCAGTTCAAAATGAAGCACTCAAAACGCTGAGAACTTTCAAGACGACCCAACCCCTTCCTCTCTAAGGGGGCGTTCAGAGCATCATCGCCACGCGAGGCGACGTAATGGTAATCACCCATATCGATCGAGCAACGTCGCATCGCCCCATCGCGAGGTGTTCATAGCTGTTCTGCAGCGAACACCTTAAGCGGCTTTCACACTGCCGTTGCTGCTGTTGCGCAACCGATGCCGTAATGATGAAGCATACCGCAGAGATGCAGAGGAGCAACAACAGCAACGAGGGGGTCTTTCACACTGCTGCTGCCGCAACCCCGCATCAGCAACACCGGCACCGGTTGCGCAACTGTTGCGCGGCCTCAGCAACAAGGAATGATCGCCATCATTGCTTGCTGCTGATGCTCGTCAACGGAGGCATATCACAGGTCTTATCTCGTTATCTTATCTCACGCGTTGCGGCTGCAGCGAGCATCGAACTCCTCCCCTTTTTCGTTGCTCGCTGCTGCAACAGCAGCAACGGCAGTGTGAAAGCCGCTTTACCGGTCGGCGATATCATCATCGCCATGCGATATCTTCATCGCCACGCGATGCGACGTTGCCATTTCAAGCATTCCATTTTAAGCATCGATGAACTCATCGCGGGTCTTGCTTAGACCTCATCGGCGGCTGCCGTGGTTGTTGCGTGGCTGACGTGGACGAACACGGCAGCCGCCGGTTGATCTGCAGGTTTGCGGGATACTGTAGCGGGCGGCTGCTGTCAATGCGTCGTGGATCCCGCTGCGATGCCTTGTATGCCAGCGATGGCTGCCTCAGAAAGCGGGCCGTGGGGCAGTGGGCGTTGCGCTGCTCCATGGGAGGAAGGTCGGGGGGTTCGGTTCTGCAGCCTTGCGTGCTTTTTGCATTTCAATTGAGTGGTTGAGATTTGAGGGGTTTTGACGTCATTGAGCGGCGTTTTCTGGCCTGGTTCTGCTGATGCTGCTGCGGACTCTCCCTGAGCGACGAAGGTAGTTTCCATACGAGCAGCTTGGATCGCACCCACCTTGGAGCCCCTTTCCTAGCCTGATTCTGCGCTCTTCGAGCGCAGAATCCAGCTGCGGACTCCCCCTGAGCGACGAAAGCAGTTTCCACACGAGCAGCTTGGATGGAACTCAAAATCTATTCCGATCTGGTTTTAGCAGCCATTGTTCCACTCCCTTTCGCAATGCAATTTCGACATATACCTGCTGAATACGAATTCCATACCTATATGAATTGCTCTCTCCAAAGCATTCGCTAAGGGGTGCTGCGAGACCACGCGGCAGCAGACACGTCGCAACGCGTCAGCCTGTGCAGAAACGCGCTCCGACGACGGATGATCTGCAGGTTTTCGGGACACTGTAGCATGATTTGGCACATTTCCAGGGCAGCCGCCGATGAGGTCTAATGGCTATCCTCATCGCGGGGCGATGCAGTTCTTTCTCTCTTCACCCACAGCTTGCATCAGTCTATGCGAGCGTGAAGCAGGTATACAACTTTATAAAGTAATTTTTTAATTTCAGGTATCTTCTGTAGAGGCTGAGAGAGCACAGAAAACCTCCAGTAACGGTTATTTCTGGTAAGTTTTTTCTATGTTTTCTACTATCTCGGTTTGAAAGCTGTTACATATGGGTACAATCCTAGTTGGTGATGACCGCTTCTAAACGATTACTTAACATAACAAAACACAATAGAGGGTCAGAAACACGTAGAAGTAAATAGATATCGTACTGCATCGATTATACAAGAGTTTTCATCTTCCGAGAACGAAGCCTCCATTTTTGCTTTTTTTTGAGAGCTATCCCTAAACATAGGAAATATACGTTCCTTTCCATTCAGAGTTATGTCAGCTAAACATTAAACGATTATGTTAAAAAGTACATCACAAATTTAGAGAACAATCTCGGTGTAAATTAGGGTGCAATTCTAGTTTGTGTGGACTCCTGTTAACGATTCCATAGGGACTGAATGTGTTCATTACAGAAATATCCTGAACTAACTCATTGCTTACGAAATAAAATAAATAATAAATAAATAAATAATGTTATAAATAATAATTAACAAAACGTCTGCACTAAGAATTCAAACGACTAGGAATTCTGGTACTGGGTCTATTTCGGCAAACCAATTAGCGTAATCTATATATTTCTACGTGTTTCTGATCCTCTATTGTGTTTTGTTATAATAAGTAATCGTTTAGAAGCGGTCATCACCAACTAGGATTGTACCCATATGTAACAGCTTTCAAACCGAGATAGTAGAAAACATAGAAAAAACTTACCAGAAATAACCGTTACTGGAGGTTTTCTGTGATCCCTCGAACTCAGCAGCAGATACCTGAAATTAAAAAATTACTTTATAAAGTTGTATACCTGCTTCACGCTCGCATAGACTGATGCAAACTGTGGGTGAAGAGAGGAACAACTGCATCGCCCCGCGATGAGTTCATCGCTGCTTGCAAATGGGGCGATATCTTCATCGCGTGGCGATGCTGATAATTGCGAGCGATAAGGTGTTCGCTGCAGAACAGCTATGAACACCTCGCGACGGGACGACGCGAAGTGTTGATATGATATGGGGTGGATTATGATGAGATGTTGGAGATTATGTTCAGATGTTAATCGCGTGCCGTTCATAGCGTGCGATTCCAGGTGAGGGAGCGACGCGATCATTGCGTCGCTCCGACAGTGGGCTTCGCGTCGCCACACGAACGCTCTGAACGCCCCCTAGCAGGGTTCAGGAGACACATACCGCCCAGCGTGACTGGGAATTCAGATGATCGTCGACGGAATGTCTTCATATCAGGTGGGAGGTAGCCAATATCTATCGATATTATCGATTTTCCTTCGGTTTTAACCGATCAGTGCGGGAGTTGGTGATTCGTCGACGAAGCGCCTTCACAGCAGGTAGAAGGTTTCGATCAGGAGGCCAATATCGATCGAAATTGTTGTATGTAACTTGAAAGTGACGCTCCTTTGTTTGTCGGTCGATGACTGTTAAGGCTGGGCACACTCGGCAGTAGCGGCGGCGACCAATGCTTGAGCATAGGCCCTCTACAGAGTCTCGCGGCAGCACCCCGAGAACTCGTCCATATCGCTCCCGCCGCAGTGGGACCCACGCGGCCACTGTGGTGGAAGCCGCGGCGCGGACGAGTTGTCGCGGAGCCGCCGCACGCAAAGGTCCCCAAGGGCTGCCGCAGTTCACGGCGGCTTTCACCCGCAGCGCCAGGAGCAGTAGGTGAGACCCGTCGGAGGTCGTGATAGATGAGTGTCCATTATGGTTCATCTATTCTAAGCATTTTTAAAACGAATATACCTGCTAGGAATATATGGGTCTCCGTGGCCTTCCAGTCACAAGTTAGTCGTTTGAGGTTTAGGGAAAACCTTTGCACAGAAACGCAACAACAAAGCAGACCGTTTTTTTAGTATGAGCTATAACTCCATCGGACAGAGATCCCGGACTCAACAAGGCATCGGAGGGAATGCTGTCATCACAAGGACTACCACATTATTTTCGAGCTGCTTTTCAAGCGAGGAACTTTTAGTGGAGGTTGATCGACAAAAATGAGAGCAAGCGCAAAATGGTACAGAACTGTTGAGCTATAAGGATTGTTCTATTAGATTTCGTGGTTTACATTTAAGTACTTCTAACTTATCTTAGAACACGTTTTTTTCACAAAAGAAAGAGCGTTTTGCTTACTAGATCTTGGCATTCCCAGAGGTCGCAACTGCTGGCAAAAGTACGCATTATTGCGTACCGTAACCCTCGCAGCACCGCACCACCCACCGTTGTCATCGCGGGTCTGCGGCACCGCAAGACTCTGCAGCCGCCAGGGGTGTGCGTAAATGAAATCCGAAATTTCGTAAATCGTAAATCGTAATTACGAAAAAATCGCCGTAAATCGTAAATCGTGAACCGTAACTCGTAAGAGGTTCCTGTCTTATAACACATTTAATTTCCTTGTTTTTTCCATTATGTTGAACCTAATCGAAGCTACGTTTTGTTGGGACATCTTCAGCTCGAGCTGGACACTTTTCTAATTAAGATGGAAGCCATTAAAATCAACTAGCACGTTTCAAATCAAGCTGGACAAGCTTTTGGAGGACCAAAAACCGCTTGTTCAAAACCGCTTGTTCAAAAACGCTATCTTAAAAGGCGCCTATACAGGGTGCCCGAATAAAAAGCTATACTGCTTGGACGATCAAAAGTGTTCATCATTCTACTAGCCATTGGCTTGCATATAAAACTATGACTTTGTAGAAACAACCACAACAACTCCGAATAAATCAACAAAAACCATTCTATCCAAAAACAAAAAAATAATTTGATCGCTGGCCAACTCGACGAAAACAGTATTTGCACAAATAATCCAACAAGCATCCCCTACTGAGTGAGCGCATGGCACATTTCTATGGTATGACACACCTAAAGTTCTAAGCCTTCCCACGTCTTGAATTGTACCCAACACATTTTTGTAGCAGACGGGAAGGAATTGTGTGACGATTGACAGAGTCTGATCACATTTTTGGACACTCATCATAGTCGGATTTTTGACTTGAAATTATAAAAGAAGATATTTTTGTGGCATTCTTTAAAAGTAAAGTAGAGAAGAAAGGTGCAGTTTGAATTGATAGTGGTTTAACTGATTCGTACAAGGTGCATTTTAAACGTATAGGGAAACACATGGTAGGGAAGTCGGAGGAGGATGGCTATTGCATGCTCCAGAATAGGAGTTCTTGATTACAGTCCTACCACGGGCAGTCAAGTTTTCCATACATGCTGGTTGTGAATTGGTACCTGATTTGTCTGGGAAGGATAAAGCACTGACCCATACATCGGTGGCAACCGTAATTCATTCTATAAGGCAAACCCACGCTCAAATAACCTCTACGATATCCCACAGAGGTAGAAAGAATGGATGGCGCATCTCAAACAGGGACTGGTTAACGTCGTGCTTTGTCCTTTATCATTTTTGAAGGCAGCCACAACTTCTGGAATGTTCGACGATACCAGGTAATTACTTTCGGCATTTACTTCGCTCGCAGGTTTGTCTGCACTTGTCAAATTTCGGAAACTCCAAAATATTGCATTACTCAGTGATAATCAGATTGAAACATGATTGTTTTACTCTTTCCAACAGTTTAGCTGTTACTCCACAGCCTCCAATCAAGTCCAATATTCCTTGACGGCTTTGCATGAGTTCTACTCGTGTGCATTGGAAAGAGTCGTTTATGTGGTGAACAAGTGAAAAAGTTACAAGTTGAGGAGGCGGTGGTTGCAGCATAGAACATCGTTCAGCAAGTGATCATCTCCATTCCAGTGCCATGATTATTTTCATGTTTTCCTGTGGACTGGAACGAAATGCTTTCAGGCCATTCGAATGTGAGATGTTGTGCTAGAGTGTGACCAGAAAATTAGGCTAGCCCAGTTCCATTGCCAGGAATTAACTAAAGCGACCTATCCACAATGCTGCGTTTTTCTGTCACAGCGCCACAGCAGAACATAAAAAAGTAAACAGGTAATAGCAACGAGCTATGAGGAAAGTCTTTAAAAGTGGGTACCGTGGACCGAAGATCACATTTACGAAAATTTACGATTTACGACCCAAAATGTCGTAAATCGTAAAAAATTTGCCAAAAATCACCGTAATTCGTAAAATCGTAAATCGTAAATCGTAATTACGCACGCCCATCGCTCCCCGCCAAATCGATGTCCCTATGTTTAAACATTGGCCGCCACCGCTGCCACTACCGCAGCTGCTGCCGAGTGTGCCACTATACGTTGATTTGATAGAAAATCTTCGGATAATTGGATGATTCGGATAACGGTAATTTTGAGGACCCCGGATTTGTGGATGATTCGGCAAATTCCGGACCCCGGATTTCGGACATCCGACTCATTAACGCAAGATGCAGTTTATCAGAATACTACCATTACTACCTCACACAGTAGTAAAGTAGGCACCACTTTTGCAAAGTCCTTGAACCCAAGGAGCTAGGGATCCTCAAATTTTGCTATGGGATCGCACACGTGTTAAACCACGGTAATCGACCGAAATTTCAAAAATCGATACCATATTCGTGATCAGTGCCCCAGATAACCTCCTTAGGCAAAGTTTGGGTACATTTTTTCTACCCCTTTCCACCCTCGATAAAGCTAGTAGTTGCGAAAGCATAAAGGCCCCCGCAGACTTCTGCGGCCAGCGGAGGGCGGCGGACGGCGAAATCGATGAGACGCCGCTCAACGGCGGGTGCCGGCCGGCCAGCGGCGCCACTCAGAGGCGACTGCGAGGTACTGTAGTCTTTCCAGTCGGGACCAACTGGTGACGCGCCGCATCGCATTCATACTCCGCCGCCTCAAAACACCACATTTGACGGAATTTCGGGTTACGGTATTCGGCGAATCGCGCCGCTGGAGGGAAGGACGCGGCGCGGCGCGATCAGCTGCGGCAGACCCATGTGGAGTGGTAGATTCACCACCGAGGTGAATCATTTTGCTATGTCCTCTTTGTTTTGGCTCCTCAACTAACAAAACAAAGAAGGTGTAGCAAAATTATGGCACTATTGTACTTTCAGGACTCCAGAGGTCGAAGAGAGGTCGAAAAGGTTTTTTGACCAAACTTCTCCGGGGGGAGGGGTTATTTGTGGTGCTGATCACATCCGTTTTCGGTGACCATTACCTTAGTCACCCGTACCTTTCGTAACCTAAGAAGGGAATGGAGATCTGTAGACATTCACGAAGTTTTACCTGCTACGCTAAAGGTATGTTCAGTGAACAATGACCCTGGAATGGCAATATGAGAGAGAATTCTGCGCGATTCTCGACAGTATTTTCCAACAATTTTACTTTTGAACCCGCACATGTTGCAAAATAAATAGTCGTTTAGTGCCATTTACATTGCAGGGGACTCGACTCAATGCCACTGTCAATAATTTCATCCATAGGTTGAGCAGACGAGTTTGACCCCAGCTTTAAGAGAGGATTCGTCGCTCCCCACAGGAATCCCACCACTAACATTAGCCAGATGCATTCCGCTGATCGGCCAGACAAATCCTTTCTGTTTTGGTTCTTCATTGACTCATGGATCGTCTCCTCCGTCGTCCTTTGTAGCTCTCTTATCGAGTGGATGAGACGAATAAATCAGTATGGCTTCTCACCTGTGTCTAGCAACGCACCTCATCGTGAGACCGTATTAGAGTCCAGTTATCAGTACCAGTACCAGTTATCCAGATGGCCCACCGTGTTGCAGCAAAATAAGTCCTTAGGAGAGATTTTTCAAAAACATAAATCCATATGGTAACTTTCATGTCTCACATCCTTAGTACTACATACATATGCTCCATACAAATACCGTGGTTGCAGCTTCTTGTATTAGAAAGTGGTGAGCTCTGATTTAAAACGACCTCTTCTGCGGGTCCGCAATGGAGCACTCCCATTCCGAAGTTGCTAAATTACTGAGGAATCATCGCAGAATATTCCAATCCGCGATGACGTGCAGGATACTTCAATGCCTCCAGAATAAAATTCCGTACGCCTGCATCGAAAATGTTTTTGGAGCCAACGAGGACTAAGAAACCGTTGGAAACTTCTACGTTATTATGAACGAAATGAGAACTCAGCTATGGGCAGAAGAGATCAGATATGAAAATGTATTAACCTGGCACCCTATAAGTATGGTATTCAGGCACTGTTTCCTTTGACGTAAAAATTTTCTAGCTGACCTACTCTAGAAAGGTCGAAGAACTAATAAATATTTGATAAGACTACCTTCGACCGTCGGTATACATCCACGATTTCCTTAAGACGTCTCCTACCACCCATACACTCTGGGTTTTTCTATAAAAAGGGTGAAATCAGGAAGTCTGAGTACCACAACAAAATCACATCATTTTTTGAGCCCAGCTCCACTTTTTAGGAGCAGGTCTCACTCTCCAGCAGCATTAAAAATGTCAGGAAGTGGAACTGGTTTCCCATCTATATTTCAACAATATGCCTACAAAAAAAGTAGACACAACATTCTTCCAACTTTAACTTTTTGCTTTGTTCCGTCTCCTGTTTCATTTACCATCCTTAAGAAGAAATCTGATCTACGTCTGATATTGCCTTTAGAACCAGTGAACACTAAAACTCCGTAAGAGATGCTGCTGCGCCGCATCCTGCAAAGCGTCTTATACTATCTGAAGGCTCTTATTAAGGTAGGAATGCACTCTTCTGAATAGTACTGCTCCGCCGAGGGACCTCTCACGCACATGTAAATGGTGGCTTAATTTGTACTAATTTTCTCCATTCTAGCCATTTTTATACGACCAAGCTTTCGTTTCAGTATTTATGGGCCACCATGCTCATGTGTTGGAAGTGCTGAGCTGTACATGAGAGAGACATCAAACCTCACAAGGATTTTTCAATAGAATTCCATTGCCTTAACCCAACATATTTCTCAAGGTATCAATTAATAATCTCGGACTGCTTTTCGACAGACGGGCTTAGGTTAGACAGAATGGACATTTTTGAATTTCTAGACCGTTCTGAAATAAGCGGGATAAAGGTATCGATGTAACTATTTGCTATGAGAAAGTAGCTCACCTGAAGGAAAAAGCCTGGTCCTAGCTGTATTTTCCCTACCTCATCCCGCACACCTTGCAGGGTCATAGTGCGCCCCAAGCTTTGGAATCAGTCCTTTGGAACAACTGGCTGTTCCTGCAGGGGGTTGGACACAGGCTCAAACTCAGTTGTAAACTACAGATCTGTTCATACATTTTTGAAGAGTGGGGCAGCGGCAGTGCATCACACGAAATGCAACCTGAACGAATATGTTTTCCAAAGAACAGAAAGTCACCTGAGAACAATATTCGGGCCAATGATGGCGATTGATATATAGTCATCTGCGTCGAACTGTCCCGCAAAGAAGAGAATCGCGTCCCGCTTTTCCGACGTTCTGTAATATCAGTAGATTGGACCGAAGTTCCGCTCTGTTTTTCCAGAACAATATGTTCTTCATTGTATGGAAATGTACGAATGCCTGTGATTGCCGTGGTTGAGTCACTTACGGCAAGGTGTTGATCACATGATTTCACTTATATTACTCTGTTAAGCTTGCATCTCACTTTATGCTCAAACACCAATACGAAAAAGCCAGGAAGAAGTGTGGAAGTAGAACCATGCTGGTGAGTGAGTGTTCTTTCCTTCTCTTTGACATCTTCGTAACTGCCTTATGAACATTTTCATGCTACTCCTAGGTGACTGTGGCACCCGTTCGGCAAAAATCAGCCACTGAGATCGAGCTTGTTATCACAAGTGAAAGATAAAGCGGAAATCCAGGTTTTTGTGCGTTGAGCGTACACTATTCTTTGAGTAGATAACTAGAAAAACTGTTAGACCTAGTGGTGAAAAATGTGTTATGATTAGTATCAACCCTTGCTTATGCCCTTTTCCTTTGATTTGTTGAACTTTCTGAATTGAGGGGTCCTCAAATGGTTGAAAGTGGTCTACACAATCGAATGACACAAAGCAGGTGAGTCTTACGGGAACAAGGGAAGAGAGTGTGTACATCGTGGAGTAAGTTATGAGCAGTCCAGTGGATCTTGGTCAACTGAAGTTTGATCCCAGTTCAAGGGGTCTATCATATGTGCGTCCCGTCATCCGTTTCCCTGCTGTTCTCCAACACCTACTGAATAGGTAATATGTGGTGCATTCATATGTGACACCACCCCTACGTGTCGTCTTTCACGTTCTTTCGCTGCTGAGCACTGCACAGCCATGAAACAACTCCTGCTGCGCACCTGAACTCGATCGTGATGTTGGTCTCGAGATACGGCGCATCAGAGATGGGAAACTCGGCGAAGTTGTTGCCCGTGAACGAAAGCGGGGCGGTGTCCTTCTCCCTTGGCCACACCGTCCGGTCTCGCTTCAGCCTAGTGGTCCCCACAGTGGCTTCCGTCGTTGTGGCAGTCTCTTGTTGACTGGCGATCACTGAAAAGCGAGAACGCTTCCAACGGATACTTTGCCTAGTGCTGCTCCCACTACCTTTGCAGCTGATTCCATTTGACTGGAGCAGATGGTCGTTCCAACATCCACATTCGTATGTCTCCGGAGACAATGTTATGCAGAGCTGCTCACACAGCAGTGCATTGTCCGAACAGGAGCCTGAAACAGGTGCGATAAATTCACGGGAACGCCAACTGAAGCGCTTAACCTTTTCCTAGATGCCGGTGGGTTTGCCCTTGTTGACAATCTAGGCGCATTTGTCCGAATCAGCTCGGCCAACCATATCTCATTAGGTGGTTCGAGTGATGCTCAGCCAATTAATCGCTGCCCAGACATCCGGAGAAGAGACTTAATAGGATCACGACAGGAAGGCGAGAGACTGCGGCTGGCAGAGCACGAGAGAGACGGAGGTGCTGCGGACACGCATAGCGTGCTACGATAGTCACGACACCTCTAGCTGCGGCAGGCCCCTATTGTGCTCTTCACGGGCATGGCTACAACTCAGAAAGTGCTCCCTTGAGATTAACCCACTGATCACGATGCGCTTGAGCCCCAGAAAAGCGTTGGGGAGAGTCCGCTTGTGCTTCGGGCAGAACATCATTGTCCTTCGATGCCTTCTACGTGAGCAGTGCTCGGTGGACATGGCCTGTTCCTGCCTTGCGAAGCAAACTGCACTCGAAGGGCTACCCTGCCCGTGAGGCCATTGAATGGATGCCTGAACTTCTGTGTGAGGCCCAACATTATGACCACTGAAAAACGAGGGGCTAAAAACTTCGGTAACGAAACGAAGCCAAGACCACCGTTCATGACGGTAGTACGGCGAACTAATACATAGTCGGGTGGACTTGCTGCGCGGTAATAATTCACGCATTCAGTCGCATCAAACTAACCTGAACTAAACTATGCAAAAACCTCCCCAACAAATTTTGTTCCACACAGAATAATAAAAAATAAACAAACCATCTTCTGAATTAGAAGAGGTATACTGAAAAAACGTTGTGTGAAAAATGATCATCGATCCCTTGCTTCCCTAATAAATTCTTTTAGTCGTCTTTGAAGAAGGCGGTTAAAGCAAAATCTGAATCTGGGCGAATCTTGAATCAAGTTCCTGTTTGCCACGCATTCTTGCTTTCATGATTTCAGATGTTTTCATATTTGGCCTCCTCTGGCCTTCTCAGCAGCTATCGTGATGCTACATCGCTCCATACGAAAAAAAATGAAATTGAATGATTTTTCGCCTTAGCTTGTACCTGACTTCTCATATACGTGAAGGAATCATTGCTACGAAGTCGCTTCCTCTGATCTGACACTACTGCCTTCTTTTCAACCGAACTGCAGAATCTTCTAAGCTTTTCTTCAACTGGCTACTGATCGTGGCAAATGGATCTGTTACTATCTCTACAAGCATTAGCCGCCTTCCACGTTGCAAATTTTCCTCTTAGCAGAATCATGCTATGGTACTAAGGAGGTAGCAATTACCGCTCCCGACGGGATGCCACTAGAAACACTAAAAACTGATTCTTTTACAACACTTCTCATTAAGCTTAAAAAGATAATCCTAGCCAATGAATCAATCCCATGCCTAATCAGAAAGTACAATAATTTTTCCAAGGCACACTGGGTGGACAAATTCTTAAAAGACGTTTATTGTTACTTTCTTAAACGTGTCTAGTTCATCTTTAACTGTGTCCACCTTTGTTTAATAATGCCCACTTTGAAATAGGAATAGTATAAAGACAAAACAGATTAAGAACGGCGTAAGGTACGGAAGGATGAAAAGCTTGGTTGGCTAAGCCGGGAAATCGAAGCAGGAACCTGAAATCGGGTGCAATCGCCTGAGAATAATATTAGGTTGTCGGGTTATAAATGTCGCCTGCTTTTGATATCTCATTTCTCTGCTACAGTTACTTCTTGGATCATGTATCTTCACGTGTTTAACAAGTGTTTCCGAAGGCATCTTACTTCAAAGTTTCGTTCCGATTCGTTGACACTCTTAAAGGATTTTTTTGGATTAGCGGTAGTCGAGCAAAGTACCGAGTGCGGGTTGGCTTGCTATACGACTTCAAGCAAGGAAGAACTGCTGCAGAATCCTATCGCATCTTGTCTGAAGTATTGGGTAATGAACTTCCATCATTACTTCAATGCCAGCGATGGTTTCAACGTTTCCGAGACCGTGATGAGAGCCTTGAAGAAGAAGAACATCAACGGCGTTCTGAAGTTGTGGATAGCCAGAAGTTAGAGGGAGTTGTCGAGTCGGATCCAACACAGAAAAAACACAAACAACACAACACAAACTACACGTGAGCTCGCACAGAGGTTCGGTTGTCACCATTCCACCATTGCCGATCGTTTGCGTACAAATGGGAAGTCTGATCGGTGTGGAAGATGGGTGCCACATCAGCTCAGCGACACAAATAGGGCTGCACGAGTCGCCGTCGCTGAAATTCTCGTCGCGAAACCAGGAACAGCGGTTTCTATGACTCCATTGCGGCGTCGGATGAGAAGTGGTTCCACTACGAAATAGCGCACGAAAGCGACAATGGCTGATACCCGGTGAGGTTCCGAAAACAACGACGAAGCCTGACATTCAGGGTAAAAAGCCATGCTCTGTGCTTGGTGGAACAGTAGAGGTCTTGTGCCTTTGAAGTGCTGGATCCAGGCCAAACAGATACGGCACACCTTACCATCTTTCCGGTCGCAGCACGCCTTGGTGCAGAAAAATTTCAAGAACCGTGATGAAGTCGAAATTTGCGTGTTAAACGTCTTCGATTCGCAGCCACTGCAGATCTTCAAGAAATGCATCCATTCTTTGCGAGGACGTTGGCGGCATGTCATTGATAATAAGGGAGATTACCCTTGTATTAATGTACGGTAATTCTTTTCCTGTAGCGAAATTTCTTTTTGAGCAAAAACAACATTTATAATCCGACAACCTAATATAGGTCATAAAAGTCCTACTAATCAAGTTTATTTACGTCGGCGATCAAGAACGATGGCAGGCAAAACAGCTATGCCTTCATGCACAGTGGACAGTGCGTAGTCACGACAAAAATTTTGAACGCAATGTAGGAAAACCAGAAGAGGTGTCAAAGCGGAGATCACGAATGAAGTAGCTGCCCAAACGGCTCCTCGCACGCCGATGATTTGTACTAGTAAACCTAATAGAACACCTGGTCCTAACAACATTAATACTGATGCTATCTTTATTGAAAATTCTTTCACCCTTTGTCCTCTCGATAAAGCATCTTGAAACTACGGTATTATTTGTAAACGACTCTATTACGACATAATAAGCAGGGAGATAGATAACATGAACAGTAGCTCATTAAATGTATATGTTAAGCGTAATATACCCATTAATGATGTCATTGAAAAACATCATAGCTTTTTGAATTCCATCAATTTGAAACCCAATGTGGAGAGTGCGGTTCCGTTAATTTACTGTATACTTAAACTTCATGAAACTCCTGCCAAATTTAGATTTATAACGGGTGAATCAAATAATTCTATTAAGCCCTTGGCTGTGAAAATTATGAATATACTCACGCACCTAAAAAAGCACTTCAAAAACTATGCCTGTTGCGCCAAAAACAATAAAGGTTTATCAAAATATTTTGGATTATCAACGATATCAACATATCTAGTTCAATTTGCTCCATTCACAACAATAATTTGAAGGTCTATACAGCTGGTTTTGTCGATATGTTTACAATTAATCCACACAACATAATTATTGCAAACATATCCGAAATTATTAACATTAGCATTAAAAATTCGAATAAAAAATTCCTGACGGTTAACCGTTACAGATGTTTTTATAGCGACGAAGCCTCACATTCTGGTAACTACAGATCATACACTTTACAAGACATAATGTACATGTTAGATTACTTGTTAAACAACTCCTATTGTAGAGTAGGTAGTTCCGTTTACAAACAGATAATAGGTGTTCCACAAGGTGGAAATGCAAGCCCAATTATTGCAGACTTAACGCTTTCATTTCTTGAATACAAATTCAATTAATAATCCTCCCCAGTAGGAAGTTTTACCCTTTCAGGTACAGGGACGGCATATTAATTATTCATAATTAAAGATAATTGTATAAATGGTATTATATCAAATACTTATAAAAATTGTCTAGAAATCAGTAGAACTAATGAAAATTTTGCTGAATGTAATTTCTTAGATTTAGAAATTAATATTTCCGAAGGAGTATTATATACCAAACAATATAATAAAACAGATTACTACAACTTTAAAGTGATAAGGTTTCCACACTATGATTCATATGTAAGCTATCCCCTTAAAAAGCTATAAATTATACGGAAACCCTTCGCATATCACGTAATTGCACCAAAAAAGATGATTTCATAAACAGGCTTAGTAGCTTGGTATCCTCCCTTATTGAATTAAACTATAACAAAAAATTCTTCTGCAAGGTATACTGAAGTGCATTCTTTATAAGAAAAGTATCAGCTACAAGTATGGTTTTTTAAACTCATATAAAGAAACTCGCAATTCTTTCAAACGCTGCTAGATCAATTGTAGCACCTTAGCGGTAAACCACGTTGCTTACTCGCTGCAAAGATCACCTCTGGCCCAATAAACAATGACCTATTCTATCATCCGCCACACTTGACCTAGTTAGGAGTGTACATATATAAACCCGGGTGTCCCCGCCTATGACGTACTACAGCTCGCCTGCCCTACTGATGGTCCTCGAAGAGATACCTGTAGTACCACTATACCACTATACTCCATTGCAGTAATGAAACCTGTATAGGGCTATGAGGTGAAACAGGATATCATCTGCACATTCCTTGAATAAAACAGCATGCAAGCTTACTTATTTTTCCGCAGGGCCTTTATGAAAGGTGCGGAGAAGAAAGGTCGGCGACCCAGGACGAGCGCTAGGCTCAGGTTGATTGGAAGTCTCACTCGAACTGGCCCCCCACCCTTCCCCTCGAGACTTCACGAGTCAACCAAGAGTAAAAAAATCGATAGTTTCGGATCCACTCAAGAATATGTCGGAGGAGAGCTGCTCATCTGATGAAGACACCTATCGAATTTGTTTCTCAAAGGAGAGTGGAGGAGATGGTTAAGAGAGGGAAATAGAAAATTTCAAAACATTCTCGACAGGTAGGCACTTGGGAGGAGTCGTGAACCGGCTCGAAAAAATCTTATTGTTTTGTTTTACTACTGTATTGAGCCCAAATGTGTTTACTGAACAACGAAAAAGTTTCGGTTCTTAGCACTTAGCAGAAATTATTTTTGGCCCTTCAAAAAATGAGAGAAATCCAACACGCTTGACGAAACTGCGGCATGCAGTGGGTTTGAGGTGTCAAATTAGATTTCTCTTTTCTGGCTCCATAATATGCTTTCTAACAGCGATTTAACTGAACTTTGCCTCTTTGACCTCTACAAAGTCTGCCCCAATAACAGCCATGCATGCAACAACGACCAGAAAATGTGTTCTTAAAGTCGACGAAACAGTGCTTTTGAACTAATTGCAACATTTTCGGTCTAACAAAAATACATTCTGCTCACTACAGAATGGTTTGTAATAACGTATTAAGTTGCCATTATCTAAAACCGAGTTTTGTTGAAAAATGCTCTATTAACTACAGGAAGAGGCAGGTAAAATGCGTGACGCAAGTCAGAGCCCTTCACAAGGTACTCAATATTAGACATGGCTTTACTTCAGACCTCGAATCGCCTCCTCACAGCAAAGTTGGTTCTCAAGAGGGAACGAAGGTCGTACCAGGAATTCCAAGGAGAATTGTGCGTTTTTCAATGAGCACCTATCGTGGTCATTTGACAGACGTTTCTTACGAAGGGCCTTCTCGAAATTGGTGGGTCTTGCAGGTCGTTGTAAAGTCGTTTGCTGAAAGCTTCTACACTCCTACAATCGTGCGGCATGCTGTCACCAGTTACCAAAAGGGAAACGGTCCTCAGAAGATGATTTTCTCGAGTGAGGAGGGTGAGATCGTAAACCCACCGTAGTTTCTAGACCAGTATCGTAGCCCACCAGTCACAAGACTTCCGTATTCAAAATTTGTGGATACATCTCACATCATCGTATGGGAAGTCTGATCTCCATTCTAAATATGATATTCTTGTCAAATAAAGACCCCTAAACGAAACAGCGCTTCCTTGTCAAAGAACGGAGCAAAAGGCGCGGTTTTGCACCGAATGGACAAACGATTATCAAAAGGTGGTCGGACAGCCGTGCGAAACTCTGGTCCTAAGTACGGCACATCCAACGTGAGAGTGGACCATGAGTTAGAAAGATCTATCATGTTTTCACCGTGCCCGAGACAGCTGCGTCTAACCAGGATACTATCTCAACGGTAGGTCGGAACGGCGCAAATGTTGCATATGGGCAGAACCGCCTCTCCCTGGGAAGTAGCAAACTGCAGGTATCTCGACCCCAATACAACTCTGCGCAGAGTTAGGGGCGACGGAAGTAGCCTGTTGGCGCCCTGTTGATTCATGTGCTCCACAGCTGACGGGCGCGCGCGGGATGAGGGCTGGTATCGCGGACTAGCGCAGTGCACAGGTGGCGTAGTAGGGAAGAGCTCGGGCTCGTGAGCGAGGGGTGGGGGTTTGGATCCCGCAGACTGTGTTTCTTTTGCAGTTTTGCACAATCCATGTTTATCATATAGGTAACCCACCTAGGGGTATTATAGTGTGTTATAGAGCATGTTTACATATAACATATGCTTCAAACTACAGATTAGCTAAAATGTTCACTTCTGTGTCACTTATTTTAAGCCTATTTTGTGTGAAGCTGTAGTTATGTAGCGATAGATATTTTGTGGCACTAGTTAAAAGTTCCGACTCCACCAACAAGACTTTTCATCTGAGGGGTTATTTGGGGTGCTGATCACGAATCTGACATCCGTTTTTCACGATTCGGTCGGAGGCCACCCATACCGTTAACAAGGGTGGTCCAGGCAGGGTCACCGATTTCGCTGAAACTTCGTCTAGGGGGGATATTTGGGGTGCTGATCACGAATCTGACATCCGTTTTTCACGATTCTTTCTCCACCTGCCGTCACCGGCAGAAACTTTAGGAATGTAATCCTGTGCCTTCCTGTACTTATATTATCCAGCCGAATCGTGAAGAATGGATATCAGATTCGTGATCAGCACCCCAAATAACCCCCCTAGACGAAGTGTCCGCGAAATCGGTAACCCTGCCTGGACCACCCTTGTTAACGGTATGGGTGGCCTCCGACGGAATCGTGAAGAACGGATACCAGACTCGTGATCACCATCCCAAGTAACCCCACTAAATGAAGTTTCAGCGAAATCGGTGACCCTGCCTGGACCACCATTGTTAACGGTATGCGTGATATATGTATATGTAAACATGCTCTATAACACACTATAATACCCTAGGTGGATCACCTATATGATAAACATGGATTTTGCAAAAGTGCAAAACAAACGCAGACCGCGGGATCCAAACCACTGACCCCACGTCCACGAGCCCGAGCACTTCCCTACTACGCCACCTGTGCGCTGCGCCACTCCGCGATACCAGCCTTCATCCCGCGCGCGTCCGTCAGCTGTGGAGCACATGAATCAACAGGGCGCCAACAGGCTACTTCCGTCGCCCCTAACTCTGCGCAGAGTTGTATTGGGGTCGAGATACCTGCAGTTTGTTAATTCCCAGGGAGAGGCGGTTCTGCCCATATACAACATTTGCGCCGTTCCGACCTACCGTTGAGATAGTATCCTGGTAAGCCGTCTCATGATATAGGACTGCCTGTGTTACAGAGTTGCTAGACTTTCTTGATATAGAGCGTGCACCAGTGTCAGTTTATCGTATGAACAAGTTAATGCAGAATAGATATCGCCTTATTAAAGTCGTGCTTTCATCTAGCAAGCATCAGCGCCTGGCTATAAGGCGTGCTCCACGTCTGAGCTTCTCTCCTACGCCAAACGGGGTTTATTTACGTCCCTCTTTAATGTGGGACGAAGGAATGCGTAGACGTGAGCAGCGCATGGACGGTGAGGGTGCGGGGCCGAGAGCTTTTTTCCTACAAAGAAATGTTTAAAGAGTCTGTAGAAAACTTCTACGAAGTTTTATTATGTGATGTAAAACAAGAATTGGTAGAATTTCGAGTTATATGCGTGTACAGGACCCCTGACTGCTGCATCTCCGGTTTATATCAGCTAGCCAAAGTAATAACTGTACTTTTCTGCCACTAACTTGCCTCGTTTTGCTTGGAAATTTTAACCTCCCAGATTAAATGTCACATAATTGAAGCAATGCATCCAAGTGCTTTTTGGAGGTCTTTGAAGCCCATGGCTTTGGACAGCTAGTGTCGGCTCCAATCAGAGGAGACTCAATGGTGACGAAAGCATGGCAAATTATGTCGAAGATCTGCCACATTTTGAGTAGGTGGTTTCAACCATCTGGTTTCACCGCGAAGAGATTATTGAGCTATCGGCTAAGTGGCCGAAATCCTCCTCGGTCTCTCCGGATTTCATTCCTTTAGTTTTTATTAAGGGAATGGTCCTTTATATAGCTTATCATCTAGAATGTATTTTCAATTTGAGCTACACTAAGGCTGAAGTTCCCGCAAGATGCAGTGCTTGCCACTCCCATTCCTAAAAAAATCTCCGCTCAGAGATCCAAGGAACTATCGTCCTGTTAGCATGAGTTCAATTTTCGCAAGAACCATTGACAAATTCTCAAAAGACATATTGTGAAACATTTCGAATTAAAAAAAAACGACATCGGAAGATCAGCATGGTTTTAAAAGGGCAGGTCTGTAGAAACAAACGTGCTGCTAGCTTCCCTAAATGACAAGTCGCGGGCTATTGATAAAAGGAAACGGACAGATGTAGAGTATTACGATTTTTCGAAGGCTTTTGACAAAGTACCGGTTGAAAAGTTGATGGTCAAAATAGAAGTAGTAGTACTTCATTCCATGGTAATCAATTGAACTCGTCAGTTCTTAACAAAGAGAAGGTATCAAGTTAGGGTGAACGATCACTACTCCAAAGTGTATCCCACTTTTAGTGGCGTTCTGAAAGAAGGTAGAGTATTATCTCCAACTTTTTCCTCTTGTACACCTACGAGCTTCCTACCGGAATTAGAAATTATGATGTCACGTGCAAAACTACGCTGATGACTCAAAAGTTAAAAAAGAATTGAGGCCGTGGAAGATCCTCAGTCCCTTCAGTCAGCGATTAATCTTATCAGCTGCTGGACGGAGAAATGGGAATTGCCACTTGCAGTAGAGAAGACACACATTCTGATGATCGGCCCGGAACTCCTTGGTCTTCTTCTTCTTCTTCTTCTTCAGCGTTTGTCCCGCTTCGTAGCGGGGTCCGCCCTTCTGGTGTCATGACGCCACCTTTCTCGATCCTGCGCCTCATCAGGGTTGACGCCAGTTACTTTCATGTCCACGTGCAACGTATCGGACCAACGCTGCTTCGGGCGCCCTCTAGGCCGCTTTCCTGGCACTTCCAACTCAAGGCCTATCTTGCGGACGCTGTCTTCCTTTCCACGCAGAACGTGGCCGTACCATCGCAAGCGAGCTTCGCGCATCTTGTCCGCTATCGGCGCGACACCGAACTTCTGCCGAATAGCATCATTTCGGATGCGGTCCATGCGCGTGACTCCAGCCGTCCAGCGCAGCATCTTCGTCTCCATGACGCTGAGGCGCGTTTCAACTTCCTTGGTCGCAGGCCAACACTCAGCGCCGTACATCGCTACCGGCCGGATGACTGCTCTGTAGATCTTCGACTTGAGGTGCTCTGGCATCTTCCTATCGCAGAGCACGCTAGTTAGAGAACGCCACTTGGACCAAGCTGCACTCACGCGTGAGTTCACTTCAACCATCAGACTGCCGTCAGACGCTATTGCTGACCCCAGGTACTTGAAAACCGATGTGCGTGCAAGCTCAGTGCCGTCAATCTTAATGGAGCCGGACTCGTTTACGTCAGTCGTTAGGTACTCGGTCTTGTTGACGTTCAATTTAAGTCCAAACCTCGCCAGGCGGTCGCACCAAGCTTGCACCTGCCGCTCGAGATCATCTTTATCTTCGCAAGCGAGCATCACGTCATCAGCATAAAGCAGCGTCCATGGGACGGGCTTCTGAAGATCTCTCGTAATGGCATCCATGACGACAACAAAGAGGAGTGGAGAAAGCGCAGAACCGGAACTCCTTGGTCATTCATCAGAATTTAAAGTTAATGGTCGGACTGTGAAAAAGTGGTTGAAGTTCGAGATCTACGTTACACTACAACAAGCGACCTCTGCTTTTCTAAACGTTATAGAATGTTGGTGAGGAAGTCCAAATATAGTTAAGGGTTTCGGAATCTAAACAACAGAAAACAATACGTTAAGGGTTTCGGAATCTAAACAACCAGATATCTACATTCGTGCCTTCCAGACCTGTATGGGCCATATTGTAGAAGCAGATTCAACCGTGTTTGATCCGATAAATAGAAGAGATATCAACCTTTTGGAAAGTGTCCAAAGCAGTTTCACAAGGATGCTTATGATGAGATTTTTTCGATGGATTATAGTGCAATTCCGCGTGTACCTCAAAGAGCACTAAATCTGTCCCTTTCTTCTCTGGAAAGTAGAAGGAAGGTTGCGGATTTCATTATCTTGTACAGAATTCTAGCTAGTAAACTGTCTATCGATACATCTGGTTTCTTTGACGGGGTACTGACAAGATCCATAAGAGTAAAAACTGCGGCTCTCGGTTGCCAAATCGCGGACAAGGCATGAATAACTAGCCTACAGGTTTCTGAAGTAGTTCAAACTGCTACTTGGAAAGTGTTGGGGACGGAGCCACCTCAAAGATCGAGAACCTTGACCACCCTGATAGGCTCCATCCCTTTTCTAGAGCGGCCCCTGGCCTATATATAAACCCCAGTTTTGTTGTATTGTTGTATTCGTTGTCTTCTAATAAAGTATTCTGCTACGTCTTCACTGGCTGCTTGCGGATCGAACAGGAAGAATTAAAGGTCTGGCGGGTTCTCTGCGCAAACTTGTATGGCGTTTGTATCGATTTAAGACTTTTAATCTTTGATTGTTAGGTTTTATAATGAGGTTTTTAGTACTGTTGATGTCTCGTCCATGATTCAGCGTTATATCGTATTGTGTTGTGACAATGCTAGACTCTTGTCTACGCCTTAAATAAATAAAATAATATAGGGCTCGTATTGTATATTTTCGGCGAAACAGTCACCAGCCTTCAAGTCTCTATGCGAGTAATATATTGTCATCGGGACCGAGTTGTCCTTAAAATGCTGAAGCACCAGCAGCCGAAATAGAAGCTCCACTGGTCCGTTCAACGATCATCACCTCGTCCATCAGTTTGCGAAGGGATTCCGCTGGGATTTGGCTGTTCGGCAGCCCAGCATCGCTGCCGATTATGAAAGGAGAACTGCGCCAAAAGACCGGTCACAAACTGAGGAGCTGTTTTGCAAGAGCAGCTGCTCTGAGATGAAGCAGAGTTTGGTGGCATAGGCGCTGTGCAGGAAACACGAATTTCCGTCTTAACTCCTCCCTGACCGTTTCCATCTCGACGTCCGCTAATGGCTTTTCAGCATCAATTGCTGGGCATTCGCCGCCGCTGAGACCCGTCATTAGGGCGGGAGAATTAGGGACGATCGTAGCTCGTGCAGAACTCGCAACTAGAAGAAAAACCACAGCGATACTTTTTAGTAAGGTGCGCTGTAACGTGAGGCCGAACTAGTCGTTCTCTGGGTGCACTTTCGTGTGTACAGTCGCTAAGGACCTCTTGAGGTGAGTTATCGAGTCCGAATTTCTCGCGTTGCGCCAGCTACATAGGGCGCCAACACCGAGCATCGCTTGGAAAGTGCCAGAGAAGCCACGCGTTGACCACATTCGGATGTCGGAATGACCAGGAGGGTGTCGCATTTTACTCTGCAGGCCAGCCGGTGTACCTGCGTCCAACACGATCGATTGCTTCCTTACATCCGGTGGATGCCGTCGAGGTGAGGAAGCTGCGGCTGCTGAGCACGGAGGTCATTCTTAGGACAGAGAAGTGGGACAGGAATGAAGAGCGCTGGTTTCCATCCAGCTAGTCCTCGTTTTCTGAATACAGCATTCACTCCAGAATGCTTTAGGAGAACAGCAGTGAGAAGGGGCGCAGGCCTCCCGCCCTAGGGAGAATGCTTTTCTACGCCAGCTACTTGCACAAAAGAAGAGGAAGAACTGGTTCAACTGCAGTGCCTGGACTCATCGCAACGATTTCCCCTCATATCCTCAGCTGTAGCTAAGCTCACCTCGCGCTGCAAAATTGAGCACCGTTGTGGGTTATCAAATCATCGCGAATGCGAAAAACGTGTGCACTGGATTAGTGGCAAAAGCATGTGCGGGTAGGTCCACGTCACGAATGGAATTCAGGTTCAGCAAGCTTTGCTCCTCTTCCGTTCTTTCTAGAAGGGCTCATGAAAGGCTCTAAAGAGGGAAAGAAGTCGACTGCACTTACTCATAAGCTGCTATCAAAATATTGCGATCATGGGTATGTAAATGTCTATACATAATTCAATCAACATAGTCAAAACTGATGCTCACGGCTCTAAATTTGACATTGTGCTAACGGTTTGAACGGATGGAACTTTAGAACACCGATTTTCGCCAAGATGACCTACTCTTACATACCATCGCACCGTTGAACTTCTGCAGCGTAAACTCGTCGGTCCAGTAAATCTGCTGCGATGAATGTGTATCACGTCGCCCATTGTGAGACAGAATGGACTGCACCCTATGTTCAGAGAGGAATCATAAATTGTTTCACCAAGGCGTGCGAGAGCGAGGCGTGTTCGAATTCTGGGCCTCTGTGAGGCCTCACGATCTGTTCATAGAGAGCACTCGACTACATTTTGTTTTGCTAGTCGATCTCCAGGACCTTGTAGACCCTTTTGCGAATGCTTAAGACAAACATATGCAACGTACACAGGTGAATACCTCGTTACACATTCATCTGACGCAACACTCCAGTGGTGTAAAGTGTAATCGCATCAAGACACCGATGATAACCTTCTGTCTCTGTTATAGAAGGTGCTTAAGTACGCACAAATGTCAAACTTAGGAGAGAGCGAGGAATTATGAAACGCCTTCGTCTCTTCAGATTATGTTGAAAAAATATGGGGGGATGGAAGCAGACGGGCGCGGAAACGGGCCTTGCAACAGCTAACCCCTTCATCTCATTACACGGAGCACAGCTGCATGCCTTGAAGATTCAAGAACGCACTCCACTCAACTTCGTTTCTCCTCAAAGAAGCACGAACAGCAGCTCGCGTTTGTTGACATGAATAGCGCTGTTCACTAAGGGTTATTTCAGAGATACCAACTGCCCCATGACGGACAGAAAACGCCGCTCTTGGCTTTGGAGATGTGTCACAGGAAGATGTGAGTAATGACTTGATTTGCATGCTGTTGCATGATCCATAGCTACGCCTCGCTGCACAGGACTCCGTCGATGTTCACCCCCATGGGGCGGAAGGGAAGAACATTATCAGCTATGTCGGATTCCAGAAAGCAACGAGCCCGCTGAGATCTCAGATTGGCGAGGATCAACCACAACCCTTCTTTTGGTTGACAGGAGCGAGCCACATCTAGCACGTCGTCGACGGGAGGACCTCTCATGGCAATTCATAGAGGGAGAGCGAATTCATTTTGAATTCGTTGTCGTTCCTGCCAAGTCGAAAGGCCCATCGCGTGTCTAATGGGTTCCGGTATAGTTTAATTTCACGACCACTTGCTGTCCTCCGTCTCCTGGGAATCGCTACGAGTTGGCGTGATGCTGCTTCTACCCACTTCCTAAATGAGGTTGACTTGCGTCGACAAGCAGAAGCGACTCAGAGGAGAGGAAGGAAATCAGCTGTGAAAAGAGGGCAAGTAGCTCGTAGAGAAACTCAAAGGCTCCCGATAATACCGTTTCCGCGGCGCCGTTTCGCGACCGAAAAAGGTAGTTCCGATCGTAAATCCGTCACCAGAGGTGCTAAAGCATAGCAGCGGTACGGCAATCACTTGAGGCGACGGAAGCGCCGTACTGGCGCAATTTGATAAACGATTTCTGGAAAGAAAGGCTTTATCAGGTCTTTGCAGAAGGTGGGAAAGCCGCATTTCTGCACAAAGCATGAGTCAACGAGATCGGCAGGAATTCTTTTGTGTGATGTTGTTCTCTTTTCTTCTTCTTCAGTTTTTTCAGCTAACGAAATCTATTCGATTGGAGACTACCATGATTTCTATCGAGACGCCCATCCGCTTTCGTTAATCCACACCGCGGTGATGAACTCAAAAACTGAATTAAATTGAATTAACGAGAAGATTAGCAAAGTTGCTCAGCTTACTTTGAGGCCTTTACCAAAATAAGGCTTGCCCGTTAAGTCATTAACTTGACTAAAAGCAGTAGGATCCATCGTTAGGGCAAACACGAGAGAAACTCCCAACCCTCAGCTTGTACATCAATGCCCGTCATATTTTTTGGGTTTTTTCATAAGGTTTTTTCATCGGACACACTATGTGTAGAGGTACCGTTATGAAAAAAGACTTGAATGCTGAGAATACTGAATGACTGGTAGGCATGCTCTGGTTTCATCTGTAGTAGAATCGCTTTCCGTAGCATTTCTGGAAGTGTTTGCAGTTAGAATCGCCCCTTACGCAAAACCGAACCACCAGGGAAGGCCAGAATGTGTTGTAGGTTACCGAGGGTCTCCGACTGAATCTACTGATGCAGAGAGTGCAGCAGATCTATAAGTACAACTGCGCTGTAACTGCAGCCGAGCACTCGCCTTTCCATTTTGACGTGTTGACTTCACTTCTTCGCTTACTTTTATTCGTGCTGTTTGCTAATCGCAAAGAGAATATCGAGGAGGTTGCATTCGATCAAGATTTGAAGGGACGGGCGAAGCATACCATTTAGCAGCTTGTGAATCATGATTAAATCGTTTCTTCTATGGTAGGCGGGCGCGTGCAGCGCAGTCGGAGGAGGCGCGACTGTCGCGTGCACCCGATACCGGGTTCGTGGTTCGGACTTCCCGCCCAGACCAAACAAGCCTTCCATCCCTCCGGGGTCGGTGAATTGGTACCAGACTTGTCTGGGAAGGATAAAGCGCTGACTTGTTCATTGGCTGGCCACCGCAAGTCATTGTATGGCCAAATACGCATTCATGTCGCCTCCACGACAGCCCGTAGAAGTAGAATGCGCTGGCGCATCCCAAAAGGGATTAAGTAACGCCGTCCTTTATCCTTTATGCTTATGGTAGGCAAGACCGCGCAAGTTGAAAATTCGTTTTACTGAACTGCTGATGGTGTGGCTCCTTTTGGCGAGTTATAGCAAAAAGACGCAAAAACCGCAAAAGTGCGGTTTCTTCGGCGTCTATTCAAAAGACGCGTCCGGTACTGTAGATTACACGAATGTGAATTTTATGCACTCCTCCAACATCATATCCTCAAGAGGCTTCAATAGGGCACTGGTGGAAAAGGCAGTGGAGTTCGCAGACAGACTCCCCCTTCCGTTCCTTTCCTTCTCCTTCGCGCCTTTCTCTCGCCAAAAAAAAAAGAGTTCCCGATATGCTGCGCACTGTACAGCTGCAGTTGTGCTCGTCATCAGAGCAATAATCCCCTCACTCGGCGCGCGAGTTATATCCATACGGGGGAGCAAGGCTAACCCACGTAAGCCCATCCTTCAGAGGGGATCATCGCCTTGCCTTATTAATTATGACGGTGCAGTGTGTCACAACAAATCTTGTTTTGACCACCGCACTGGCATATTGGCCAGTTTCCCTGGAAATTTTCTTCTTCCAGCCTCCATATGAAATAATGACAATTTTGGGCTCCTTAGTAATAAACAGAAGGGAAGGTGTTATAGGTGAATTTAAAATGTTCAGTTCTGTTGGAGCCAGGTGACCTAGAAGATTTCTCATTGGTTAATTCGATGTGTCGCCTATTGGGTTTTTGGTAAGCGAAGTAATTCAGGCGTAGCGGAACACGTCCGCGAACATTCTTTGCTGTCAAATCGAGGTCTCTGCATAGGTAATTTCCTGAGCGCACCTATAAAGGCGATACCCATTCTGGGTAAATATGCGCTGCCGTATTCCTCATCAAAAATTGCAACCAGACTAGATGACAGTCGACTTCAGTTGCTCGAGAAGAGCAGAGAAGCATAAAGCGGTTCAACGGCATTACAAAGAACGGAATCGTAGTCTAGCTCAAAAGTTGGAACAGCAGAATAAAGTCTGATTGCAGAACAAACCCATCGATGAGGCAGGTATGTGTAAGCCCGCTTCTAGGGGAAATCTAAGTATTTTTCAACATAAGCAAGAAGGATCCATCCCCACCAACTGGGTCTGGCGGACTGAGTTCTTCACTCACTGACGGGTGCACGTGATACAGTCGACAGAAGTCGTTCTTCTTGGGGGACATGCGACTCAATTTATGTTTGGTTGGCTCCCAGCTCCACCATAGCTTCTGCGCATGAGAGAGCAAATTAAACGCGACCGAAAGGAGAGGGATAAGATGCTGACTTATGCGTTGAAGTGCGAAAGCAAGTAAAAATAAAGTTTTGCTTCAGTAAGGACCCCACATCTAGGCCCCTGTGGATATGCAAGCTCTCCCACAGATACCCTCAGTGCCATCGGAAGTTGTTCTCCGCCTCGACAGTGCATTCTCCTTGTGGTCGGCTAGGTTTGTGCAGTGCCATAATTGCCGACAGAGCGCATTAGCAGCGCGTTACTTCCAGTGATCGGCCTTCGACAACTGAACAACCGGATGGTCTTCCGCGCAGGGGCGAAAATGGAGCGAATCCGCCGGCGGTCGCCGACGAGCGGGCGCTACCATTGCGAGTCAACCCTGCCATATACTTTTGTCCTTGGGAAAAAATTTCGAATGATCGAATAATATTCGATTCTCAATATTTCGAATTTCGAATGATCGAATAATATTCGATTTTCAAAATTTCGAATTTCGAATGATCGAATATTATTCGAATCTCAAAATTTCGAATTTCGATTAATCGAATTTCGAATTGTCGAATATTCGAATAATCAAATGAACAACTTACTTATTGTAGTCACCCAATGATTGGCATTTACTTATTTTTTATTACCCACTGTAAACTGTGTTCGATAGAGCGGCATATACGAAGGCTTCAGATTGTCATTACTCTTGTACCAGTTGGTTAATTGCGAAAAGGATCGGAGGACCGAACCGAGGCTGTGGAAGTCGGTGTCCAAGCTCAGATGCCGTTGTTCAAGTGCCGCGAAGGCTGCTCCATCCATTTCCTTCACGAGACCAAAAGACGGTGACAAAACTATAATGAAGCACCCTTGCTTCCCTAAGAATTCGTGCCCCGAGAAGAGAGAAACACCTTGGATAGGCAGAGCTAGATTGTTATAGGTCTTGCTCCATAGCTTACTGCCTTTCCTTAGGTTATACCGAAGCTTCTAGGTGGTACAAGAATGGCTGGCACGGACGAAGAAGTAACACAAAGGCGATCTGGTGCGGAAAAGGCACATTGGAGGCTCATGAATGGTTCAGTCTGTGTTCTGGCTCCGTTGAAGACTTCGCTTCACTTGTAAGCAAACGGACCCGAAGTCCATGGTTGTAACCTAATCTGATAAGACTCTACGACTTGGGTAGTGTTATTGAGGAAATGTGGATGACTCACTTTCATAGAAAACGGAGGATGACTGGCTCTTGTACTCCATAGCCATTGCTCTTCCTCTCTTCTTTAACGTCTTTGCTGGCAGAAAGCAGGAGCTTCCCAGGCTCCAGAAAGTGCTACCTCCCTACCGAGGCTCCTTCCGGCTTTAATCGTTCCGTCGTTGTACTTGGGGTAGAGATACAAAACGGAGATCCTCCCTTAGTATACCGAAGGCAAAAGCGTCATTGAACAGCCATAACCCGACTCATTTGTTATTCACCGACTCACGTGACTGGCCGCAGGACGCTCGATGGCGTTCGAAGAAAGCAGGGACGCAGCGGAGGTCCTCGTTTGCCCGCGCTTACCTCGCGTCGACTAACAAGTGTCTGAAGCGTATGTCTGAACGGGAAGAGCGAGTCATATAGAGGGAATCTCCACCCCTCAATTAGTATAAAAATGTGTTTATTTTTTCGCCAAAAAAAACCCAAGGAGTACGGGGTCGTTGTAGTTAAAATGTTATCGGCGCCTCACGAGTTCGACTGTCTTGTATGCCCGCGATGCCTCTGTCGCAAGCGGGTCGCAGCGCAGTGGATAGAGACGTTGCTTCATGCGAGGGAGATCAAGGGTGCCAATTCTTCTGCGCTGCTGCACTTTTGCATTTCAACTGACTGTTGAGATTTGATGGATTCTGACGTCTACACCATTTTAGAGGTTTTCTACTAATTTTTCCAGCTGCATGCAGTGGTATTCAACATAATGATGTATAAACGTTCAACATCAATGATACACAGGCACAACGTGCATGAAGAAGAAGCACTGGTCACAATACGGACGGCGTATAAAGGCAACAGGCTCCTCACAGTTTGTTTCCCTAGATGGACAAATGGACCGATGACCTCGGGAAAAACCATCCTGCTCGGATTTTCAAAGACCAGGAGTTGAGAGTGATGTCGCAAGTGGTTCAAATGAAGAAACGAGGTCTGTGAATCCCGCAAACTGACGTTAACGGCCATCGATACACTCTTTCCCTCATCTTTGCCTCAACTGGAAATCAGAGGTCTGCTGAAGGTTTCCTAAAACCTAACAACAACAATGTCCGCCGATGCTGGAGTGGTGATCCACCTGCTTACGCTGAAGTGTGGCCCACCTTTAGGGAAGGAACCTTCGAGGGAAGAAATCAAGCTGGCCGAACGGATAGCCAGCATACTCAAGGACTTCGAAGCACGTCAACTTGAAGTTGACGAAGACGAATAGCTGGATGTGGTGGAAGAAGAAGATTGGGATCCGCAAGATGAACTGATAGACGTGGAGAGGCAAGTAAGCACTGGACATATGATAACGTTTTCGCGTGAAATGATTTCACTCCCACGTCATTGTGCACGACCCTGTTTTTGACCTGCAAAAACGGGACAACATCCTTAAGGTAGATGTCGAAGCTGCGAGTAGCTGAAGGAGAACGGATTTGTTATAATGACATTGAAGGTGGTGTCGCTGGTATACCTGCTGGTATACCTGTGAGGCTTTGATACGCTGCCCGATTGTGACCAGTGCTTCTGTTTCATGCACTTTGGGCCTGTGCATCACTGGTGTTGGACGATTCAAATCAGTTTCTTGAAGCCTCAATAGGCTGGTACCGAGGATGGAAGCCGTTACAACGATGTTTTGTTGCGATCAAAACTTCTAGCGCCAGGCGGGACTCGAACCCGCACCTCCCTCTGACCGGACGGGAATGCTCGGTGCTGTTTGATCGAACGCAACATCCGCTATCAGCGGCCGGCTCATCTCGATCAAACAGCGCCGGTGGTGTAATGGCGTAGAGCATTCCCGCCCGGTCAGAGGGAGGTGCGGGTTCGAGTCCCGCCGGGCGCTAGAAGTTTTGATCGCAACAAAACATCGTTGTAACGGCTTACTGGTGTTGAACGTTTATACATCGTTGAGTAGCTTTCTCATTGCCTTGTGGTTAAAAAACCGGTCAGTAATAAACAAGTGGCAAGAAATTTCTTCTCGGCGTACAACTGGAAAATTAGGCAAAAATATCTGAAAATGGTATAGACGTCAGAATCGTTCAACTCTCAACCAAACATATGAAATGCAAAAACGCATAGAGCAGGAGAATCGAACCCCCGACCTCCCACCCATGAAACAACGTCTCTATCCACTGCGCTCCGAGCCACTTGCCGGGCGTACAATACCCATGAATTCTATTGTAACAGACTCCCTACTCCTTGTGTTTAACGACTTGTCAAAAACAAACCCATTTCTACACTAATTGAGGGGTGGGGATTCTCACTGTATGACTCGCTCTCCCCTTTCAGACATACGCTCCAGGCCCTTCCCTTGTCAGATTGCATACACACAATTCAGCCACTTTGAATGACGCGCGAAACAAAACACCGTTCTTATCAAAAGGTCACGATTCCCTGGTTTTCGAAGAGGAGCGCCATTAACTTGCTAAGAGGTTGATAAAGAATATTCGAAATTCGATTATTCGAAATTCGAAGCCTTCGAATATTCGAATAAACGAATAATTCGAATATTGGACTTTCTCGAATATTCGAATAAACGAATAATTCGAATACTTGACTTTCTCGAATATTCGAATAAACGAATAATTCGAATATTGGACTTTCTTCGAATAGTCGAATATTCGAATATTCGAAATTCGAAAAGGACAAAGGTATACCCTGCCACGAACCGCGATTCGCAGGGAAGGACTTCCGCAGGAGGGTGGCTGGCGCGAGGTACCGCTTCATAGGTACCTCGCGAAGTGGCTCGAGTGGACCTCGACTCACTCACGTTCTTGTCCTTCTACCTTAAGTGGTAGAGGGACAAGAACGTGAGTGAGTCGGGGTCCACTCCAGCGCAGCTGTGATAAAGGTTAGTCACGGCCGTTGGAGCAGAGGTGCAGCACAGAATCAGGGAGTACTCCGCACCGACGTAGCGACGTAGAGTGGTTAGAGAGCAGGACATGGGCAAATGTGCCAATCTCGTGCAATATACCATGCGTTAACCAAAGAGCAGCGACACTGGAATTAGATGAACCCTGGCGACGAAATTCGTTCCTGCCTCTGTGGGCTCTGATGGTATAAGAGCTCGGTAATGATTTCCTTTGGTTCCCAGCTGCAACTTGAGTTACAGTTCTCCTTGGATCCTCGTTTATTATATGGTGCGAAAGCTGTTAATCAGGCACGCCATCTCTATGAGACAAATGTGGTGACAGCATGTATCCACTTATGAATTTGGTCATTATAATAAATTCGGGCGACAAACCGTTGAATAGATCTGTTTTCCTTTCTTCTTACACAAGCGTGACACCGCCAGGCATTGAAGACATGAGGCTTACGCTGTTGAAGAGCTATGTTCAGTATGTTTTACGTATAGATTTGCATCTTACTCTATTGGTATTGCCTGGGCGGGACTTGCTCCTTGCGTCGATGGGGTCACGCCAGAGTCGACGCCTATCTGCTCTGCTCGCCATCAAATTACAGGCAACCTACTCGAAAATGACGTTTGGCACCCATCCGAAGCCCGACAGAGGTCGCGTTCTAATCGTCTCGTTGCTATCGCATGAGAGAGCGAGCGCTTCGTGTACAGCCTACTATGAAGAGTTTGTCCGATACCCGTCACCTCTCGTCTTCTGGAGAGTTGGCCATGTCGAGAGATGTCTCCGGATACCCTAGCTGCCGTCCACTCACTAACACCCAGAGTACGGAATCACACCCTTTTCGCCAAAACCTAACGCGTAGATCCACGCAGTTGCTCTCGTCGTCTAGTGTTTTCTAAGACCGAGAATATGAAACGCCTCCATATCAGTAGTTCACTTTTCTCAAGCTTTAATTGTATGTCATTGTATCGTTTTCACGGTAATGTGGCAACACTTACTACGGGCTTCAGAGACCTCTTGCAAGAGTACTTCAAAAAGTCAAATTCTGCTCTGCCAATCTTTACATTTGCAAATCTGCTCTTCACTTCCTCGTTATAGGCAACCAGAACCAGAGCTCGTCGCATCACTAATTCGACCTTTCTCGACCCTGGATCACACCGCTGCTTCACGCCCTATTCAAGTATGTCATCACGGTGACCAGAGCCCCAATCATCATTGACGCCACAGTCATTTTTTTGCAGTTGGTTTAGGCCTTAAAGGTAGCAATCACGCTGTGGTTAGCTACCCATCGTTTGCTCGAGAGATCCTAGACATGTACATACCTATTTGCGCGCATAAAAGTGAGTCTGTTCAAGCGAAAGTACGAACAAGCTTCAGCCTTCCCGGCCAAGAAGTGCGTCTGATTCCACTTATCTATGGTAGGCCAAATCGTTAGTGCGCGACATGACTGACGCAAAGCGGTGCCGACAAGCATATGAAAAAGGAGAAACGAGAAAAATGATTAGGAATGAAAGCTCAGGAAACGGAAGATGTTTCTTCTTCCCTCTTCAATTTGAACGACGATTTCCCACTTGATTAGGATCCAGTATCCCACACGGGTACTGGATCACATTTTCATCGAAACCGATGTTTCCAGCGACATATTAAAAGAAATACCGTCTGAACAAATTACTCCATAGACATTATAAGCATAACTTTCCAGTACTTCTCTCAAACAATGGCGAACAAGGAAGGGAGGATAAAAAATTAATAGCTGAATTTTTTATAAATTATGCATCTGGGAATGGGAGACGTAGATGTGCAAGGGTCCTGATGAAGAAACTAATGCCCACAGTGTACTTGTAACGTAAACAAGGAGACTTTATACGTCAGGGTCTGGATGTGATTACTTCCAAAAACTCGTATTTGAACATGGAGTGCAAGTCAACCTTATTGAGGGATTTTGCCTCTCACTTTCTAGATTCTTGACCGCATCTGGTGTGCACATCATGGGCTCGTTCGCAACACGTGCAACTATGTAGGGGAGCAGTAGTGTTCGAAATGGACATTACCTGACGCTGAACACGACAGCAGGTTGTGATCCGGTGGTTGTGATCCGCTGTTGTGTGGTTGCTGCGCAAGTCAAGATGAAAAAGGGCGCATGAAGAAACCAACAAGGGGTAATATAGTCACCCAACGCACGTTTACAGTGAGTGATGCACTGTAGCGGTGGAGCAATGGGCAGAACCATCCTGCCAAGGAACCCTGATTTTTGATTTCGCTGAGCGCGAACATCCCCAGCGAAATACCAACGGAATTTTTCGTTGAAGATAACTCCCATTTAGCTACCTAAATAGTTGTAAGGCATGTTTCGTGCACAACAAAGGAGTGCGACATTCGGCCGCAGCGCTGACACGACGCAACTGAGCGTTTCTAAGATGTAGAAGAAGTGCTGCGACACATCAAGCAGCTTGTCGTACACTTGTGAACCCTATGTTTGATGTCGTTTTCAGTCTTAGTGGTTACTATTAGGGTGTCCCACATAAACCGAATGTCGCTTTAGAACAAAAAGTTAAATTCATACAAAGCGATTAAAACCAAGCTTTATTTTTTAATATATACTCCACGGTTAAAACTTTTCTCCAACGTACAAGCAAAGATTGGATCCCGTCTTTAGAGAAATGAGCTGGCCGCAAATCGCGGAAGTTGGTCGCCCAAATCCGGATTTCGTCGTAATCAGGGAACATTTTCCCATCCAAAGCGAGCTGCATCGAGCAGAATATGTGGTAGTCGAATGGGGCAATGTAAGGGCTGTACAGCGGAGTAGGCAAAACGGTCCAACCAAGTTTCTCGATTTTCTACTGAGCGACTTTTGCGACATGAGGCCTCGCATTATCGTTCAACAAGTTGGTAGAGGATGTGTCGACTCGATTTGGATTTAAATTTGGGGTAGGATTTGGAGTAAGGCTTGAAGCAGCCAAGCTCTACTGCAAGCTCCGGTCCGATCTTGTCGCATCAGCTTCAAAGACAGTCCGTGAAAGGTCGCTATCCAGGATAGGCCCCTGTCTCCCATGCTCTTCGTCTTCAAGACTTTCGTCGCCGGCGGCAAGACGTTGAAACCACCGCCCGCATTGTCTTTTGAAGACGATTCTTCAAAAGAATGCATCTACCAATGAACGATGAGATTTCGCAGCGGATTTCTTCAATTTGAACTCCTAAAGCTGGCACGCGCGCACAATCATTTTTTGGTTTAGTCTGAAGACTATAATTTCTGAAACCGATGAGGGAATAATGTAGGAAAATTAGGAAATGTAGAAGATGAAACAGCGCGAAAAGCTAACCCTAAGTGAGCTCACAACCGACGGTAATAACCATGAAAAGAAGGCCACAATGTATGCGACATCAAGAAGGAAGAAGTGGCATGGAGGTGCAAACCTACCCACTTATCGTTTGAGCACACCTGTTTTCATTTGAAAACTCGGGGCTGAACTAACTGAAGAATGCCAAGTTTCGGAGCGTTTCTCGAAAGAGCAGGAAGCGTATTTCCCGTTTCGAATGCAGTAGAACAAAACAGAAGGAGTCTGTCACGTAACAAAAAGCCTTAAATTTCCGATCCACGTCTTAGAGGATCCCTCGCAAAGTGTTGCACTGGTAAGGTACTCTAGAAAACCGTACCCTCGCCTCTATAAGCCCTCACTGAAGCGTTTCCAAGCATGAACACTTCTCGGATAAAGGGCAAATTCATCAAAGGCAGCAAAGTCGTCATACCTTGAAAAACAATTCCATCCACTAGGCTGACGCCGAGAAAAAGGAGATGGTAGGCTGCTGCTGGGGAAATCGACGCCATAGCACTTCAGCTGGGCATTCAAAACCTGGAAACCCAACGAGAAATTGCGGCAGAGTTCCACGAGCAAGCACACCACGCAGGGCAGCGGAACCATCGTGAACGTGAGTGCCCTTCTCGGGAAACCAGTCGGCCAAAGGAATCGAGGAGTGGGAGCGCTGACACTGGGGCTGGAGATCAGTGGGCCAGAGAAGCCCGGTTGTCATGGGAGGCTATTGATCTCGGGGCCCCGCCCACTTCAGAGGTAGGCAGGAGAACGGGAGTAGAGGTAATGCATTTGCCGAGCGAGGGAGGGGAGCGCGAGAGAGAACGAGAGAGGTCGCAGTGGCCGGAATAGGGAGGGGCCCCGCGAAGTGAAGTCGGGCTCGGTCGAGTGCCTCCCCTGTAAAACGTGAGCAATTCCGTCCGGTGCTAGGAGGGCCTCGGGCATTGCGCCACCCTCTGCAGGACGCCGCAGAGGGTTCGGGATCGCATTACACGACACATAGCAATTTGAAGAAATACGTGACCACCTATTCAGAGCACAGTCTCGCCTCAATTCATTTGGATTGTCGACGATAACAGCTCTGCAGACGCCCTGTCTGCAGAGCTGTTATCGTCGTCTCTACATCTAAAAACATGGAAATCCTACCCATGTGCAGACCTGACACATCGAAACCCTAATATTGCTGGCGCAGGGTGATATCCATCAGATTGTTTGGGGCGCTAAAACTTAGCAAAACTAGCGTTCTCAAGTAAGAAAACAGCACTGGAAAGCACAAAGGAGAGGTACGAAACTCTTACATGAAGGCTGTTTGAAAACTGCTAATTTTTAATCATACATGAAGATTTTTTTGGAGGGGGGGAGTATCTCAAGGTCAAAATGTGGCTTAACTTAGGCATTTTGAACACGAAGGAGTTCTACAGGGTGAACCAAAATAACGTGGACAAGATTTTTTATCATGATTATAAAACAACCAACAATTCGAGAAAACGACGACTAGATTACAACAATACAAACATTAGGGCACATCGTGTTCAAGTGGTTTCGAAGTGGCCTCTCTTGGAGCGGGTGCAGAGGGCCCCTGCGGTGGCGTTTGACGCCGACCTTGGCCTCCAAAAAAAGCCTCTAAAATGCCCACACACTGTAGCCCGTCGGATTCAAATACGGAGAATACGGCGGCCATTCCGAAAGCGTGATGAAGTCGGGGAAATTGGCTTTGGACCACGCCTGCGTGCTTTTCGATCTATGTACAGGAGTAGAGTCCTGTTGGAACGTCTAATGGACATCACCGAGGTGCTGGTGGGTCCAAGGAAAAACTACGGACTCGAGAATGTCTCGCTGGTACACATCTTTGTCGATGTTCACTCCTTTATCCACGAAAACCAGAGGTCTTGCCGCTGGCACAGATTCCACCCAAACCATGTCAGATTGTGGGTTTTGGACGATAGCAGAGGTGCTTGGACCCTCTGTAGACCACATCCTACCATTTTGGCGATTGTGCGCCTGCTCCACGGTGAACAGCTTCTCATCCGTGAACAGAATCTGTTCCCAGGTACGACCTGCGGCCCGTCGTCGAAAAATTCGAGAAACGTTTGGCCCTCTGCATTCGCTCCAAGGGAGACCACTACGAAACCACTTGAACATACGTACCCTAATGTTTTTATTGTTGTAGTTTAGTTGACGTTTCTCGAATTGTTGGTTGCTTTATAATTATGACGAAAAAATCTTGTCCACCCTGTAGTTCTAGCGATATCCCCTAGGAAGATGGAAGGTACAGGATGTCGCAGCTTCTGCTTGGCCCATCCTTTCCATTGAGAATGAAGAGAATGAAGAGAAGCAACTTAGCTGCACATTTCTGTTCTGAACAAATCTGCAGTGCTACTCTCTTCTTTATGATCAAGATATTTGAGCTATCGGAGCAGAGGTGGACAGAAAGCATATTGGCGGAGTTGGATTTCTCGTCAATCGACAGTGCACCACTTAGTAGACTCTTACAAGATCATCAGTTCGCGAGTAGCTGTTCTTCGTCTGGAAACCAAAGATCAAGGAACCATAGCCATCATAAATAGATATGTTCCAACATCTCCAACTACAGACGAGTAAAAAGAGGAATTCTACAAAGTATTCGAAAGGACTGTAAACGACGAGAAGAGCTAGTACAAAGTTGTTGTTGGGGACTTTAACGCCATCGTCGGTACGAATGATTACGGCGAATGGAGGATAGGACCACATGGAACTTCCTCAAGGAACGAAAATGGAGAGCGACTGATAGACTTCCTATCCGCATGCCGTCTCATCGACGGAAATTCTATGCTCAGGAATCCTTCAAACAGGCGACCAACAGGTGGACCTGGGAAAGCCCATATGGAGAAATACTTTCGGAGATTGACCATGTTCTTACAAACAGACGCTGGAGTCTGTTCGACGTCTCCGTGCTGCCTTCATTTGACACCGGCTCGGATCACCGTCTTGTCCGTGCGAAGCTGACTCTCGAAAAGAAGATGTTCAAACGTGACACTCATAAAGCAGTACCAGTGAGGATCCCCACATTCAAGTCGGAGGAGTTGAAATATGCAATAAACTCGTATGATTGAAATCTTCTCGATGATCCATCGGAAAACTGCTACCTTCTCTCCAAAGGACTGTTGAAATGTGCTAGCAGCTCTTGCGAAGTCACATCACCGTCTGCCTCAAGACTTAACGCACATGCTATTAAACTCTTGAAACAAAGAAGAGCTGTCAAACTGGGTACTAATGCTTCCCATCTGGAAAGAGTCACTGTCTCGAAGGCCTGTCGAATTGCAGTGAAGGAATCCATACAGGCCTACAGAAGATTGACGCTCTTAAAAACCCCTGGGAAAGGTTCAAGCATAAAGCGCTGCAAAATAGATTTCTGCGACCAGAAGACAATAATGTCACCTTTTATGGATAAGGATGGAACAACGCAAACGTCTCGAAGAGCGATGGAAACCATCGTTCAAGGATTTTACACAGATCTGTTTCGCTCTTCCATCACTGCCCCAAAATGCTTGATACCATCACCTGAGGAAGCACCTCCCATTCTGGAATAAGAAATTGTTTATGCCATCAGAAGGATTAAGCCAGGCACTGCTCCCGGGCCAGACGGCATTTCTGCTGACCTCCTTCGTGCGTGTGGCAGTGCCCCGCTGTTTACTTCTTACCAAACATTTCAACCAATACCTTCTTCTTGGTAGGATTCCGGACTCATGGAAGAAACCAAAAACAGTTATAACTTTCAAGAAAGGTCAGCAGGAGGATATTAACAACTATCGACCCATCAGTCTTCTTTCGGTTGCGTACAAGATCTTCACCATGATATTGCTTAACCGCATGGAGCGTTGCTGAGTATCAGCCAGTGGAGCAAGCAGGGTTTCGCAAGGATTTCTCCTGCATGGACCATATTCAGACTGTCTCACAACTAATTGAAAGGAGCCGCGAATACCACATCCCTCTTGTCCTTGTCTTCGTGGATTATCGGAAATCGTTTGACTCTGGAAATCAACGCCACTCTGAACGCGCTTGCGCATGCTGGTATACCATCGCCCTCTTTCCGACTTCTCGACGAATGCTTCTCGAACATGTCGACCACCATCCAGGTGTTTGATCGAAAGCTTAAAATTCTTATCGGGAAAAAGGAGTACGGCAGGCAGACACGATTTCCACTAACCAGGGAATGCCGTCAGCTTCCCATGGAACTTCGGGATGAGACCTATATCACGTGAAGAGCGATGCAAACTACGCATCGTGCACTGGAGAGATGTCTTCTGAGGACAAGCTTCGTCAGCAATGGCAAGAAGGCCTACGAAGCTCGGAGCTAGGGGAGAAGTCGCAATTAGCAGACCCGCTGCAGTACATGAAAAAGTCCAAATATCGATGGGCCGGGCACCTGCTTCGACGAAAGGACGATAGATGGAGTCTCCGTGTCAAGAATGGCTCCCGAGAGACCATAGGAGACCACTGGGACGACCGCCCACGCGATGGGCAGACTCGTTCTCAAGATCTTTCAGAGTGCGGAGTCTGCCTCCCGGAATGAAGCTGCCAGAGATCGAGCGGTCTGAAAGAGTTGTGGTCCCCGCTGAGAAGACCTCAAGCCGACAAAAGGACCATCAAAGTATCAAAGTAAGTAAGTATATTTGAGCTCTTTATCAAGCCAACAGTGTGAGAGCGTCGGCTTTACCAGGTGTCCCTCAAAAAATCTTGGGCGCTTCTTTTCAGATGCGGATTATTATAATCGTGTCTTTCTAGGAGAGGAAAAAACATGTCCAGAATTTCCTAAAGCAGCGATTTCTTGATGTCGCCTCCTCGGAAGAAACCAGCAAAATCCCACTGAGCGTGCTAATGTCCTTGAGTTCTATCCTTATTCCCGTGGCTGCGAAAGTGAAATTAGGCAAAATGCTTAAAGCAAATGCAAACTTGGACTTGCGAACGCTTATGGAACCTTGATCCAAGGGTACTGTGCTAGATGATAAAACAGTATCAGCACAAGGAAGCATCATCCAACTATTCCGACTTATACATACAGCAGTTGTGAACGAAGTGTTTAGGAAAGCCAGCAGCTGTTGTTCCTTTGGCATTCACCCAGTGTAACTGGAGCTGATCTCTCTTATACGTAACTCGCCTGAACCAAGCCTCAACGCGAAATCGCCGTTTTCTTACTCGTCAGCAGCGCTCCGTTTCCATAATCTCAAAAGGCTTGGTACCGAATTTGCCAAATTATCGAAAACATCCCCAGTTCCTGACTCATTGAGTAAATCAAAAGGATTTTTGGACAGACATTTCCAAAACGCTTAAGTGCTTACCTGCTATGAATGTAGATATCCATGCTCAATCAGTCTTCTTGTTCATCACGTTCTCCTTTTGAGATGTTTTTTGTTAACATTTCTCCTAGTATCCTCATGAATTGTTTATGCTTTGCGTGAATTTCACGCACAAACAAAATAATTAATTGACTCCATAGAACTTTTAAAAGTCCCGTGCCTTCTAATTATACGATCTCTTGAAGCGATAAACTTCAAGCTCTTCAGCTCTCACGTCGACTTCTCCGTAGAGACGTTGAAAGCACTCTGCCTCCCTAATTGCCACAGCGCCTTTAGCCTCTTGTTATCTGCGGTATAGACGACCCTACTTTCGGGAGTTTTCGAAGCAAGTTGATATGATACAGTTGATATTATTGTTATACAGTTGCTTCTTCAATTGAATTTTCGCCATAACTTCGTTTGAAATGAGCTGTATATGCTTGCTTCCCATCATCCTACCAGGCGTTATGCAGTCAAACTATATATGCCCGAACAGCGTGGGCAGTTGCGTCCCTTTTCAGGCCTGATGCTTGCTCGAATCGGTCTTGAAATAGGGTGCCCATCATGACGTCACTATCGAGGCACAAGCGAAGCGGTCATTAAACTTGCAGAATAGTGTTCGTCCAAACGTTCTCGTGGCGTTATCTGGCACCCACTTTGAGAAGGACACTCCTTCCAATTTTAAAGCACGGAAGCTTAGCTTGGACGAGTACAAAGACTTCTGGAATCTCCATCATGAATATCTCAGTTCCACATCTGTATGCAATTATACGAATTAGGCCTCTAACGTCGTGGAATGTCATTTGAGGAGGTGGTTGTCGAAAAATCACCGTTCTTCCGACTTCTCCGTTCTCGTGGATGTTTTTTCTTCTCAAGTAGCGAGAAGGACAAACACATTCGCATTAGTGCCGGCACGCAGTTGCGAGAGAAATATGTAGGCGAATGGGATGTTGCAGTGGAATCGGGAGCTCCCAAAGTTTCCTTATTAGACCTGTTGCTGCTATAGGATTGTGGATGGATTTCATGGGCAAGCGGACGGCGAACGCCATCATCCGGAACGAGTTTGAGAGAAGCGAATTATCGAGGCGTGATACTCGCTGATGACATCAAGTTCGTGGAGAAAATCGAGTAAGCGGCCGGCTGTTTGGAGTGTGGAGCGGCAACTGCAACCGCTTATTATTCAGCAGGCTAGGGATCTGGAGGGCAAGGATCTTCTCCGCTATCTTAAATCCTCACTTTGGATCCTGCACCCGCTGTTGTCGATGGAAAGCAATTTGCGTCCTCTCTCACCTCGTAAAGTAGTTGTTACCGTTAACGGTCATCACTGATTCTGGAAAGTTTTCCAAGTTTTTCTTCGGATAACATAATAATGACCTACTGCACACATATTGAGCATGACAGCTCTACTTTCAGCGTATAAAGCAGGGGAGATTAGAATGGGTAAGAAATGTAACTTCAGCGCTCGACCGTAAAGATAGCGGAGGTGCGCCGCTGCTAGGAGCGAATGCCTTAATTGGCAAAATGACCTTATCATCCCTGAACACGCTTGTCGTCCGTTGATCATCAATTGAGCACCAGCGACATCTCTATTCATCCCTGCCGCGTGCCAGAGTGATCCAATGGATCCTCATTTGGAAGACACGATGAGCGCCGTTTCCTTCTTCTTCAGGTCTTCGAGGAAGAAGGGCAAGCAACACGTCCATGGACGTCCTTGTGCGCTACTGACATTCCGGGGAATCCACTCAGTTGCTGCCCTCGTCCAGCGGGATGTCGGCGAAGCGCACGACCTCACCGGCCCACCTAATCTATGACGGTTTAGTATATGCGACGGCGTTTCAGATACTTGAATGTGGTTGGAGCTCGGAGCTTCTGAAATGTTTTCTAAAAGTGAATGGCTCCAAACGTCGTCCTCTCGACTCCTCATTGCGCGGCGTTGTTCGCATTTGCTTTTGTGAGGTCGAGGTTGCGGATGCGCACATCAGTGGAGAAAGAATAGACTGCTTACTCACAGAGTCGACTTAAATAATGTCATTACATAGCAAAATGTGGTGAATGTTGAAGCCAATCAAGACTCCTGAGACGGTCTGCTAAACCTTCGTCAAACGGAAAAAGTCGAATTTTCGAGTGACTTCGACTGAGTCATAAATTTTGCAACGAAATTTGTCCTTCAGCAACAATAAGATTATACCACAAAAGAAAAATGATTGACTTAAACGAGGTAATTGCCGTTATACTCAGTGAGTTTGTTCCGCTTTTCAAGAACTGAGTGGATTACACCTCCGTAGAATTTGCTCGGTTTCGACCTAAAGAAGTCGTGTACTACCGCCGTGACCTCATCGACTTCGGCGATGCGCCTACCATGGAGGAAGTGATCCATCGACCGAAGCATTTGATTTTGCCCTCGTCCAATTTCTAGATTTTTGCTAGCGTCTGAAATGCCGTAAGCGGTCGGCCGTTGCCCTACTGGATGAGACATTGGCTCGTTTCGATTTCTTTCTCCACTATTTTTTCTGCTACTAGGTGAGTTGTTGGCAAAAACGAGCGTCGAGGACTGTTTGACTACGTCGAGCAGCTCCCGGTGCACTGAACCAGCACACATCCACCAAACGCATTCTTTCGGTGAGCTCCGGTTTTGACATCAGAACTCCCAGCTCGTTGCGTTCCAGCTATTGCTTTCCGACTTTGCAGCTGTAGTGAAGCATCCGCTTTTCACCGCTGGTAAAGATTCGATCCGGGCCCCCTCGCTTGAACCGGTGCAGGAGCTCTCGGCAGTCGGAAGCACAGTGATTTACTTGGGTTTCCGTCAAAGCATGAGGTACTGACGACGGCGATTTTGGCGACCTTCCAATCTTCTGCAGCCGTCGAGCGGTGGTTCACTGGGAGGTGTGGAGATCAGCGGGCAGTCCTAGTGTGCTTTGAGAAGAATTCGACTTGATGGATTGGCGCAGGCGCCCTTTGTTCACGCAGTTGGTTTTTCCGGGAGTGGTTGGTCTTCGTTGCCCTTCTGGGCGGAAGGGAACTGCTGATACCGTCTCCAGTAATTTACTCGGTTAGGAGTGAATTTGCCGGTGACTTCCTGAATGTGCCTGACCCCCGTCGCTGAGTTGCTGCCGAGCTTGAACTAATTGAAAATGAAACTTTCTTACTTTGACTGGTCATCGTTTTAGTGAACATTTTTCGGACATCCGATTCGGATATTGCGATAGAGACTAGGTCCTAGCGATCATATCATACAGTTTCAAGGGATGCAACCATTTTCACTTCTGCACTAGTCAACGGTATACGAGGACAATTTATGAAAACGTCCATATCTCCACATGAGTATCACGAAAGCGTTTCCAAATTTTGGATCGAGCTCAGAGTAATGAGCGAATGGGCGGTCCCCTTTTCTCAGCACACTAAGAATTTGCTGCTTTTTCGCACTTTAAAGTGAACCTAATACCACTCTTGCTTTTAAAATTCGAAACTCGACGTTTTTAGAAGGCGACTTATATTAGATTCTGTTTTTCGAAATTCGATGTTAAGAAAAAGAGAATATATTAAGCTGAGTCATAAATCTCGCAACATCTCTGCTATTTCTGGAATTCAAAGCAAACCCGCTGAAGACGCTTATATACTGTTTGAAGATTGTTTCTCCTAGCGGTCGTTTGGAATTATGGCTCGCTAATTTTCTTTGCGTTGTTGAAAAGTTTTTCTTTGGATCCAATGTATACTTCTTATGACATAAAGAAATATTGCTATTTTGTACTTCGAAGTGAACTTAAACCCACTACTGCAGCTTCTTCTTTGGTGTTTGTCCTGCTTAGCGGGATCTTTGTCCTTGGAATCCACGGATCAACGAGATCGACCAAATCATTTTCAACGGCAAGTGTTGTCTTCCCCACGTCTCCGCTGTCCTTAACTTCTGCACGGGATCGGATCACCGCTTCAAGGTTTCGTTTTTTGTGTCAAGGAGAGAAGGCCGCAACGTCCAAGAAGAGGAGTTTCAGAAAGACAATCAACTGGGACCTCTTCACCCCTCTTGCCGGCCTTTGGAAAGACACCTTCATGGACAACATCGACCAGGAATACGACCACTTCGTGCACCATCTCAGCGATAGTACTAAGGGAGCCGAGAGCTTCAAGACCACCAAGAGACGTCTGTCTCCGAAACTCTCGAGCTGATACGCCAGCGTGGAGCAACACGGGCGTCAGGTAACTACCAACTGACATCCGAGCTTGCGGAGCTAAAAGTAGTGCAGCGGTAAAGTAAGATCTTAAGGAGAGAAAGGCGAAAATGTTGGCTGAAGCTGCAGAGGCAGGTTTGAGCATCCGCAATGTACGCCAGAACTTTGTCAACGTTAAGACCAAAATGACCGCTCTCCGACAACGCTGACGGTATCGTCACCTCTTATGGAAGGACCATGGAAAAAGTCATCCATGTTTTCTACTCCCATCTCCTCGATAGCCACGTCCACCTGCCCTCATGCCATCTTCCGCGTGATGGATACGTCGTCCCCTCTGTTCTCCCTTCCGAGATCCGACACCTGCTACGGCTGTTCACACGCTACCTGTCGGAGTGTACGGTTCCATCCTAGTGGAAGACCAGCAAAACCGTCTTGCTGTACAAGAAGGGAGACGTGCATGACATTGGCAACTATCGCCCGATCTGCCTGCTGTCCGTAGTCTACAAGCTGTTCACTCGAGTTATCCTGAATAGGATCAGCCGAACGCTGGACGAAGGACAGCCATGCGAGCAAGCGGGATTTCGGAGAGGATTCAGCACGATCGACCACGCACACACCATTACGAAGCTCATCGAAGTGTCGCGAGAGTACAAGCTGCCGCTGTGCCTTACGTTCATCGACCTGAAGAAGGCATTCGACTCCGTCGAGACTGAAGCGGTCCTCGAAGTGCTGCGCAGGGCGTTCCTACTCAGTACATCAGACTCCTTCGAGAGCTGTATAGTGGATTCACGATCAAGATCTCTCCATTCTACAACGACGTCGTATCGACGTGAAGAGAGGGGTTCGGCAAGGGGATACCATATCCCTGAAGCTCTTCAGCGCCACCCTCGAAAACGTCATGCGCGAACTAGAATGGGAAGACATGGGATTGAAGGTCGACGGCCGGCAGCTGCACCATCTGCGCTTCGCTGACGACATCGTGCTCATAACATCAGTCAGGCGGAGCGAATTCTGGCCGACTTCGATCGTGTATGTGGAGACGTACTGCAGCTGGATCCTACGAAGACGGTGTTCATGGGGAACGAACGAGTTGCTGATGCTCTATTCTCGCTCAAAGGAGCGAACATCTCTGAATGCTCCAGTTACGTGTATAAAATGGCCACTTGACCAATTACTGTAATTACGACCAGAAAGCTCTGAAAAGAGTGTTTTATTTGTTCTCATGCATGTCCGTTAATGAACTAAAAAATAAATTCTAATCGTATTCCTGGATATCGTAGCCAGGTTTTTCCAAAATATAGAGTAATGCGTGTAATGTGAGAATACCAGAATCTTTAGTTTGCCCCCAAATTTGCTTTCTCTTCACGACGGAAGAAAATCGCAAGTGTAGACTGGAGCACATAATGATTACAGCCTGGCCAGATTAACCAGCTCTTAACAAGGTGACCACCTTATAAGAAATTACACACCAATTTATTGTAGTCTGTGGCGATTCTCCAAGGATCATCGAATAACTTTTATCGGTTCTACTTCTTTAGAAGTATCGTACACGAAATCACGCAGGTTTAATGAAACATAAATATTTATGTGACAGCGTCAAATGTCAAGGATTGTACAAACATGAAGGCGGCATAGGAAGGCGGCAATCGTTGAATGAGTGAAGAGCGGCTTCGAAACTGTGCGCGCTGGCCCAGACTAGCCTTAGACGGTGAGCAATTCATCGGCAGGTTGCGAACGGGGAGCCATGAGTTCGACGACGTGGATCACGGTGAGTGCGACAGCAGAATCCTCACCAGCATGACGGTGATCGTGATCGCGACGCCCAAAGCGACGATCAGATGCACGAAGAATATGAAGAGACGGGCAGTGGCGTGCTGAACAGAGCAAGCATTCGAATGGACCACCCGATCACACACCACTGCCCCGTGTAAAGCAGCACCGCCTGGGCTAGTCCCGGGCAGCAATTACCGCGGCGGAATGGCTGTTGCACATTTTTCCGCGATGCTTGCCCATGTGCTTTATCATAGCGTTCACTTCTATGTGTCTCTGCAAGTTATATATACGGTGCCCCGAAAAAACGCATCACGGTTTGAATGGACAAAAATTATTAACCATGAAACGGTGATGGCGGTCCCACCGTTTTAGTACCTCGAATATTTACATCGTTGTTTAAGTTTTTTTGCTTCAAGAGTTCATAGGTGATTTTAACATCATTACGTATAGGAAAATGTGCATTTTCAAGTACATACGAAATATATAGGATGACGGCAAAAAACTGGAGAATTTAGGTCACTTTCTGTGGCTGCAGAGAAGTCAGAATATCGTGCTATGGAGCTTTATGGCTTGAATTTCAGAAACGCGAAACTGGAATTAAATCGACGTTGAAGTGATAGGTTGGGTGAATGCACTTTCTAAAGAAGCAGCAGTGAAACACTAGCACGATATTCATTGAACTAGATGTAGAAAACCTTAAAGTTAACGAGAGCCTTGCTCGGAATAGGCGGTCATGGAGAGGAATAGGATGAAGCAATACTAAGCGATGTTCTCATAATTTAGGTTAATGTTTGAGGATAGGATCAAAACTTATATTGCTAAGATGCCTCCTTGTATAAGAAAGGAAAGAGATTCACTTGGTCTGAACCCTACGATCTGACGCCTCGACAAGTATTGGTGCTAACGATAAGCTCTGATTGGATTTATATTGGCTCGTAATTGATTTTTCGTGGTAGTAGACTCATATTATAAGAAGCATGTCTTGAACAACAGCAAAAAAGCTTTGCGAAACATCAGGGAACGAACCTGTTCATACAATATGTAGAAAAAATTTTAAGACGCTTTCAAATGATCACTTCTGGTACCTGATGAACTACAGCTGGTATAGTTCCAATGGAGTTTGGAAAGTAGAGTAGTAAATTAGAGCAAAATGCGATGATAAAAAATTTGAGAACAGCACAGAAAACTCTGCTGAAATGTGTCTTCCTTTGACAAATAAAATGTTACACACCTGCGAGCGGAAGTTTTAATCATTTGATCATTTGAAATTGAAATCAACGAAGTTTTAATCATTTGAAATTAGAAGTCAAAAACAGTGGAAACTCGGTCTGACTTAATGTTACCAATTAGCTGCAGCAAAGTATAGCAGTAAATTGATCAAGTGCGGTTTTCTATTCCGTAAGACCTCAGAAATGTGATCACGTCGTCTGCTTTTATAACAGTTCTAACCGCGAAACGCAATGCGTTGTCACTAAAGCGCACTTTCCGACACCTGACACTATACGCATTCGAAAGAGTATGCCCCAAGAAATTCTACAGTAATTGACCAATGAGATGGAATTTCGCACTGGAAGGAACGCACCGCTTCTGCATTCTCCTAATTCCTTAATTTTAGCAACAATTGTTAGATGGATGTTTAGTTACGGCCAGAACCCCTGCGCCGGGCAGAACCCGTACACTTCGCTTTCTGTGCGAGCAGCTACGCCTAGCAACTGTTTAATTGTCTAAGACCTTCTAGAACTTTTGGGCCTCAAACAACATTTCGAATGGGTCCACCAATTGGGCAGCTCGTGCTATTTCCTAAATAAGTAGGGAAGGAATCTCTCTGCTAAAACTTTTAACATCTTTCTAAGAATAAGAAATGAATACTGCACTGTGGATGGTGGTAACGATGTCCGTTCTTCCCCGTTTTTCCGGTTTCGTTTCCTGTTCGCGGTGCCACTGGAGACTGCTCACTTTGTGAGCTAAGCCAAACACAAACCTCAATTTCAGGCGACAGGTCCTTGCGACAGGCCGGCCTACGAAGACCCATGTCACATCACATGGTGTTTGTTGAGTCATGTTTTCGAGATTGTGCTACGGCGTCCGCGGGAGCCGACGCGCACTCGTAAAGCCCGGCGAGTGTGGAAAGTATGCGAGGGTCCCTGATTCGAGGACAGCATCGGGGGCAACTGGGCTAGTCCGAAAGTCCCGTAACGTAAGCAGGACCCGTGTAGCAAGGCTGAATGTCGGTACGTTGATGGGCTCCTCGTGCGAGTTGGTTGAAGCACTGGAGCGTAGAAGAGTTGATTTCCCTGCGGTGCAGGAGATGAGGTGCTCCTGGAGCAAGTTAAGGGACATAGGACGTGGCTTCAAGGCCGTGGAAGTCCCAGGACCACCAGTGCTGTCGGAATAATCGTCTTCGAGCGTCTCCGAGACTAGATTGTAAACGTCGAACGCTATGACGATCGGTTGATGAAGATCGTTGACTCTATCACTTCTTCTCTGCGTATGCTCCGCAGACTGGCTGCTCCAATCTAGCCAAGGAAGAGTCTTGGAGCCTGCTTAATGAGAAGACAACAGAGGTACCGCCGAAAGATGTCATCATAGTCGCTGGTGATCTTGATGGGCACGTATTTGCTACGAATGACGGGTACAGCTGTCATGGTGGTACGGATACGGATCTCGTAACGCCGATGGTGAGCGTATTCTTGAGTATGCGGAATCGCATAATCTCACAATTGTGAACACCTTTTCCGAAAACGCGACTTCCACCTCATTTCATACTATAGTGGGAGCTCCAAGTCTCAGATAGACGTTGTGCTTGTGAAGGATCGCGAACGAAACATTGTCACAGACTCGGAGATCGTGCCGTATGAGAGGGTCGCCCCACAGCATCGACCGCTGATCTGCACCCTAAAGATCGCCCCTCCGAGGCTGAAGCAGACCGAGCGATGCGGTGCAGCTAGAATCAAGTGGTGGCGAAGGAAAGAGAAGCAAGCAGCTGTGATTTCTCGCGTTCGGTTACCGACAATCACGACTGCCGATGAAACTTGGAGAAAAGCAAACGACGCGATAGCCAAGCTGCAAGATTGTAACTCGGCACTACGAAGCCTGGACGACGCAAAGTCGACAAGCAGGCATGGCTGAAGACGGACGATGTGACAACGAAGGTTCGAGAGAAGGAAACGCTTTATCATGTGTTTCTTGGCCGACAACTGGCAGGAGTATCAGAAGGCTGCAAAGAAAGCCTTGGCTGTTGCGGAAGCCACCACTCATTACGTTGATGTCTACAGAAGGCTCAAGTCTCGGGTGAGCGGGATTTGTACCGGATTGCTAAGCTTCGCCATCTCCAAACGGATGATAATGAAAAGTTCTTTGGCATCCATGATGAGAGCGGCCATCTTCTGACAGACCGCAAAAAGGTGCTAAAGCGATGGCGTGATTCACCTGTATCACCTGTCACCTGTCGTCCCGTTGATCATCGACTTGCTCGAGCGGGTGCCAGCAGCGTCTCCATTCGTCCCTGTCGCGTGCCAGAGTGGTCCAATGGATCCTCCTCGCTCGAGGGACACGAAGAGCGTCATATCGGTCGTTCAGGGCTTTCACGAAGAAGTCCGACCAACGCGTTGGTGGGCGTCCTGGTGTTCTTTTGACATCCCGCGGAATCCAGTCTGTGACGGCTCTCGTCCAGCGGGTGTCTGCGAATCGCATTACGTGGCCGGCCCACCTAATTTTCGACGACTTGGCCCATGCGACAGCGTCTCTGATCTTCGAACGTCGGCGAAGCTCGGAACTCCGGAGGCCTTCTCTCACTTGCGTGAGTCGTGTCACTCGGAGCATCGTCCTCTCGATTCCACGCTGCGCGACGCTGATCGCGTGTTCATCCTGCTTTCGTATAGCCCAGGTCTCTGAGGCGTATGTTAGGGCAGGAAGAACAGTGGAGTCGAATAGGTGGGCACGGAGTCGGACGTTCTTCGTTTTCTTCACGACTTCTTCGACGCTCTTGAAAGCTCCCCAAGCCGCTCGTTTCCTCCTGCTCAGCTCTGGTGCTAGGTCGTTGGCCATGTTGACTTCGCGACCCAGATACACATAGCTGGAGCATTCGGAGATGTTCGTTCCGTTGAGCGAGAATGGGGCATCAGAAACCCATCCGTTCTTCATGAACATCGTCTTCGTAAGATTCAGCTGCAGTACAACGCTTCCACATACACGATCGAAGTCGGCCAGCATTCGCTCCGCCTGACTGATGCTCGGTGTTATGAGCACGATGTCGTCAGCGAAGCGAAGATGGTGCAGTTGCCGGCCGTCGACCTTCACTCCCATGTCATCCCATTCTAGTTCGCGCATGACGTTTTCGAGGGTGGCGCTGAAGAGCTTCGGGGATATGGTATCCCCTTGTCGAACCCCTCTCTTCATGTCAATGACGACGTCGTTGTAGAATGGTGAGATCTTGGTCGTGAATCCACTGTACAGCTCTCGAAGGACTCTGATGTACTGAGTAGGAACCCCTTGGGTGAGCAGGGCTTCCATGACCGCTTCAGTCTCGACGGAGTCGAATGCCTTCTTCAGGTCGATGAACGTAAGGCACAGCGGCAGCTTGTACTCTCGCGACACTTCGATGAGCTTCGTAATGGTGTGTATGTGGTCGATCGTTCTGAATCCTCTCCGAAATCCTGCTTGTTCGCATGGCTGTCCTTCGTCCAGCGTTCTACTAATCCTATTCAGGATGACTCGAGTGAACAGCTTGTAGACTACGGACAACAGGCAGATCGGGCGATAGTTGCCAATGTCGTGCACGTCTCCCTTCTTGTACAGCAAGACGGTCTTGCTGGTCTTCCACTGAGATGGAACCTTGCATTCGGACAGGTAGCGTGTGAAGAGCCGCGCCAAGGTGTTGATGAGCGCTGGCGGGAGGTTCTTCAGGTGTTCAGCTCTGATCCTGTCAGAACCGGGTGCTGTACGTTTCTTCACCGACGAGATGGCGTGTCGGATCTCGGAAGGGAGAACAGAGGGGATGACGTATCCATCCTGCGGAAGATGGCGTAGGGGCAGGTGGACGTGGCTATCGAAGAGATCGGAGTAGAAGTCGTGGATGACTTTCTCCATGGTCCTTCTGGAAGAGGTGACGGTTCCGTCAGGACGTCGGAGAGCGGTCATCTTGGTCTTGAAGTTGGCGAAGTTCCGGCGGGCATTGCGGATGCTCAGCCCTGCCTCTGCTGCTTCAGCCAACACTTCCGCCCTTCTCTCCTTCAGATCTTCCTTTATCGCCGCTCTGCATAGCTTTGCAAGCTCGGACGTCAGTTGATAGTTGCCTGACGCTCGTGCTGCTCCACGCTGGCGTATCAGCTCGAGAGTTTCCGGAGACAGGCGTCTCTTGGTGGTCTTCAAGCTCTCGGCTCCCTTAGCACTATCGTGGAGATGGTGCACGAAGCGATCGTATTCCTCGTCGACGTTGTCCATGACGGCATCTTCCCAAAGGCCGGCAAGAGAGGTGTAAAGGTCCCAGTTGATGGTCGTTCTGGGACTCCTCTTCTTGAACTTAGCGGCCTTCTCTCCTTGACGCGAAAAGTGGAACCTCGCGCGAAGGAGGCGGTGGTCCGATCCCGTGTAGAACTTGGGGACAACGGAGACATCGGTCAGGCAATACTTGCGATTGAAGATGATGTGGTCGATCTCGTTGTGGAACTGGCCACCGGGGGATTCCCAGGTCCATCGTAGGGAGGGAGGCTTCTGGAACTGCGAGTTTCCATGGATGGTCTTGGTCGACATGATAAACTCAGACAGCCTTTCACCTTGCTCGTTCCACTCCAAACCGTGGGTTCCGATGTGAAGTTCTTCCGGCGAGCTTCGTGGCCCGATCTTGGCGTTGAAGTCGCCGACGATCACCTTGTAGAAGGTGTGATCTTCCTTATAGAACTTCTCCAGCTCCACGTAGAAGGCCTCGACGTCTTCGTCGTCGTAGTCGGATGTTGGGGCATACGCGACGAACACAGTCAAGGCTGGCACGGAGCCACATCGCTTCAGTCGCAGACGTCCGATTCGGCTTGTCAGAGACTCGTACGAATCGATGTTCATGGCCAAGTGCGTGTTGACGAGGACACCAACGCCGCCTACTCCCCTGCTGTCGCATGTTCCGAGGAACAGTTCTTCTCCGGAGTCGTAGGCGGCGTGTAGGGGGTGGTGTCTTCTCGTCTCGGTCAGTCCGATGACGTCGTACTTGATCTTCCTGGCTTGCATCATCAGGTCCTCGACGGATGCTTCCGACGCAAGCGTGCGGGCGTTGTAAGTACAAATCGTCATCCTAGTCCTTCTCAGTTTGCGCAGCCTGGTTAGGCCCTGAGATTTTAGCAGCCTCTCCGTACTCGTCCTTCCCATCGCTGCAGAAATGGGGGCTCTTTCGGGGTCAGGGGAATGAGGCCCTTTAGTGCTGCTGTGTTTGACTTCCATACAACACGGGTAGCTAGTCAGGCCCTGTCGTGCGGGCGGGGTACTCCGGGCAGCCAGCCAGACTGCCCGAAGGGACGGGGCGAGACTTAAGGCGGCCTCGAATCGCCTTACATGTACTCCCAGTCTACTGAGTGCAAGCTTTTGGCCGAGCCGACACAGTTGCAATCCGCACAGTCACGGACACATCCACGCACACTGTGCACGAACATGCCGCTCCCACGCACAAGGAACGCATCGACCCGACACAGCAGGAGCAAGGAGTCCATCCCCTGCATCCCACCTGCGTCTCTGGGCAGTACACGGTCGCATTTGGTTCGCGTTTAATTCCCCTATCCACCACCCGGGGACGCGCCACGTGGCCCTGCGACAAGCGGCCCGAGATCCCTCTTAACAAGAGAGCCCGAAGGCTCTCTATCGAGGGAGATCCGTGGATTTGGATCCGATGGCGTGATTACTTTGAGGAAATTTCCACTATGGAATTTCCTCACCCGACCATCCCTTCTGTGGCTTCTGTCCACGGTCCCGTTCACAAGATCACCGTGGAGGAGACAGAAGCGGCTCTGAGGAAGATGAGGCCATGCAAGGCCACAGGGCCGGATGATCTGGCAGTCGATGTTTGGAAGCCGAAGCTCTGGTATCCTGCTGAGTGGTTGGCTGAATTCTTCAACAAGGTAGTAAAGGAGAAGAAAGTACCGGAGTGATGGCACAACAGTACGACGATTTCGATTTGGAAGAAGAAGGGCAGTCCTGCAGACTACCCTGATCACCGTCCGATTCGCTTGCTTTCGCACAGCATGAAGATCTTCAAGCGAAGCGATTCTAGACGAATTCGTTGAAATCGTCAAGCTCTCCGACAACCAGCGCGGCTTTGTGTCTGGTTGTGGGACCATTGATGCTGTACGCGCCGACCGCCTCTTGGTGGAGAAGCATCGCGAGAAACAGAAGCCGGTGCATGTAGCCTTTCTCGACTTGGAGAAGGCCTTTGACCGCGTGCCGCGTGAGGTTATCGCACGCCTTGCGACAACACGACGTACCTGAGGAACTCATAGAGTGGGTGCAGATGCTCTACTCTTGCCCAAAGAGTAGAGTGCAAGCTGCAGCTGGAACCACAATGGAGTTTCCCATCTCTGTTGGGGTGCACCAGGGTTCTGCGCTTTCTCCACTCCTCTTTGTTGTCGTCATGGAAGCCATTACGAGAGATCTTCAGAAGCCTGTCCCATGAACATTGCTCCATGCTGATGACGTGATGCTCGCTTGCAAAGGTAAAGATGATATTGAGGGGCAGGTACAAGCTTAGTGCGACCGCCTGGCGATGTTCGGACTCAAATTGAAGTCAAGAAGACCGAGTACCTAACGACTGACGTAAAAGAGTCCGGCTCCATTAAGATTAACGGTACTAAGCCAGCACGCACCTCGGTGTTTAAATACCTGGGATCACCAATAGCTTCTGACGGCGGTCTGATGGTTGAAATGAACTCACGCCTGAGTGCAGCTTGGTCCAAGTGGTGCTTGCTGACTGGCGTGATCTGCGATAGGAAGATGCCTGAGCACCTGAAGTCGAAGATCTACAGAGCAGTCGTCCGGGCAGTAGCGATGTACGGCGCTGAGTGTTAGCCTGCGACTAAGGAAGTTGAAACGCGCCTCAGCGTCATGGAGACGAGGATGCTGCGCCGGACGACTGGAGTCACCCGCCTGGACCGCATCCGAAATGATGCTATTCGGCAGAACTTCGGTGTCGCGCCGATAGCAAACAAGATGCGCGAAGCACGTCTGCGATGGTACGGCCACGTTCTGCGTGGAAACGAAGACAGCGTCCGTAAGACAGGTCTCAACTTCGAAGTGCCTGGAAAACGGCCTAGAGGACGCCCGAAGTAGCGTTGGTCGGATACGCTACACATGGACATGAAAGCAACTGGCATCCACCCTGATCAAGCGCGGGATCGGGAAAGGTGGCGTCACGACACCAGAAGAGTGGACCCCGCCCGCGACGAAGCGGGACAAACGCTGAAGAAGAAGAAGAAGATTGCACCGTGGATGGTGCAATATTCTTTTCTGATCATAATGATTGATGCATATTCAAAGAGCCTACTAAGAAAATTTACCACCCTCCTTGAAAGAAATTGGTCAAATCTTCATCAAAAAACAGGTTAATGCCAAAGCCAAGAGCCCATGTTCAAAATCCAATTCTAGCTGTGAAATGCTATGCATATGCTAGACATACCTACTGTATATGAGAGTACGGCGCTGCTGCATTCAGTCCTAACTGCAAGCTAGAAATCGTTAGGCCTGAATCTCTGCAACAGCTTTACTAGAAAACTATGGATACAAAAAAAAGTTTGTTGTTGTGTCTACACTGCGACACCATCAGCAGATCGGAAAATCGAATTTTCAACCTGCGCGGTCTTGCCTACCGTAGAAGAAATGATTTAATCATGATTCACAAGCTGCTAAATGGTATGCTTCGCCCGTCTCTTCAAATCTTGAAGAATTGAGTTTAATTTCTCACTCGAACAAAAGCAGTGAGCAGCGGAAGACCCAAATTCCCAGAACAAGCAGTAACGTAAGGGCTTCGCTCTTCACCTATCGAACCGGCATTGAATTTTTGAAATTCTTCAAGTAAAACATTTTCCCAAACTCACTAAGGCAATATAAGAAACTGGTCCATTGGTTTTTCGAGGAGGTGTATTAGTTTACTACTCTCCTACTCAGTTTTGCTTCGTTTTCTGAACAATCCTTCTGTCCCTGTTCATTGCCTACTTCTACTTTGCTTTACACACACTGTAAATGTTTATTATGTTGTTAGCTGTTATGACGTGGTTATCCACATACAATACCGCTCCTGTCTTTTGGTTTTTGGGCGGAATAGACGGAAAAAACCGCCGTTTCCGCCGCTTTTCCATAACTCCCTTCAAAGTACTTGAATCAGAAAATAAATGCGACCATTCGAGTCTACTCTGGATGATCTATCCAATGATGTAGGT
>OX375866.1:56088133-56173342 GCA_947359475.1 Heligmosomoides polygyrus bakeri | reverse complement strand
AGAACCATCCATTTTCCGAATCCTTCTCTGCTTATAACAGAAGTTTCTGAAATACATCGTGCAAATGGAAAGAGCAGGCAAGTGAAGCACCTGGAACCACACAGCAGTGCCGAGCAGCTTCTTACGAGGGAACAGTGGCTTGAAGTAGCGAGCGATGAGAATCGCCGATGATCCAAGCACCCACCAAGCGACGATGAGAGCCACTCCTGATTTAAAGAACACTACTTTATTTATATATTTATAGCGTAGATCAAAGTCCAGCATCAATGACGTTAAAGAAAAACCGAACCGTCAAGTAATTCTAGCACAAAACACAACAATCGCTGCTAAACGATGCATGGGCAGTAGCATGACTAGAGCTTGCCTTTCTCAGCGAACCGATCAGCGAGGCACCTAAACGGCAGGTCTGCACGGCTGAAGTGGTGCACATGGAAAGAAGAGCCTCTGCAACAGGAATGGCACAATGGATGTGTGTACATCGTCGCGAGTCATGCGCAGAGAAGAGCTAGGGCTGCCGCAACACTGCATGCTCCCGCCGGCGACCAACTTTCGTTGCCCTCGAGGGAGACGTCGTTTCGCCATGGGCGTTGTGGCATAGGCGTTCGAACAGGTGGATTGAATCCGCTCGCTGTACTTCTTAGCTACATGTTTTGGGAAGGCTCGCATATGGTGCAGCTTGTAGCATCACTGCATACCATCCTTCATTTTCATATTTGAAAGAGTGAAACGAGTCATTAAACAGATTCTTCACAGACGTCCTCCAAATTATATGCATCAAGCAGTCATGACCAGATCGCGCCTTTAGGCAGTGCTCTATCAGCTTCAAAAGAATAGAATTACATGAGGCATAAGGAGTGGACGGTTCAATCCGTTTGAAAGGCGCCTCAGCGTAACGGAAACGAAGATGCCGCAGTAGACGGCCGGAGTTACGCGTTTGCACCGAGTGCGCAACGACTCCATTTGGCGAAGATTTGGTGTCATCCCGAAAGTCGAGAGACTGCACGAAGCTCGTCTGAGATGGTACCGCTACGTTCTTCGCGCAAAAGGTGACGCTGTTCGAAAGGCTGGGATTAACCTCGAGGTGCCTGGAAAGCGGCCACGAGGGAGACCAAAGCAGCGCTGGCTTGATACGCTGCATCAGGGCCTAAAGATAGCTAGGTTTCACCTTGATCAGGCATTTGATCGGAAAAAGTGACGCCAGTATTCCAGGGAAGCGGACACCGTAACAAAGCGGGACAAACGCTGAAGAAGAGCGGACAGGTTAAGGGACAGTCCTTCTCATTCATGAGCGTGTAGGTGAAGATAATTTCCAGTGGAACCGCACCAATAATTAGGATAATATGCAGTGATAGTACGAGTCGCACATTATGTAAGCCTTTCCATAAGCATGTGAAGCGAAAGCATAGAAAGCGTCGACCACCTTCCGCTACCCTGCGCACCTACTCACTCAGCCAACAGATCGCTGGGCCACAATCAGTAGTGAGATGGACGGGTTAGCTGCGGAAGCATGCCGGGCTAAAGATTTAATCGGTGGAGCAATAACTCTGCTCTGCGCTTGACCCATGTCGAGATATCTCCACTCTGCCATTTCTGAAATAGAGGCACTCCCTCCGTGAATCCCACTTCGGCCGTTCAGATCAGACGCATAGCTAGTTCGTTGGTGACCTCGTAGGCGCGATGAACGACAAAAATGACCAACCGTGGAGCACCGCCACGCGATACCTCCAGTAGCGCTCGACTCGCGACTGAATTGCATCGCCGAGGAAGTAGACATTGCTTGAGGTGCAGTTATCCCCACGACAGATCGAGATCTGAATACTTGCGAGAACAGTGTCACCAGTGGCTACGTATGACACAGCGCAGTCATCTCATTCATTCTGAAGGACCCTTATGCCTAAGCCTTCGACGTTATTAACGCTTACACAGTTTATATCCAATCATACATTGAATGTCATCTATAAATCAGCAAAAACAACAATGCAAAAACAACGATCAGTAGGTAGGTTGAAATCTCGTCACATCAAGTACGAGGCAACCGCTAAGTTCATCGGGGCACGCAACAAGGATTGAACTTCCAGAAACATGGAGTCTTAGAAGACCAATTACAGATGCAGCAATTACAGATGATCAGTTCAGCTGGTCATCCGTATTTGCTGCAACCGCGCAGTTGAGTGCTTGTCCGCTTGCTCTATTCCAACACGAACAATGCCTACCATTTCTTGGCTCATCCATGGAAACTGGGCGTTGTCGTTCATGGAATGAATGTCTTTCTCGAGAGCTAAACAGACTCGGAAACTCGTCGCTGCATACTTCAACTGACAGCAAAACGACGTAAGGTGAGGCAGCACAGATCGGCAACTCACTGAAGGGATCCGCACTTCCTCGGGCAAACAGCAAATAGTAGGGATGAGCTTCAAGATCGTGAATCTGGAAACCATTGAGTGGCGACAATTAATTAAGGATTCCCTAATTTCTCCAAGACGGACCATAAACTTTGTGTCGTTCGAAACAAGAGCAACGTTGTCCAGAAGCAACTTCATGTCGCAAGTCAGCAGCCCATCTTCTAGCACTAAACCGCCGCCCTCGAGAAGCACAGATGACGCCTGAATAGGACAAAGTTCTTGTAAATCAGTCACCCCATCTTCATCACAACCATTTTACCGTAGATACCCTGCGGAAATGTTGTTCCACTTTCACATAACGAAAACTGTCCGCTGCTCCTCCCACTGCATTGCATACTCTCTTTTTTGCTGCATAAAGCTCCATTTAAGAACACGCATTGAACTCATCCTAGCTGTGCACGAAAATCGAATTATTGGGTTGACAAGTATCTTCGCTCGCAGTTTCTCGAGAGTTTGCTTTTCTGCTTGCTGTTTTTGAACAAAAGAATTTCCGCTTTCAGTAACAAGAGTGCGCATTGAAAATGATCTTCGCATTCTCCAAACTATGCATGCTCTACCAATTCAAAAGGTGAAGGAGGGAAAACCATGGGCCGGATTCATGAACGCGTCTGGAGGTAAATCCTACCCCCATTTACCTCATCAGCCACTTATCCGCCACTTTCCCTGAGCTCACCCCTGTTTCTAATTCATGACGGCCAAAGCAAGGATTTTGCTTCACTGCCAATTTCTGACCCAGTGCATCCCTCCTCTGATTGACAAAGGGCCAGCGGAGGGATGCATTGTGTCAGAAATTGGCAGCGGAGCAAAACCCTCGCCTTGAAATGCTTCCATACGCGCTGACGAGGTAGCATTTACCTCGACACTTCACTCTGGTTTTCCAAGTCGCGCGCTGATGAATCGCGCGTAAGTGGGGAGTGGGGGTAAATCTTGCACTTACCCGCAGGTAAGTCGTTCATGAATCCGGCCCCATGTCGTCCTCCACCTCGATAATGCGCATCTGCAGATTGCGCGCAGTGTCATCGAATCCAGGATAAGGCCTCGTGGGCAAGGCGCGTGACCGAGTAAGTTGCAAAGGTAAAGCCTCGAACCGCTTTTAGGCCTCTGAAGACGACGAGACAGTCGAAACGCCAGGCCAATAATAAAAGCTCCACCTAACAACCTCGTGGCGCACAAGTATTTTAAAAGTTTTGCACTGGTTGCTGGACGCGCGGTAGTGCTGTGCGAACATGCGCCAGCAGTAAGGTGCACTAGTCAATGTTTTTGGCTCGAATTCTCCGCCCAGGCAAACCGAGAGTTCATCGCTCCGATGTAGGTAAATTGATACCAGGTGCCGGATTCATCAACGACTTACATAACTTTAACGGCGAATTGCAAGCTTATCAAGCGATATGGTGAGCGATAAGCCGCTTAAAAGCTCAGATAACGCGGCTTATCGCTCACCACATCGCTTGATAAGCTTACAGTTCTCCGTTAAAGCTACGTAAGTCGTTGATGGATCCGGCCCCAGACTTTTCTCTTGGGGACAAAACACTGCCTTGTCCACTGTCTGGCCATCGCAAGTCATTGTATGGGCCAAACACACATTCAAATTGCCTTCGCGACATTCCGTAGAAGCATAATGCGTGGCAGCCATCGCAATAAAGTTCTATGTACATTAGTTGCTCTACGTGATTGACACTGGTGCTCTAAAGGGAACATCAGCAAAAGTACGTCGAACAGGCTTTGGTTAAAAAACCTTCTGAAGCACATCGGCAGCTGAAATCTGTAGCACATTGAATTAAGTGGGCAGTATGACATCCTGAACAAATGCGCAGCGCCGTCTTTATCAGCAGTTATTTTGCTTCGTCGCCCTTTAATTGAGGCACTTCCGGTAAATATAACTTGTCCTCGATACAAAATAATTGGACCAATAATGCCGAGTTGAGGTTTTCGTAGCTTTGTGAACGCGCAATGGCCCGTATAACCCTACGTTGCCTGCTTGGAGCAGATTCCGCTAAACGGTTACGCCTCCAGGGAATGCAGTACCTGCGGCAGAGCGCTGTTGAACGTTTCGTCGTTGAACGAGACTTGAACCTTGCCTGGTCCGCCATGTAGAGGCTGAATGCACTCCACCACGGTGTCGTCATCCTGCAAACACATAGTGACACTGTTCCGTCCATCTCCACTGGACTCAACCGCTTGCCATTCTCTGGTTGTAGCTGAACCCTAGAGCAGCGTAGACAGGTCGCAGCGGATCCAAGTCATTCACGTAGGTTTGCAGCTGAAACACGATCCTCGAAAGCCAAGACGATAAAAATAAGTCCAAATGTGAGAAAGGCTCCGCTAACCTGAATCTTGATCCCGTTTGGTTCGGTGGACCACCGCACCCCGGATATGCACTTTGCTCGTTCGTTTTCGCCGCAGTTCGGAGGATGAAACCAGCATGACTGAGTGGTGTTACAACCCTCGAATGAGAACGCAAGCGAGTAGGGGAGCTGAAATGAATCCTTCGTGTACCACAGCAGCAACTGCTCTTCACTGCTCTTACATCCAGCGCTTTTGAATGTTTTTATTGATAGCGCTATTATTCCACAACTAACAGATAAGGTAGGGATCCAACCGCCACAGACAATCACTGTTTGAGCTCTTATGGAAGTGCTTAGTCAGAACATAATAATATAATAATAATAATAATTTATTACGTGGTATAAGACACACGTCAAAAAAACAAGACCAAAAAACACGTTGCTAAGAGAGAAATCATGGTTCTCAAATTTTTGAAAGAGAAGCAGCTTCTTCTCAGCCATACGTTTGAGAGAGCCGGAAAGCTGCTTGATAACACAAAAATTGTGTTTTGGAGACAAATAAGTCGTTCCTGCTCTGCAAGTATAATAAAAACCCCTAACCTCGGTGTAGCTCTAGAGCTTCGAAAGGAACCAGCTTCAGTTCTAGAAGGTAGGAGAGAGTAAAATTGAGAAGCATCGACGTCCATGATTCCTGACGGCATCCCACCATATATAATAGAGGAGGGTTTTTTGTCTGTTCGTAATTCTTCGGAACTTCGTAAACTTCGCGGGCTCGATGGTTTAATCACCCAAGTTTGCGGCACGACTTCTCTCTTCGAAGGGGAGCGCCGGGAGGTGAGCAATCACCGCTGCCGGGGAGGACACGTGAGGCGTTGCGAAATAGGCCGGCGCCGCGGCTCTTTCCGCGCACGTGTTGGGTGGCTACTGTCTCGAACTGGCCCCCTTGAAGGCTCCTGTCCTCGCTACCGTTCAATTGTGGACCTGCAGTATCCTGCGGTGCTGTTGCAGTTGTGTTGCTGCGAGGTACGGCTCTGCCGCCTGTGTGCTCCGGCCGAGATCACAGCTCATTCCTTCCTACCTCCGCTGTGTTTGGGATTTTCCTATACTATCCTAACTTCGTTGTGTTGAGCACATGCATCCGTTTCTCCCGCCCACTCATGCTTCCTACTTATCGCTTGGATCCCCAGTTTGGCGGTTCATGTAAGTGGCATTTACACTCTCAATCAAATTAAAGCTGTTAATCGAATAAAATTTGCGGTGAACTTTTGGAGTGCACGGCGCGATCTCGTCTTTTATTGCGCTGTATGTTTGCTTCTTAGCTGTGGGCTGTAAGTAAGACTCTCCCATTCGAAGTTCGTTGAGTTGAGCGCATGCATCTATTTCTCCCGCGCACCCATGCTTCCTATTTATCGCTTGGGCACTCTTCTAATACGTTGCCATTTTTATTCGATTAATTGCAGAGGTTGAACAACAAATACAACAGTGAGGAACACACATATCCCCACATTGGTGGTTCATGTAAGTGGCATTTACACTAACAATCAAATAAAAGTACGATAAACTTTTGGAGTACATGGCGCGATCTCGTCTTTTATTGCGCTGTATCTTTGCTTCTTAGCTGTGAGCTGTAAATAAGATTCTTCCATTGAAGGTTCGTTGGATTGAGCGCATGCATCAGCTTCTCCCGCCCACTCACGCTTCCTATTTATCGCACTTACATGAACCACCAAAATGGGGATATATGCGTTCCCCATTTGTTGTTCAACTTCTACAATCAATCGAATAAAAGTCGCAACATCTTGGAAGAGTGTCCAATTCGACGTGAGCAGTTCTGTCGTAGCATTTGACTTGGATGATTATTACCCCGATAGCAGAACGTAGCAGCGTGCAAGTGAATCAATATTTAATGGAACTATACATTATTCACGAAATTATTTTTACAACATGGCAACAATTCATGACAACAATTTATAGTACTGTTGTGAGACGGAGTGGAGACAATTATTGGAAGATTGAGCTGTGTCAAATATTAAGATCAGAACGAGACCAACTTTATGACCGAAGCATACGCATCTGATTATGAATACAGATAGAGATCTATGTGGGAGTTGCCTGACTGTGCTGGCCGACGGATGCGCCCCACAGCTGATTGGGAGATTTGATCAGACAGTCAGTATCGATCAATATTATCGATCTTTCGAACGCGATACTGAATTCTCTCTGACGCACTGGAGGTAGGAAAATCAGAGACAGAAAATCCCACCATATATAAAGGAGGAAGGCATGAGTCACTGCCTGTAGTGGTTCGTCAACAGCGAAAATCAAGTTCCCGTCCCACCCCTCAGTTCTTAACTACACCAGGCTCTCGTATATAATTCTTCCCGTACGCTCCCTCAAAATCAGTGGCCAATGGTGCGGGCGTATTTACTCTGGTTACTACGCTTTTTCTACCTGCCCAGGTTCTCCAATTTTCAGCAGTGGGCCAAGACAGGCTAACGAAGAAAGCTGCTGGGACCTGCGCTCGGTACGGCTACGTTTTTAACCAAGTCTTGCCCAAGGGTCGTCATTTTTCAGCAGTAGTTTGACCACTTTCCATACTATACTATGTACAGAAGAGGATAGTATTTTTGTCATAAGCCGCCATTTCTGGAATTCATCACACCTCGTGGCTCAAAGCACGGCGAGTGGACAGAAATGTAAGACATTTCATTAGGCTTAGGCCTATGTTATACTTCGGCGACGCGTCGCCGACGCTGCGACCCGTCACCGACAGCCCGTCACCGACGTCGCCGACGCTGACGTCACCACCGACGTCGCCGACGTCGCCACAGGCGTCGCCGACGTCGCCACAGACGCGTGGTCGACGTCGGCGACGTCGTCAACAGATTCTGTGGCGGTGTCGGGGACGTCGTTGACAGGAGAGCATCGGAGCGCGTTTTCAATGTCATCACCCGCATGCCATGTGTCTTTCACGTCACTGTCAAGTTCTAAACATAAAAAAAGCACATCATAAATTAATGTGGCCAAGTAGTAACAAGATTGTAAGCATTCAGACCATGCACAATCAAACAAGTCTGAAATGCAAGGTTTCAAACGGGGCTATTTACACGTTACATAAATCTCGTTACCTGTGCTTTCATATGAGTCTCAAACGTCTTCAAAGGTTTCACAAGCAGCAATGTTAGAACCATTCAAACAGAGTACCTGTATTTTTTAGGATGCCCTGCATTTTTCGCAAGACATAGTGTGTTTTTAGGTTTTAAACTTAACAAAAAGCACAAATCAATCGATACGGTTACTTTGTAAAGAGATTATAACAAGTATTCAAGCGAAACACTATCAATAGATTGTAAAATACAAAATAACAGACGAGTGCATGGCGCAGTCTATTCCGATAACAACAGAAGTACGGGATAGTGTTGGGCATTTAACGACTATTGATTTACCAATTTAACGACTTTACCAGCATTTTCGGTTTAGCAAAGACCTTTTTCGTTAAATCGTATTTAAATTAAATTTACGCTGAATTCTCGAAGTTCAAAGGAAAATTTAACCCTTAGGTTTGCATTACCATTTGAGAAAGCGAGGAAACACTACTTATTTTCTACACAGTTCTATTTAGTATTGCTTGCTCTACAAGGAAGCAAATAGGCCTAGAAAATGCGAACAGAACGGCTGAGAAGGACAGAAAAAGGAAGAAAAGTGACAAAGTGAAGGGAGCTAAGGTTTAGGGTCCCAATCCCTCCCAAACACTCAGTGTCCTAGTGAATTGCACTTTTTGTGTTCGCAAGACGGCGTCTTTTGCACTTATCGATTTCGTAATTCGAAGTACGGTGGTGATGATGGCAGTTCCGGGAACGAAGAACCAACCCACAAGCATAACACTTCATCGGAGCGCATTTTCTGCCACCCTTGGATGACGTCGGCGACGCTGACGTCGTCGGCCCGTCTGTGGCGACGTCGGCGACGTCGGTGACGCGTCTGTGGCGACGTCGGCGACACCGGCGTCGCCGACTCGGCGGCGGAAGTATAACACCCCCTGCGGAGCTCTCGGCGACGTCGCCGGCGACGCTGTGATGTGCGGGCTGCTACGCAGTGCGTAGCAGCCCCTACAGCACAGCGTCGCCGACGTCGGCGACGCGTCGCCGAAGTATAACATAGGCTTTAATGGGCTGCAATAGGCTGTGAACCCAACGCTAGACGAAGAGGACATTCTTCCGAGTGCTGTACTGGGATATGAGTGGTACCAAGTTAGAAACCAATCTGGAGTACGTGCACGTTTCAACGAGCTCGACGCTAGCGTTGCTTCCTTACCCAGCGTTGGTTGCTTCGTCTCCATAGCGGAGGTCTACCTCCACACTAGGATTGTGCTAGAATAGTGAGCTCTATTATGAAAAAACGCAAGAAAAATCCATTTTAAAAGGGTGCACACCCATACCCGTATTGCACCATCATACATTAGTCAAATTCAGAAATCGTTCTTTTACCTTATCCTTAGTCTTCAAAAGGCAGTCATCTCACTTTACCCTTAATGTGGTGCAGGCGCAGTGTCGTCTGCTCTTACAACCACAGGTTGTGGTTGATTTGAATTTTGAAGTAAAACGTGAATGATATTTGAATTAAGAGCAGCCATCGCGGACTAACAACTGTTGCAGCGTGCGAAAAACAATGCGGGTCGTGAGGTTTGGTTGGAGTATCGTCTTCAGCGGAGTGCCTCCTGCAAAATTCATTGCTTCCTCCCAACTTATCTGGTCATCGCTGAGCTACGAAAGACCTTTTAAGTGATTTATATCGGCAGCGAACTGAGAGCAGCTCTAAAATTCTCTTGAAGTGTTGCATGGCTTACGGTTCTAGTAGCTCCCGTTGAATTGGCTAGGTTTTCTAAAGGAGTAGAAGCGGGTTAACGTTGCGAAAAAAGTGGGCAGCACAAGCGTAGACGTTGCGCAGTGCGCCACTAAATGCAAAGCTCTTTATTATTATACAATCGCATTATCTTCCTGAGCTGCCCATATTTCCATTCCCCTCATCTTTATGCACCTAAGCTAAAACGACATATTAGAGAAACACTACATACAGTGCACAAAAACCGCGATTTTGCGGTTTTTGCGTCTTTTTGATATAACTCAGACTCCAAGATATTTTCTTTCAACAACGCGGAAGCCCTTCAGCATGACTTGATGCTGTTCACTCGTGGCCAACGAAATGGATGCTGAATATTTCCTACGAAAAAACGTTCATGATGTGCGTTGGTAAAACACACCCACGTGGTTTATCATTTTGTCTGGGAAAAAGAGCTGAATACTACGAATTCTGTTCGTGAGCGACTTTCCACAACGTATGTTAGACCTCTCCTGGAATACTGCACACCGCTTTGGTTGCCTTCTAAGGTGATGTATATTGAAAAAATCGAGAAGGTTCAAAGGAGGTTTACGAATTAAAATCTTCGGTAGAAATGGTATGATAGACTCGCCCTCCCTGGATCCACATCGCTGCGAATGTGAAAAACCATATATGATCAAAACCTAGTATTCAAAATAGTCTTCGATCTTAAAGAAGCTGAAATAGATGAACTTTTCATTTGTATGAATTTAGCAATAGAACAAAAGGTCATGCCTTGCGGATCTGCATTGGAAGAATCCGATCTCGACAGTCCTTTGAATCCCTTCTAGTACGTGCAACGAAAATGTGGACCGAGTTGCCAAACGATCTAGTCCCATCATCAACTCCAGCCAGCTTCAGATGCAGACTGGAGTCACATCTCAAAAAAAAGAGGTTCTTTTGAATGCTTTAACGGCTACGGTTTTTGATGAATGTTCGAGGATTACAGGTACAATACCCACCAAAAGGATTGGAAAAAGGGCGCGGTAGGCGCGTTTTCCCGGTTCTTTCTGTTTTCTTGCTGTAGCCGTCTTGATACTCATCCTTTCTAGAAAACTGACATACCATCGTGATCTCCTCGGCGAGGTCTACCAGTGCCACAAAAATATTTTTCGTTACTCCATTTTTGATCGCTATTTTTTCGAAAGCGCCAGGGGATACTCATTAGCGAGGGACGCCTCCACTAATTGCGCCCAAAGGACATTTAAGCGCTCGGATTTGATGGCAGCGCGTTGACAGCAGGTCCTTCTTATGGAAAATTCTGTAGACCGAGAAGCTTAAAAGACCATAGTTACGTTATTCTACTTTATAATATTTTTATTTTTATTTTATTTTTTAATTGTTCTAACAAGAACTAACAAATTTTTCCTTTATCTACCTAGTACTGGTAACAATTGACTTTATGTGGTCACATCACGGAATAATATGCATAATAGATGAAAATTTCTAATTGGGACGCGCCATGCATTTTTCTTCTGACACATATCGTAGAGAAGATTTGAATTTGTTCTTGGTGCACACAATGAATAGCGGGATGGATTCGTGTTTTGTCCTTGCTAGACAAGGCTAGGATACCGATTAGCTGACTCCTGAAAATTGAAGGTTTGGTTGGTCTGCACGGCGGCCAGTCCAAGAACCTCGACTCTCCAGCATGTGACAGCCGGCGTGTCCTCCAATTGCGCTACCGCTCGCATAGGGAATAGCTAATTTTGTATTACTGAAAATTTCTTTGCAGCTCTAAAAATTTTAACCATGCACTTCATCTAAGAAATGGATTTCCCCCTCGTTTCTCGATTCCGTAACTTGTTAAACAAAGAGGCTAGAGTGTTGTGATTTTTTCTTGGCAAAACAAGGTTCAGTGGCTAAGAGAGATACGAAGAGCCAAGCTCACTTTAATACAATTTTTCAGGTGTGTAAACTCAGAAAAATTGTACAACTTCCTGATCTCGTTTTGTTTTCAAGATTTAGGACTCCACGCCAGTCAGTCTCTCAAATGCTTAAGACAGCACATCTCACCATTGGAAGCGCTTCCCAACATCATAGTTTTATAAAATTTCAAGAGATCCAACATTTTGTGCCTTTTCTGCCGAGGTCGAGTTCTGGGCAGCGTTCGGCTCGACCTGGGCTCCGCGTGAATCGCCCGCGCCCGATCAAGGCCTCCTCGCACCTGGGTGCAAGACCCAAGCGGTTATGTTCCAATTAAAAGGAACTGCACAGTGCCGTTCGATGCACGGTACTATTGATTCGGCTCGGTCACCACGTTTGTTTATTCCATTGCAATAATTTAAAAATTGCTTTGATCTGATTTGATTTTTACGCTCTACGTGCTGAGAAAAGTTTGTCTAATCGATTGTACTATTTATTTGCTTATTTATTCATTTATTTATTACTAACTAGGTTCCAAGTTCGATTTCTTGCTCAGGCCAACCAAACTTGCAATCCCTCCGGGGTCCATGAATTGGTACCAGACTTGTCTGGGAAGGTGCTGAGTTGCAGCCGGAAAGATTCGAACTTGATAGTGTTATTGCGCTACGAACTCACCAGCGCGTGCTTTTGCGAACGGTCGCCCCCACTCGATTGGTAGGTTCTATTCTATTTGCATTGTTCACATCGTACCCCGGAACAGGGGTACAGCAGTTCCTGAGTAGTGCGGCTGGAAATTTCTGATAAAGCTCCACAAAGGCTCACTCTACAAGCTGTCGCGTACACTCAATTGATAGGTTCGATTCTAAATATATGCATTGTTCACGGCGTACTCTAAAGTCTCGCCGGGACAACGTACAACAATTCCTGAATAGTTCAGGCGGAAATTTCTAATCTAATCTGATTTCAAACGGTTCTGTCGTGCATGCATTGTGCACGGCACACTCTCCCTTCTCGCTTTATAAAACCTCTTCATTTGTATAAGCTGCTGTCAGTGTGTGCACTAAAGCACCTAATGAGGGTAAGCTTCGCTGCTTAGCACGACATTTGAACCACTTCCGCTCACTCGATTGATAGGTTCGATCCTACACACATTGTATACGGCGCACTCCTTCGGACTGACTGGAGCAAATCCTAAGTAGGACGGCCGTAATTTTCTTATAAAATTCTCCAAAGGTGCAAGATAACCTTGAAGGCTCTACATTTTCCATTAAGCGAAGATAGAAACCCAGTGGACATACTTCCGCCCATTCGATTGATAGGTTCGATCATATATGCATTGTGCACGGCGCACTCTCGGAGCATTCCAGGAATGACAGAGCACTGCAACGTATGCCATGCCTGAGATACCCCGAAAACACTGCACGTTACATGCACGTCTGGAAAATAAGATGTTCTAATAGCAAAAGCCCGCTGCAGTTATCTTTTAGGCCACCCACGGCGAAAACGCGGTGGTTTTAAACATGCTTATGTAGATCTCGTGGAGACAAGTCGAATGGTGCTAACGGTTTCTCAAACAGCGTAAAATAAAAGAAGTTATGAGCATGCGACGGTTTGCGACGGATTTTTCCATAGCAAACCGCCTTTTTGACAGCGCGACGCGGGCGATATTGTACTGGTTGGGATTTCCCGCTAAGCCAACTAAACCCTCCATCCCTTCGAGCTCGGTGGGTTTTCAAATTTTTCTGGAAAGAAAAAGCACTGACTAGACCATCGGCTCGCTAAGAAGATCATTGTAAAGGCCAAATACGTATTCACATCGCTTCTACGGCATTCCGTGGAGTAGAATGGCGCATCCTAACAGGGATTGAGTAAAAAAGGGATTATCCTTTGCCTTTTACTCTTTATTGGCTGATGAATGGATGTTACCTACTTGTTACTAAGCCTATATACCTGCTAACATATTCGCACGATTTCCTGCTTCAGCAGTCATCTCTTAAGGTGAGAAGAAATCTGCAGCATCGACTGAGTTGTCATGGGGTTCTTGAACCGCACTAGCTCATCGAAATCAAATAGATGGATAAGCAGACAGTGGGACAATTCTAGATGGGATTTACCGCCCTACTAACTAAGCCTTTCATCCCTTCGGGGTCGATGGATGGGTACCAAACTTTTCCGGAAAGGAAAATCACTAACTATTCCATCGGCTGGCCAAGCAAGTCATTGTTTAGGCCAAATGTCAGTTTGCATCTACGATATCGTAGAATTAGATTGCTTGGCGCACCATTTATGGATTTGATTAACACCGTTTTTTGCCTTTTATCCTTCCTTACATTTGTGTTTCTGAGGCAGCTCTGGTTATGTTATACATGTGCTTTAGGAAGATTTAGATTTGTGTTTAGGAACTGAATGATATCCATGCTAGTAAAGCTCACAAGCATCCAATTTGTATACCCCTGTCCCGTGCCAAAGTGGCTCAGTAGTCCATACGACCCTATTCGTTTGAGTGATACATGTAAAGGATAAAAGTACAAAGGATAAAAGATAAAGAACGGCACTTCTAAATTCCTTCTGGGATGCGCCGTGTTTTCTATACTTCTACGGGGTGTCAAGGAGGCGATTTGAGTGCGAATTTGGTCATACAAAGCGACGGCCAGCCGAAGAAAAAAGAGAAAAGCTTGCGGCGGCCAACCGGTGAACAAGTGAGCACCTTCCCAGACAATTCCTTCCCAGACAAGTCTGGTACCAATTCATGGACCCGGACGGATTGCAGGCTTGGTTGGCCTGAGCAAGAAATCGAACTTGGAACCTAGTTAGTAATAAATAAATGAATAAATAAGCAAATAAATAGTACAATCGATTAAACAATCTTTTCTCAGCACGTAGAGCGTAAAAATCAAATCAGATCAAACAATTTTTAAATTATTGCAATGGAATAAACAAACGTGATGACCGAGCCGAATCAATAGTACCGTGCATCGAACGGCACTGTGCAGTTCCTTTTAATTGGAACAGAACCGCCGGGTCTCGCACCCAGGTGCGAGGAGGCCTTGATCGGGCGCGGGCGATGCACGCGGAGCCCAGGTCGAGCCGAACGCTGCCCAGAACTCGACCTCGGCAGAAAAGGCACAAAATGTTGGATCTCTTGAAATTTTATAAAACTATGATGTTGGGAAGTGCTTCCAATGGTGAGATGTGCTGTCTTAAGCATTTAAGAGACTGACTGGCGTGGAGTCCTAAATCTTGAAAACAAAACGAGATCAGGAAGTTGTACAATTTTTCTGAGTTTACACACCTGAAAAATTGTATTAAAGTGAGCTTGGCTCTTCGTATCTTTCTTATGTCGGAGCCACTGAACCTTGTTTTGCCAAGAAAAAATCACAACACTCTAGCCTCCTTGTTTAACAAGTTACGGAATCGAGAAACGAGGGGGAAATCCATTTCTTAGATGAAGTGCATGGTTTAAAATTTTTTGTTTTTTTCCAAGTTGACGATGACACACCTGCACTTCCTCCATATGCATCAGAGTTCAAAAGAAGTTTCAACTTTGTAACTTCCTTCTTAAAAAGGTTACAGTACCCGCTACAAAGGAAAAGCTCATTGCTGGTCAAAATGGAGGATGGGGATGCGAAACTTGACATCTCTATGGATAAGATACTTTTTCTAAGTCGATAGAGCTGCAAAGAAATTTTCAGTAATACAAAATTAGCTATTCCCTATGCGAGCGGTAGCGCAATTGGAGAACACGCCGGCTGTCCATGCTGGAGAGTCGAGGTTCTTGGACTGGCCGCCGTGCAGACCAACCAAACCTTCAATTTTCAAGAGTCAGCTAATCGGTATCCTAGCCTTGTCTAGCAAGGACAAAACACGTATCCATCCCGCTATTCATTGTGTGCACCAAGAACAAATTCAAATCTTCTCTACGATATCTGTCAGAAGAAAAATGCATGGCGCGTCCCAATTAGAAATTTTCATCTATTATGCATTTCTTCCGTGATGTGACCACATAAAGTCAATTTTTACCAGTACTAGGTAGATAAAGGAAAAATTTGTTAGTTCTTGTTAGAATAATCAAAAATAAAATAAAAAATAAAAAATATTATAAAGTAGAATAACATAACTATGGTCTTTTAAGCTTCTTGGTCTACAGAATTTTCCATAAGAAGGACGTGCTGTCAACGCGCTGGCATCAAATCCGATGAGTATCCCCTGGCGCTTTCGAAAAAATAGCGGTCAAAAATGGAGTAACGAAAAATATTTTTGTGGCACTGGGTAGATCTCGTCGAAGAGATCACGATGGTATGTCAGTTTTCTAGAAAGAATGAGTATCAAGACGGCTACAGCAAAAGAACAGAAAGAACGCGGATAACGCGCCTACCACTCCCTTTTTCCAATCCTTATGGTGGGTATTGTACGGCAAGAGCGTCATATCGACCCATCTCCGCACAAAAACATCGATTTGTAGAATGATTTCAGGAGCACTTCTAGAACCGCGTAGATCATGCTAGCTATATTATTAAATATAATAATATAATGCATTAGGACACCCTTTTTTATACACTGTGTTATGTAGATTTTTTGGTGTTTACACATTTGTTTTAAGATTCTGCTTAGTCTGAGAAAAGCTCATTTCCGCTCTTTTCTGTTATTCAGCACGTCGAACGAAAGTTGTCCAGTCGTGTCCCTTAGTTACTTTTCGATACACGATGACATATACTCTCTTCTTCTCAATCGTATGATGCAATTTGCTGGATACCGAATAAAAAGTTGGATGGCAAAAACGATAATGCAAAAAACATTCTGAAAACTTTCGTCACTCTACAAATTGCTGCGGTGTTATGGCCGACCAGTCTGCAGTTATAGAAGCAACAAAGGCGGTCACTGAAAGAAGCAATGCCTCGCCTAAGTTCGAAAGCCTTCTTCCTTACGCTTAGGTGTGACCTGCCACTAATGTTGCTTGGAAGTGATGCGAAATTAATTAATTTCATACAGACCACACTACAACTCGGCGGGTTTTTACAAAACTGCTCCATTTTGTGCAACACTTTTATGAAATGCTCTCATTTGCCCTCTAAAACTCGTTCGGACACAGAAAATTGTGGTTAGGCTGAGTATAAATTAGAAAGATATTACTTTTACTTTCTCAGAAATTTTATATCGAAATGTCCTTAATGGAATCAATGTTTAGAGGGATGAAGAGTTTGTGTTGTGTGCACAGTGAGCAATATTGACCAAATGAGTTTAATTGGTGGTATACATGAATCTAAATCATGGGCTCCTCTCAGCTAGCAGATTTATTACGGAAATAACATGCCCTCCTTCCTTGTTATACAGCCAATTGTAGAATTTGTTATTGGCTTAAATAAAATAATAAACTCGCTTGAAAGTCACCTATTTGAAAAGCCAAGAAATATTTGAGCTCAGGAGCTTGAGCTCTATATTAGGGGGGGGGGGGCAAAAGTAATGAGACAAATTGAAAAAAAAATTCTCTCTTTATAACTCAATTACAACTCAACGATGCTGAGGAATGTATTAGCCATTAAGGGCAATGACCTTGCTGCCGTCGCTCAGCCAACCTCCTGATCCCATCCTTCCAGAACTGCTTGGGCCTGGTGTTGATCAACTGCTCGATATGGTTGTCAAAAGGACTGCTTGGGTTCTTGTGTCCCTTCCGACCAGGATGTCCTGTAGGCTCAAGAAGTAGAGGTAGTCGCATGGAGAGATGTCCGGCGAATACGGTGGGTGAGGCATGTGAACGTAGCCCAGCTGGCCAAGCTTATCCGTGGTTACTTGTTCCCGATGGGGTGCGGTGTTGTCGAAGAGGAGGATCTTGTTGAAGCGCTGAGACCGAATAAGTGCGAGTCGCCGGTCCATCTCTTCTATTTCGTTCACCATGGCCTTGGAGTTCATCGTAGTGCTCTTGGGAAACAGCTTCCGGTAAACCGATCCACGGGCGCAGACCCAAAAGCTCCAAAGGTCTTCTTGCCGTGAACATCCCGCCGAACGAAGGTCGGTAACAGGTCACCAGGCCTTACCCAGACTCGCTGCTTGGCAGGGTTAAGGCAGAAGACGTACTTCTCATCTTGCGTGAATATTGAGCCCAGGCTGCTCGGAGTTGGTAATTGGGCGACATTTGCGCGACACAGGTCGACTCGTCAGACTGGGGTTTAGGCATGAGACAGACTGGGGTTTTGGCATGTTTCTGGAAAGGGCGGAAGTAGTAAGTTCTCAGGTGGGCTTCAGTAAGTAGCATACAAACATACAAATAGTACGAAAGGTACAAGTACGAAACCAGACTCCAGCCACGAGATATATTGACACGGCATGGGGGGTCTCATTACTTTTGCCCCCCCCCCTAATAGTATGGTATACATCTTTCATATGAAGCCATGAAAGTGCTCGAAATTGAAAACTTGTGCTCCATTGCCAAGGGCGACCGTGAACGAGTTGTTCGTCGCAAACCGTCACATGCTCACAATTCCTCTAGTTTTTGGTTTTTGAGAAACGGTTGGAACATTTCGATTCGTCTCATCGAGGTCTACACAATCGTAATAACTTTATCATTCCACAGCATTTTCGCTGTGGGTGGCCACAAAATAACTGGAGCAGGCTTTTCGCTATTGGAGCAGGTTATTTCCCAGGACACGCATGTTTCCGTGTACTTGCTATATTTGAAGCAAGGCCTACGTTGCTTGTACTTCATTTGGCAAGGCTCCGACATGAGCGTTCCTACAAATGACTATGTGGGCATTAAGAAATCATTTTCTGTCACACAGTCTCGGATTTGCTCAAAACATTCTAAAAACATAATGATAATTTGGGTGCAAAAGTAACACCTTGGGGCGCTTGCAGCGTAGTCCAGGCAGGAGTATGACTCCCCTAATTAGCCTTCTTCGCACTTGTTCTCCAACCCTACAAGGTCGATGAAGTGCTTCCGGATTTGCTTGGAAAGGATATGAGAGCGCACATTTGAGTGACAACCGCAAGTAATTGCATGTGCCAAACACCGGGGGACGAACGTTCTACCCCTGGGCCGCCCACTCCCAACCCCCTGGGGCCGGATTCATCAACGACTAACCCACGGGTATAGGGGTAGAGATACCCGCGATGAAGCCACAAGGCTTTTTCGGTAGAACGCATCAAATTGGCACCGTCACCGTCAATTTGGGTGTAGGGTGTGCAAGTACGGACAAGCGCCTTATTCGACGCCTCACCTCCAGCAAACATGCTTGGGAGGATTACCTACGGGGGGCAGTCGTTTGGTACACGGTGCTGCCCGGCGCCCACTTCCAGCCCTACCCGCGCCGCCCTATTTGGACAAGTTTGCTGCTCGCGAAACCGTCGTTAATTGGCGTGACGCCGTCCAAAAACCTAACAGCTGATAGGAGACGATTGGGAAGCGCATCTCGGGGAACTCTGAAGTCATTTTCCAGTCGGTTCGGTTATGGAGGCAGTTGAGGAAAGGAGAACGTCGCTCTTCTCTCTAGATTCTTTCAGTTTTCGCCACAATTCTTTAAATTTCGCCTCAACTAGAGACTATAGATGATTTCGGTGAGGAGTTCTAAATTGAAGGCTTATCCGTAATTGTGCGCAAAACCGGTCACCGTCCTCTCTTTCCAAGGATCAGACAATTCTCCTTGTACTAAAGAACTTTCCAGAGGATGGTCGCGTTGTTGTCATGACATATCTCGCTAAGATGTTTCTGTATTTGTCGGAAAATACGGACGATGCCTTAGTACTGAGCAATGTGGCGGGAGCTGAAGAAAGCCTTTGCGCTGCAGCTGAAAACTCTTTTCCTCCAAATATGGTGAACAAGTTTCTGACTCTTGTCTCAAGAACGGAATCAGTTCAGGATAGAGCTGCGGGGCCAAAAGAAGAGATTAGAAATGCTCCATTGATGACAGGGACCCGGACATCTTGTCCTCGGCACGCCCCTCGCCCCGCCCCTTTCTGGGGGCTGTGTATCCAACGACTCCAGAAAGGGGCGGGGCGAAGGGCGTGCCTACTTTCTTCGCTTAGTTGAGGTCCGCAGCTGGAGGGAAGGAACTCTAGCATGTGGGCGAAAATGCCGCAACGCAGGAGGACCAAACCCCCAAGCGCACCCGTACGAGGCAACCTCTCTACCCGCTGCGCCACTATACCTTTGTCCTTGGGAAAAATTTCGAATTTCGAATGATCGAATAATATTCGATTTTCAAAATTTCGAATTTCGAATGATCGAATAATATTCGATTTTAAAAATTTCGAATTTCGAATGATCGAATAATATTCGATTTTCAAAATTTCGAATTTCGAGTGATCGAATATTATTCGATTCTTAAAATTTCGAAATTCGCATGATCGAATAATAGTCGATTTTCAAAACTTCGAGTTTCGAATGATCGAATAATATTCGATTCTCAAAACTTTGAATTTCGAATGATCGAATATCATTCGATTCTCAAAATTTCGAATTTCGAATAATCGAATTTCGAATAGTCGAATATTCGAATAATCAAATGAACACTCTTATTTACTGCGGTCACGCAATGATTGACATTTGCTTATTTTTCATTACCCACTGTAAACTGCGTTCGAGAGAGCGGCATATACGAAGGCTTCAGATTGCCATTACTCTTCTACCAATTGGTTAATTGCGAAAGGGATCGGTAATTATCAACTGTGATAGATCGATTTCGATCAATGGATCACCTGACCCGTGGCCGACATACTCACGCTACTCTTTTGTTAAATCAGGGCTAATGGAATGGAGAGTGGCGAGTCCAGTGAGTGATAAGCGCTACTGAGGCTGAGGGCGACGAGCGAGGCGAGGGCGAGCTGAGGACCGAGCCGAAGCTGTGGAAGTCGGTGACCAGGCTCAGATGCCGTTGCTCAAGCGCCGCGAAGGCTGCTCCATCCATTTCCTTCACGAGACCAAAGGACGATGACAAAGGTATAATGGCAATGAAACACCCTTGCCTCCCTAAGAATTCGTGCACTGAGAAGAGAGAAACACCCTGGATAGGCAGAGCTAGATTGTTATAGACCTTGCTCCATAGGACACTGCCCTTCCTTAGGTTATAACGAAGCTTTTGGTGGTAAAAGAAAGGCTAGTACGGAAGAAGAAGTAACACAAAGCGATCTGGTGCAGAAAAAGCACATTGGAGGCTCATGAACGGCATTCTGTCTGTGTTCTGGCTCCGTTGAAGAGCTTTGCGTCACTTATAAGCAAACGAATCTAATTTGATAAGACACTACGACTTGGACAGTGTCATAGCGAAAATGTGGATGGCTCGCTTTCATAGGAAATGGAGTATGACTGGCTCTTGTACTCCATAGGTATTGCTCTTCCTCTCTTCTTTAACGTCTTTGCTGGCAGAAAGTAGAAGCTTCTCGAGCTCCAGAAAGTGCTACCTTCCTAGCGCAGCTTCTTCCGGCTTTAGTCGTTCCGTTGTTGTACTTGGGGGTAGAGATACAAAACGGAGATTCTCCCGTAGTATACCGAAGGCAAAAGCGTCAATGAACAGCCACAACCCGATTCACCTGTTATTCACGTGACTGGCCGCAGGACGAGGTCCGCGCTTGCCCGCGCTTACCTCGCGTCGACTAACAAGGGAAGTGTCTAAAGCGTATGTCTGAACGGAAGAGCGGGTCATATAGGGAGAATACCCACCCCTCAATTAGTATAAAATGTGTTTATTTTTTGCCAAGAAAAAAACCCAAAGAGTAAGGGGTCGTTATAGCTATAATGTAATCGGCGCCTCATGAGTTCGGCGGTCTTGTGTACCTGCGATGGTTCTGCCGCAAGAGAGTCGAAGCGCAGTGGATAGAGACGTTCCTTCGTGCGAGGGAGATCGAGGGTTCAATTCTTTTGCGCTTCTGCACTTCTGCATTTCAACTCAACATCAGTGATACATAGGCACAATGTGCATGAAGAAGAAACACTGGTCACAATACGGACGGCGCATAAAGGATACAATCTCCTCACAGTTTCCCTAGATGGACCGATGACCTCGGGAAAAACCATCTGCTCGGATTTTCAAAGAAGACCAGAGCGTGACGTCGCAAGTGGTTCAAATGAAGGAACGAGGTCTGTGGATACCGCAAACTGACGTAAACAGCCATCGATACACTCTTCCCCTCGTCTTTGCCTGTCACCTGGAGGTTTGCTGAAGGTTTTCTAGAGCCTAACGCCAACAATGTCCGCCGACGGTCGAGTGGTGATCCACCTGCTCACGCTGAAGTGTGGCCCACCTTTAGACAAGGAATCTTAGAAGGAACAAATCAAGCTGGCCGAGCGGATGGCTAGCATACTCAAGGACTTCGAAGCATGTCAACTTGAAGTTGACGAAGACGAACAGCTGGAAGTGGTGGAAGAAGAAGAAGAAGATTGGGATCCGCAAGATGAACTGATAGACGTGGAAAGGCAAGCAGTGGACATACGATAAGGTTTTCGGGTGGAACGATCACTCACAAGGGAAATGCCTGAAGCGTATGTCTGAAAGGGGAGAGCGAGTCATAGGCCTTCGTAATACCATCGCTCACCCCGAGCGACGCCTAATGATGTGTTCCCATATCGATCGGGCGTCGCGATAGAATCGATATGGGTGCATATCATTAGGCGTCGCTCGGGGTGAGCGATGGTATGACAAAGGCCATATAGGGAGAACCCCCACCCCTTAGTATAAAAATGTGTTCATTTTTGCCAAGTAGTTAAACACAAGGAGTAGGGGGTATTTGTAGTTACGATGGAATTCGTGGCTCTTGTATGCCCGCAATGCTTCTGCCGGCAAGTGGCTCGGAGCGCAGTGGATAGAGACGTTGCTTTATGGATGGGAAGTCGGAGGTTCGATTCAGCTGCTCTGTCGCATTTTTGCATTTTATATGGTTGGTTGAGATTTGAAAGATTCTGACATCTATAGCATTTTCAGATGTTTTTTGCCTAATTTTCCAGCTTTACGCCGTGGAGAATATCTTTCTTGCCACTTGTTTATTACTGACCGGTTTTTAACCACAAGGCAATGAGAAAGCTACTGAACATAACGATGTGTAAACGTTCAACACCAGTGATAGACAGGCACAAAGTGCATGAAACAGAAGCACTAGCACTAATCGGACAGCGTATAAAAGCTACAGGCTTCTCACAGGTACACCACCTTCATTGTCGACGACACCACCTTCAATGCCATTATAACAAATCCGTTCTCCCTCAGCTACCCGCAGCTTCGACACTTAGCTTCAGGATCTTGTCCCTTTTTTGCAGGTCAAAAGGAAGGTCGTGCGCAGTGACGTGGAAGTGAAATCGTTCCACCCGAAAACCTTATCGTATGTCCACTGCTTGCCTTTCCACGTCTATCAGTTCATCTTGCGGATCCCAATCTTCTTCTTCTTCTTCCACCACTTCCAGCTGTTCGTCTTCGTCAACTTCAAGTTGACGTGCTTCGAAGTCCTTGAGTATGCTAGCCATCCGCTCGGCCAGCTTGATTTGTTCCTTCGAAGATTCCTTGTCTAAAGGTGGGCCACACTTCAGCGTGAGCAGGTGGATCACCACTCGACCGTCGGCGGACATTGTTGGTGTTAGGCTCTAGAAAACCTTCAGCAAACCTCCAGGTGACAGGCAAAGACGAGGGGAAGAGTGTATCGATGGCTGTTTACGTCAGTTTGCGGTATCCACAGACCTCGTTCCATCATTTGAACCACTTGCGACGTCACGCTCTAGTCTTCTTTGAAAATCCGAGCAGATGGTTTTCCCCGAGGTCATCGGTCCATATAGGGAAACTGTGAGGAGATTGTATCCTTTATGCGCCGTCCGTATTGTGACCAGTGCTTCTTCTTCATGCACATTGTGCCTATGTATCACTGATGTTGAGTTGAAATGCAGAAGTGCAGAAGCGCAAAAGAATTGAACCCTCGATCTCCCTCGCACGAAGGAACGTCTCTATCCACTGCGCTTCGACCCTCTTGCGGCAGAACCATCGCAGGTACACAAGACCGCCGAACTCATGAGGCGCCGATTACATTATAGCTATAACGATCCCTTACTCTTTGGGTTTTTTCTTGGCAAAAAATAAACACATTTTATACTAATTGAGGGGTGAGTATTCTCCCTATATGACCCGCTCTTCCCGTTCAGACATACGCTTTAGACACTTCCCTTATTAGTCGACGCGGTAGAGACAAGGTAGGTGTCAGAGACGCAGGCTTCATCGACAAGACGCCTTCGGTAGAACGTCAAATTGGCGCGCGGGTTGATCCGCAGGTTTGCGGGATACTGTAGCGTGCGCGTGCTGCCGATGCGTTGTGGTGCGCGTCGACGTCTCTTGTGCGCTAGTGATGGCGCGACTGGCAAGCGGATCGTGGCGCATATACCTTTGTCCTTTTCGAATTTCGAATAAATTCGAATTTCGGTTATTCGAATATTCGAGAAAGTCCAATATTCGAATTATTCGTTTATTCGAATATTCGAAAGAGGCCAATATTCGAATGTTCGTTTATTCGAATATTCGAACACTTCGAATTTCGAATATTCGTATATTATTTATCAATCATTAACAAGTAGTGGTACTCTTCGAAAACCAGGGAAGTTCCACCGTCTGCGTCTCTGACACCTACCTTGTCTCTACCTGAACTTACCTCTACCCATATACCCCGCACACCCACGTTGATGAATTCGGCCCCTGGGCTTGTTCGAGAGTCCATGGCGGCCTTACGAGATAGAGGAGACGCAGACATTTGCAACGCCTCTGTTTAAAGGACGGGGGAAGGATGCCACTCTGCCGCCAACACCTATTCAAATTGCCTCCGCTACACCACACAGAAGTACAGGATGCGTAGAAATACTGGCCACGTGAAAACAGTGCGTAACCTTCAGACAAGGTACTTGGACGCTTCGAAACTCATTGGAGGATAACCGATAGGGAAAAACGCTAAAAGCCACATCTATCTCAATTACCTTCCGAGGAAAGCGCAAGTTGAGAATTGTGGGAGCCATGTGCTGCGTGAGGACGCAGAGGATCGTGGTTCATGTTGAAATCAACTGGTGCGTCTTACAGCCCAAGTCCATTAAGACGCTATCACCTTGAAGTTCTTGCCTTAGATAGCCTTCGGTCCGTAATTTTTCTTTCAGAAAAGGATTCTCTCATGGACCAGGAACAGGAAAACGCAGCACGTTGGTAGCGCCCATTTCCTCCTACGATATTTCTCGAGGCTCACTAGCTCATCGTTTTATGATTTCCTGCGCTATGTACCTCTCGGTCCTCTCCTACCAACCGTATTTCTGTTTTTTCTGAAGTAGGAGACAGTACACAATACGGCATAAGTGTTCACCTCGCACTGGCGAAATACATCTCGTCTTTGCCCATAACCTGAAAAGTTTGGCGCTTTCCGCAAATGCATTGGTAAACGCCTGGCTTCACACTTTTTTCCTTTCATTGAAGCGCAGTTAGACACCTTCTATGCATAAGCATATTGGGAAAACACTGGGTGAAAAAGTGGAGACTTTGGTAGGTCAGGAATCTAGCTGACCGAGTCGCAGCTCTACATGTCCTCTCAAGATGCGGCGAGGAATGCCAAAGAATTGTTCAGCAGTGAAGGCTTTAGGGGATCTTTTCCTACCGGCATAGAATTAAGATCAGTAATGCCTGACGGGTAACCTTATCAGAGGCTTTCAATGAAGTCTATATTGATTTATGTCAAAAACAAGACGAAATTGTCTGAAGAAATTAACCCATACGGAATTCTACATTGCGTAACGGGATGATTCACTTCCGAGCAACACGTGAGTGATAAATTAATTTCCTTCTTACTATCGTTCTTGCGAATACTCGAAACTTGTGGGCCGTGACATGAAAACAAGCTCGTGCGAACAAACTTGAAGGGAAACGTACGATGGTGAGGAGAAAAACGATCGCCAGCATGAGACTGCGACGAGTAATTGGAGCCAAACACCTGCAATGAGAACAGTCAACTTCAGTTACAAGTGAAATTACGGCATTGTTAGAATGGTGGCGAGTAAACGGAGCGATTCAGTGGTCTTCGGCTCGTTGCAGTTCAGAACGGCGGCCATGATCCCAGTCTCGTAAGTGTGGGAATACGCCATCACCGAACAAAATCCGCTCTCCTGAACCGGAATAGTTGCATCCACCGCGGATGGCGAGTGCGGAGGAACGGGATCGGCGCGCTGGCCTTCGGCCAGCGGTTGCCCTTCGCTTCCCAACACCTGTAGACACACTCTTTCTTTCTCTCTCTCTCTCTCTCTCTCTCTCTCTCTCTCTCTCCTAAGGGTCACAAATACCCCTGCTGATATCGTCTGCAACCCCAGCACGACGAGTTCGCATTTGGAGTGGTGCGGCTCATGCTCCTCTCTGCTGAACGTGATGCTGCACGACGAGAAAGCTTGCGCTAGAAGCAACTCCACATTGCCGCTCGCTACATGAGACCTCGACGGTGTGGAGCAAGGTGACTCCTTCGTGCTAAAACTACCCTTGCACACACGAAGTCCTATGAACGGTGTGGCTCTGTCACCTCTGCCTCTCCAGTTCCGATGTTTTATGTCTAGATCGGAGGTTCTTTGGCCGAAGCGTTGCAGAAAAGGACGAGGCGAGACTTAATTCCTAGCGTTTTCTGAACTGATCCGCTCCGCATGATTAATTGACATATAAGCCAATCTTCTCTGGAACCGTCATTATAGTAAAACACAGAAAACTGGGGAAGATAGCGGTAACTTCCAAGGATCAGTGCAGCCCCATTAACGCCATTCTCGTTATTCGTGAATACTGGGCGAATAATATGCCTAACTGAAGACTTACAACAAGTTGAAAAACATTCTGTTTCGAATTGTTTGACTTTTCAATTAACAACTGTTTCTACACTAAAAGAACAATAAAGGGGCTAGGTATCTTGCTTTTCAATAAGTCTGCACAGAATTGATAATTGCGGGAGTTGAAAACCATAATAGTCGTTTAAACTGACCATGATTTGGATTTGAATGAAAAGTTTGAACCGACCACGGAAAATCTTATGTTGGCGACTTCGGCAAGGGAATACAATAATTTTAAGTTACAGAAGGAACTTTTCTTCAATTTTGCAGACAGCTACTTAGTCGCAGTTTGTGGACGAAAACGTCGACAGTGCTGCGGATTTCAAAGAGATGAGATCTGATGGGGAGTCGTGCTTGGCAAGTGGATAGAGAAGGGCACGCAACGAAGACGAAAACTCGACCGAAACCGTTTCGAAGAACCATCGATTTGGTGCAGGTGTGGTGTACGAACAAACACTGCCAGCGGCTGTTGCCGCGAAATATAAATAGTTTGAGTCGGAGAATTGAAGCTGCTGATGCGACTGGCGGTCAATGCTGGTCAAGAAGGGGCTCTATACTCGACAACGTGCCGTTGTCAAGCAGCCACTACTCTAGAGGTGGGGTTTCAGTGGAGCTTAAGCGCGTGAGGATGTGCTCTTTGCTCTCTCATGAAGCAAGCCTCACTAATCGCCCCTTCATCAGATAGCAAACGAATGCGCTTTTATGCCGCATCCGCTAGCTGGGAACGCTCTTGCTGTGCATCTATTATACTTTGTGGCGGTCGGGGGACACTACTCCTTCACATCGAAATCACTAACTCATTCCGATTAGCGAGAGCCATAGGTGGCAACTGATCACCGCCATGAGATCGAAAATGTTCTCGACGGAGCCAAAAGTCCTATACCTAGCTCCTTTTTTCGTCTTCAACAGCGTCACTTATCAAAATGTCAGTTCACAGCAAGCTTCATCAACGAGAGAGGCCGGGGCAATGCTTTCCGGATTTCATTCGATATCAAGGTTGATTCAGAGCATCCGAAAAAGAAGAGCGACTCATAAGCTGGCGACGGTTTTAGGTTTAAACTCCTCGTCAGTGATACGACATACGGACGTGAAAATATTGTCGTCCCAAATTGCTACCATGCTTTTCATTCACACCCTCTATGAATTCGTTTAGCGAAGTCTAGACCTGACCACTACGGTTTTTGCGAAGAAAAACAGACCTAAATAGATGATTAAAATTCCCATAAAAGAATGTGGCAGCAGGAAGTAATTGTAACTCCGAGAATAAATGAAGGAAGCAGCGAAAGATATGGCGAGGATTCCCGACCGACGACACGTTTCAAGAGTGACGAGTGGCAGACAAGCGAAGTGAAAATGTTGCGAACACAGCCATAGGCGCCAGGCTGAACCAGTTCGCAGTCGCTGAGTTGAGCTTCATTATACTTTCAAATTCGTGGCTTATCTTTTTCGTCACGCAGCCGACGCTCTGTACGGAAGGCGCTGTGAGTCACCTGCACCGGGGTATTCGACAGCATTCCTTCTGTCGGTAAACAGCGGAACAACGTGGTTCACGAGAGGGCAAGAACTCGGTGTGTACGGTGGCAGAAGGAAGGGCGACGAAGCGCTGGCGGGAACTGGTTGCTTGCCGACGTCGAGATCTTAAACACAAACGGTATGTAGTCGAAACCGCGACCCGCATGGCATTGATCAGCCACCACCTTCACATCATATGCAGGCTCGGCGTCGTATTGTAAGCCGCCCACTGATAGGTTCTCGAGACACCGCAACAACAGAATATTCAGCATTCTGGCTCGTCGACACCCTCTGAAGAAGGACCACCGCTTCCGGTCTTCACCAAATTTCCTACACTTCCTGATGTACTGCCATCTTTAGAATTCTCAGAAGTTTTCTTCAGATTACAGAATAGAATTGAATTACAGAAAGGATACTGAAGTGTGCAGGCCTTCAACTCTGTTTTACAATGCTGGTGCAGGAACGGCGGAAGGTAATATCGAACAGAAATTGGACAAGGGAGAGGACACATGATGCTTAAGCAAAATTGATTACTAGCCACAAATAAATAAATAAATACGAGAACGAGGATGAAAAAAGCACATAATTTCACACACAGATGTTAAATCATTGGTGTCCGGGTATTGTATTCAAAATGTGGTATACAGAATAGAAATGAGAACCCTTGACATGAGTGGTTGTTCATCAAAGGTGGCGATTTAGGATTACAGTCCAAAATGTCCTAAATCATAATTGCCACCCTCCTGATGAAAAGTCGAAGTTTTCGGAGGAGATTTCTCTTTTATTTGGCCTGGATTCTACTCGAATCTGTACGTTCTCAAAGCAAATTTGAAAAACGTGTAGTAGTTTTTCCAGGTGGAGCTTGACTTATATGTATTTCAGGATGTTGTATATGAAATGACTGATTTTGCTACCTCAAATTGTGGTCGATTTTTCATGGCTAGGAATGTTCCCGTTTCAGACACTGTACACAGCTTCAGAAAGCACAGGAGCTCCGCTTTCTTACCATTTCTAGCCCTTGTGACACCATTGCATTGCCTTTTGCCGAGGTTTTGACGTCGCTTTTACAGTATGAATCAATCAATCATATTCGGATCTCCACTTACATGAATGGAAAGTGGACGCAACGCCGCGGCCGCAGTTCGTAACATCAAGGCCGCATTCGGGGAGGATTTCGCGAAGGAACACACAATTCGCACTGGTTCGAAAGCTTTCGATCTGGAGATGAAAGTCTCAAAGATGAAGACCGAGCTAGGTCCCATCACTCCTTAACGACAGCCAACTGAAAGCCACGGTGGAAACGGATCCGCGTCAAACTGCGAGAGAGCTCGCACAGCAGTTCGGCGTTGACGGCAGCACTAGCAGTCAAATTGTCGTCGCCCTGCACAATGGCTGGACAAGAATGAGAGTGGTGACCGTATGGTGGACAATGACAGGTATAGTCATTAAAAGTTCTTGAAGACTGGGCCATCACAGCAGAGAAGTACTGTGCCGAAATTGAAGTCATGCACCAGAAGTTGATTGAAAAACGGGCGGCTTTGGTCAATCGAAGAGGCCCTGCATGACAGCGCGCGTCCGCACGTTTCAAAAATTGTTGTTCAGAAACTGGATGAGTTGGGATTCGATACTTTGCCACATTCAGCATATTCACCAGATCCGTTTTTCCTTTGTCCAAGCATTTAAATCGTCATGTGAAGGATCAAAAATTCAACCAAGATGATGTCGAAAATGACTTTTTATGTTTTATTAATTCTCGTAGTTCTGATTTCTATAAGGATGGAGTACGTAAGCCATTGTCGCGTTGGAAAAAGTATTTTAATTGTAATGTTGCTTATTTCGATTAACAAAATTGCTTCCAAGCAAAGTTATGATCTTTCAAAGCTTTCAGTAAAAGCCGGCCATTTCACATGCAACGACCTAACAGCTTCACCAGGAATTTTATGCTGCAGTGTTCATCAAGGGATTAGTTCAAAATTGCTTTCAGTTTTTCAACCAGCTATAGATTTAATAGATTTTATCGATGGCGTTCTTATCTACTAGAGGAAAGGTTGCTCCTCGACTCCCAATTAGATCACGAATCAGGTCAGACTTCGTGACCTGTCGGATTCTCAAAGACTTCAAATTGCTACTTGGCAAGTACGAAGAGCTGACCAGGTTGCCTTCTCAAGCCTGTGGAAGGAAAACGTTGTTCATTCCTGTGAACGCTTTGCAGTCATTGTTCGCTCACATACATATTGGCAGGGAGGTTCGGTTTCTTTTGGCGGTGGGAATTTTCTAGTTGTGAACATTCTGACGTTAGATCTCCGGAGTGTGGTCTGACATTTACACCCAATCCCACAGTCCTAGTCCGGACGAATTCAACGATGGGTTATTGGGAGCTGCCGCTCGGATGCATAGGAGCCCTTACTTGACCCAGCAGGATAGATTTTCAAAACATTTCCATGCTTTGTTCTCAGCCCTTTCTGCTCCTGTTTACCAGGTTACCTACTCGATTCTTTTTTTAAAACATTTGTAAATCATCAACTGTCAAAAGTGAACATTATAGAGCGACCTACAATGTAGAAGCTCCGCCATATTTCCAGAACCCTAACTCTTCCCTTAATTTTTTGCAATCCACTTTATATGTATTATTGGTCGTGACCTATGCTTTGTAATAGATTTTCAATCTTTTAGGTTGCTTCTGTTTTTGTACTAAAGAAATAGGTTGAGCATGCTGGGTGCCAGACCGAAGAGCACGAACGAAGTCAACCTCCTTCTTTCTTATGCAAGAGAGCGCCATAGCAGGATACCTGTAGATATTTGAAGCTACTTGGGCTAGTTCGCTGAAAAATCTTTCGGCATTTCTTTTGCTTCTCTCTAAAAAAATGTCAAAACATTGTCACTGAACATGCGTCCATAATTTTAATGCTTTCTAACTCTTCTTCACCTCTCCCATCTCTCCCATCTATTGTCAATAGTTTAGTGCTGAAAGTTTAGGCAGGATCTAAATCTTGATTTAACTCTTGGTGCTTCCGAAATTCATGACAGAAAGTTCTTACACATAAAAATCGAGATTTTCAGCTTTCTTGGAAAACGATTCCAACTCTTTATTTTTTAAATGACATGTCATGTATTTTGATTGCCTTGAAATTTGCCTTCTGTATTGGTAAGAAACACTAAAACAAAATTGTGAAATAAAGCACCTTAGTGAAGGCGGAAACTTCTGAAGCACCAATATGGTGGAAAGTTTCAGTCCGACATAATATAAAGTTCAATTTCGGCGATTTTAGTATTTTTGTCTCTTCACCTTGTCAGCCATCTTCATTCCCATTTTTGGTATTTCCAGTTCTCTTGCTGCAGCACTGAGCGTTCGCACATGGAAGTGCCTGCTTTTTCAAGTAAATACCAAATAATTCTCCCCAAAAGTCATATTCAGTCATGGAAACCCCTGAAGTGGAGCAAATATTTATATCATTAAAATGGCACTAACTTTTGGTACAACCTAAGGAAAAAGCATACAGATGTATTAGGTTGGCAACTAATTTCGTGAGCTCTCAAGAACCTTTAGCAAAAGCATTTATCAACAAATAACTAATGACAATCTTTAATTAAAATAAGATCCCTCGGAACGCAGAAGTGCTTCTCATATATCGGGTAGCTGGTCTATCCCGCGGCCATAAAATTATTGTGCTTTTAGGGCCAAGAATCTTTGGAGATGCATTTTGACCCGGTCACATTATTAAATCGTCTTCCAACCAAGAAGTACAGCACCGAACTAAAAATGTGGTAGTCTCTCGGCGCAAGGTCTGGGCTGTAAGGTGGATGAGTTTGAGTCCCAGTCGAGGTCTTCTACTTTTTGAGGCGTCCGGTTCGCTAAGTTCCCTCCGTTTGGTGGTGTCAAGAAGATATTAACTTCTGGGAGCTCGTCAAGAACGGTTCCAGCATTAATGCTGTAATCTACTCTTCTCAACCCGGCCGCGCGCAGGCTGAACTCCGCTGGAATCGGTTCAGACAGATTTTCAGAAGCGGGATTATCTTTCAGCAAGATAACGCCAGATCACACGTCACGAATCGGGAGCTTCAAAAAATCGAAGACCTTAGCTGGGAGCGTTTAGCTCAGCCACCTTACAGCGCAGGCTGTGCGCCAAATGACTAGCACCTTTATAACACGCTGTAGCACTTCTTGGTTGGAGGACGATTTATTAATGTGGACCATGTCAAAATGCACCTCCAAGGATTCTTGGCTTCAAAACCACAAGAATTCTACAGCTGTGGGATGGGCCAGGTAGATGATAAATGTGAAGCAGTCCCGCGTTCCAACAGATCCTACTTTGGTTGAAAACTGTTATTTGTTATTTGTTTATGAACACTTTTGTTGAAGGTGCTTGAGAGTCCACGAAATTAGTTGCCAACCTAATATTTGCGGCATAGCCTTTTAATGATCAACTTCTTCAAGATAGACTTACGGAAACATCGCCAAGGATATGGTACCTCCATTCTTATTTAATTTCTTTTACATTTCCGCCACAACGCCACCGGCGTTTGTATTATAAAAGAAAATTAGCCAAAGCAGCACATTGGACTCCATCACTTCAAGCCCTGAAAAAATCGAAACCTGGGACAACGTCGAAACTACGTTACTGTTCATGAAGCTGCATAAAACATGCCATACAATGGTCACGATATAGCATGATGACGAGAGATTTTTACCTTCAATTATTTAACAAAAATCCGCAATCCGAAATGGCACGTCGATCTTGAGACAGCCTCAGATACTGCATCACTGGCACGAAGACAACGGAAGCCTTCAGTTGTGTTACCAGTGTCTCATCATGCTACGTTGTCTCGTTTTCAATGACAATGCATCTGTTGTGAATCGCGATTGAATCCTTCAACGCTTTCAATAGTTGGAGTTGGTCATCGTTCGACGCAGCTCTTCTAAACGAATCGTTTCCGAGATTTCCGTTAAGGTCAGTCAATGACAGGATGGCTTCTTGCACCGCTCCTACCCCGCATTTGAGGGTGTTTTATTTCATACACTCGACTTAGAGTGCGCGCAAACCAAAAGCACAGCTAATAGGGACAAGAGAGAAGACAGTGTGGTTCTATTATTACATAAGAGCAGAAAGCAACTCTTCCAGATAACTGATGCACGTTAGCCCGCTGACATTTCCGTCAAAAAGTTATAATAATCAAAAAACTACTTAAAAAGTTCGATTTAGAGCGGTTGATGACTTCTTTATTTCAATTTTCTAATAAGAAAGAAACTATAACACAACTATAGCTCGCATTTCAAATTTTTGGTAAAAATAGCAAATTTTGGCACGTACAACCTTTTCAGAGTATCGAAGAGTAAAAGTCCAGATCTGCTTTTGCGAGCCTGTAACTGAAGAGATATTTTCGACCTTGCAAGGAAAGAATGCCAGGTCACTGTGGCACTTTGAGATGTGATGTATTAGGTTGTCCCATAAGTCCCCGCCGTTTTTTTTTCAACGATTCACTGCAGATTTCGCCGGCGGTCTCTTGCATAGCGCTACATAGCTTTCCAAAGAGAAGGATTTGCTCTATCAGAACATTCATTGCATTTCTTTTTTTTTCATCCTGAATTTTGTCAATTTTTAGGTCGTTAAAGTGAAAAGTGGAAAAGTAGCCATTTGCGCACTTATTCTCTCCGCTTAGGTTTGTAATTTTTTGCGAATTTTTTATAGCACTTGGAAGACAATGTTCTGTGCTACAAGAATATGTGTTGGTCCTATTTTCTCATTGTCCTTTATTGATTTTTAGGCCATCAAATTGGGAATTCCGACCTTTCCGTCCGAATTTTTACCAAAACTCCGGTTCTGGGGTTGGACTTTTTTGCTTGGTGTTAAATGTCGTTTGGCAGAGGATGTCTTGCTCAGTGAGAATTTGTGTCGCGCTTATTGGCTCACGCTGATTTCAGTCGAATATCAACAACTGAAGAAGGAGAAGGAGTTGTTGGTGAAGACGATTATTCTCTTTTTGGCATTTTTTTGATATTCAATAGAAATCAATAAACTCAACACATATTCTTATAGAGCAAGACATTTTCTTTCGAACGACATATAACACCAACCCAAAAAGTCCCACCACAGAGCAGGAGCTGTCGGCAAAAATAACCATCCTCCTTCGGACGTCCCAATTTGATGAGCTAAAAATCAATAAAGGGCAAGTGGGAAGATAGGACCAACACATATTCTTGTAGTACAGAACATTGTCTTCCAAGCGCTATAAAAAAACTGCGCAAAAAATTACAAACCTAAGCGGAGAGAACAAGTGCGCGATTGGCTACTTTTTCGCTTTTTCACTTTCCATTTCAACGACCTAAAAATTGACAAAATTCATGATGAAAAAAGAAATGCAGTACACGCTCTGATAGAGCAATTCCTTCTCTTTGGAAAGCTATGCAGCGCTATGCAAAGGCCGCCGGCGAAATCTGCAGTGAATCGTTGAAAAAACGGCGAAGATTTATGGGACAACCTAATATATCACGGAAGGAGGAGCAGTGGTAGAGCAGTGAATAGGAGAACGGCATAGGGAGATGGAGAGGTTAGTAGTCCGACCCTCCTGTGGTACAATATTTTTCCCTTCCTGGAAAAGATCCGCCATACTTCCACGTGGTCCAGCGGATCATCGTGGCGAGGGGATGGCAATGTATGTACAGTAGAGGTTTTAAATCTCCTGCAGAGCCTCCCAAGCTGAGAAGGAGTTCGAGATGTCCTCGGATGCCTAGCGAAGTCTGAGCACGGCTATCGCCCCTAACGGTCCAACCTCGTCGTCCCTACATAACTCCGCGCAGAGTTGGGCTCGGCATGTTTGCACGTTGTGGTTTCCTAGAGAGGGAGGCGATTCCGATCGTATACAACACTTGGTCCGTTCTGACCTACCGTCAAGATAGTCTCCTGGGCCAGATTCATCAACGATACCGCCGGCATCGTCTCACCGTGGAAACACCATACCGCCCTCTATGCACCTCTGTGAAACCACATTTGCTCCTGCCGTTGATGAATCGCCGTATCAGGGGCTTGGAGGTACTTTCCACCGTTACTGGCTGAGAAGCCGCTGATGAATCTGGCTCCTCGTGAACCATACCACAACCCGAAGGCAGAAAGGGGCGAATGCAAAAAATCTTGTCCAGGTGAATGAGGCAATTTTGCTCTGCTTTACTGAAGATGGCGGTCGCCCAATCTCAGGGGTGAAGACAAAATTTCGATTCACCTCGTTTTAAAATCATTCACTCAAGGGGTTGCTATATATTTAGGGCAATGAGGTGTGTACATATGTGCGAGAAAAGGGAACTCATGCCCACCCATACCTACAGTTGAGCAGGTTTAGGAAATTCGTGCTCACCAATACCTACATTAACTCATCCTAATAAATCGAATATTTAAAAACAAATCTTACATAAGTGATCAGCTTCTTAAACAACCTTTCTCAGCTATGGTGGAGAAACTTTCCCACGTCCGGAGTCGTGAAAGCATAGTGGTACATGTGAGTCAGGTATAACTGTGCTTTCAAGACTATAGATGATATTTCTATCTCTTCCGTGGCGATTTTGCATAGAGTGCTATGCTTGATTGTGGCGAATTTTTTTTAGGAAGTACAGAAATGCTACACCGCAGGAGAGTCGAACCATGAACCACTCTCACTTTCCACGCTGCTCTTCTATCCACACACCAACACCAACACTGCTCGGGAGGAGATGCTGCTTCCAGTCTACGTACTATACATTGGATCCGATCGAAAATATTCGGGTAATTAGGAATCCAGACAACGGCGATTTCGCGGACCCCGAAGTTTTGGATGATTCGAAACGCGATATCCGAAAATGATTCATTCGGATCCAATGTTCGGGTCCCTCCTTCTTGTGATTGGTGGACTGAGCAGGGAGAGGGCCTGAGCCTTCAGAAGGCAAACTGAAAATGGTTCACAACTCAAAGTGTCATGGTTACCTGGTATCCTTCCCTTGTTTAAATAGTCCTCAAAGCTCTCCCAGGTAAATGGAACGGAGGAACAATTCCGTGGTCAGGTGCTCAGGTACGAGTCTACCCTTCGACTGCATACATGCACCAGCTGCGAGAATCATGGGCAGAGCAGCATTCCTGACTAGGATTGCACACTTTGCTGGTTGCGAATTAACGAATTTAACGAATTCATGGCAAACTACAAGGCGACAGTTTGTAGTTTTCGAAAGAATGACGGTTTTCGTTGAAATCCGGTGTAATCCCTCGTAGGATCTGCCTATTCGCACTTGGCGCTGCTTATTCCAGAATACTTTCGCTCGCTAACTGGAACAGTCGAGACGGAGAGTGTTTTCGGCCGCCGGTCGTATTTCGAATGGTTTGTGAAAAGCGCTAGCAACAGAAAATTTTGGAAAGCTACTTTTCGTGGATGCTAACACGTTGACGATCGCGTCGCACCTTAAAATCGAGTGGTTCCACGCGCCAGGCACGCGAAAAGCGTGCGTCGTCAACGTGTGGTCATGCCACGGATGGGCTTCTGGTGCTATTTTTATTGGTTCTTTCGGTACTTTGCGGGCTGGCGCCTGCATAGAGGTTGTACACGCTCACACAAGACGGTTCCGCAAAGAAGTAGGAAAGGGAGGGGACCTAACTCACGTTTCAAGATGATGCTTTTCGAACGACATTTCTGGGCCTATTCTTTTTCCACACTCTGGAGATAATTTCTTGCTGAAAACTGGTTTATTTTGTTGTCCACCCTTTGTTGATTTTGAATTGTTTCTATTACACGTACGCAGTACGTTACAATCCATTCGTTGAACAACTTCAGTTGTTGACCTGCTGAAGTTGGAACATAAAACACTTTCTCCTGATTTTTTCATTTTAAATAATATTTTGCAGCTAATCGTATTTTGAACGAAATTCAACGATTTCCGATAATTTACCGAAAAATTTCCGCTAAAAAAGTTTGTTAAAAAAATTGAACGCATAGAACCTTATGCGCATCCTTGTTCCTGACAGCATACAACCGACACAAAAGAAACACTTCTTGGGTCTATATTTTCTTTCACGAAATTGTTCTCCTCTGGAGTGCTGATATGACTGTTCGTTTGGTGTGATGTCTTCTAAGGGTTTCTTGTCTTCTCTCTTCCCCAATGTTTCCCTTTTATTGCGTTGTTCGCGCGGATGTTACCCACGCCTTGAACAAGCAAATAGACGAGTATATTTCCCCATACTGCCAGGGTCTAGAGGGCAGGTAATCGTCGTTGGGGACCTGGCCGCCCGAAAGTAACCCAATTCCCTTCCGGTGGTATTGTCAACCACCCTATCGAATATCACGAACATCCTCTCCGCACCGACGGGGAAAGCAGCTGGCGCCGAGCTGGTGCAGATCGGCTAGCGCGTAGCTGGGCTGGCGCTCCCCGGGTGCAGCGCCCGACCATCTGGCCAGCAGCGCACAATTAACGGCGTAGGGACGGCTGCTCCCTGACCCAGTATCCCGCGGGACGCCGTCCTTTTTTGGTCCCTTCTTCCGCACCTTCCTTCCGAATACCGCTCCGGACGTCAGCCTCCCTCCCCCACCTCCCCCACCGGGCAGGCGCCGCGCTTAGACCAGTTCTCGTGCTTCATTGTGTTTCGATCGGCCGTGTGTTGTCGAGTTCCTGGCGCGCTGACGAATTCGTGCGCTATCGACCGTCGTCCTACACACCTCCGCTCGTGTACGATGTCGCCACCACGGTCTTCCACCGAAGTCAGGCAACGACGATTCGATGCCTGCGCGTGTCTGAGGCGAATAACTGCGCTCACTGTGCCATGTCTGAAGCCTTTGGTGCATTTTTGATCTCGGTGACTTCGATTTCCAAAACAACTCTAAAACGCAGCCTTGACTCCACAAAAGTCGTTGGAAACGCTTTTCGACTTCTTTGGTTTCATATCCAATGACCTGACACAATCAGATTCAAAGACATTTTAACACTGTTCTGTTCTCTACTCGGCATCTTCCAGCCGTGCACCTACTTACAGATGGTCTTCCTAAGAATTAGGAGAAAAGGAAGGTTCTGTCAGTGAGAGTGCGATGTTAGTGTATAAGTTAAACGGTTTGACGTAATTTCCTCAAGAAGCTCTGAACTCCTATGAGCTACAATACCGGCCTTAACTTTTGGTCTTTAGGCGGAAAAAGCGAAAAAAAAAAACGCCTTTTCCACCGCTGTTCCGTAGCGCTCCTCAAATTCAGCGTATTTTAAAATGAAACACATCTTCGTAATCAGCATCGAGCTACCTTCCCAATGAGGTGCAAGGCGCCCAGTGAGCGCTTGAAATTCAGTTCAGTGGCCTAATTCCTAGCTGGCGCGGCTGACCCCTTCCCTCGCGGGAATTAATTACACCCACAGCTCCTAAGTAGCGAATGAAGGAAGAGATTCGGCCAATTAAAGCCTATTTTCAACTTTATATACAGTAGCACATAGTTTTCTGGATCCCTAGAGCCGATTTTCTGGGAAAGCGAACAGGTTCGTCGATTAAAATGTGGTTGAAAGTCTACGGAAGCAACTGTAAATGTAAATCCTATAAGAGGAGAATGTATTTTGTCGAATAGAGCTTGTGTTTTATACGTTCACGCGATCGAGGCAAATGAAAAGCAACTCCGAACAGCCTGGAAGTCGCATTCTGATAGGCTTCACCTACTGATGAATTTTTCTGTTTTGCACACCTCATTCGTCACTTTCTGAAGAACCACACGCCCTGGGCCGGATTCATCAACGACTTACAGCAATCTAACGGTGAAAATACTGCCGAAATCGGCGCAACACGTGGACGGGGGAGGCAGTCGTTGGCTTCGACCGCCTTGAACATAGCAGTCGGGTTTGGTGACGTGGAATTTCCCCCATTGTACGCGTACGTACGTGTAATGCAAGTTGCACCGAGAGGGGCCTAGGTCAAACTGGTAAAAACCCGTAACTTTTTCGAGTACTGATGGACTGCCCCCCTCGTCCACTAGTTGCGCCCCGAAATCCTCGGTAGCGCGGCTTATCAACAAGAAACGCTAAAACATTTCACCATATCGCAAGTTGGTAAGCCGCGCTATCAAAGGATTTCGGCAGTATTTTTCCCGTTAGATTGCTGTAGTCGTTGATGAATCTAGCCCCTGTTATGTCTTTCACCCTAGTATTCGAATGAAATGAGGCGAGGCATTTGGGCTGGGTGTGTTCGCTGTACGATGAAGGATGCGATTCAGTCGCTTCGTCGATTTGTATGAGCAACGTCCAAAGAAGAAAAAACGTTCTACTCAGTGATGACAGTCAGCAAGCCTCCAGAATTACCTCGAAACAGCAGCTGCAGTCCTGCCAGTCGTCTTTCATGAAGCGGTCATTCACAACCGAACTAATCCACTTTATCAATATGTAGGTTAATCCGTACAGCTGCAGCTTGTACTTTTAATACCTGGAACCGCATGTACATATTCTACCGTATCCTAGGGGTCCAAGTGCTCTGCATGGCAAAGTGCTTCTGCTCTTGCTTCTGCTTCGGCTCGTCACTGAAAATGTGAAAGGGCTAGAACCTACTCACCACATTCCTTGTGCTTGGCCCTGTGCGACTAATATTAATTTGTTTCGAAATATACACTATACATGTACCACGAAATTAATCAGTAGGTGAAGCCTATCAGAATGCGACTTCCAGGCTGTTCGGAGTTGCTTTTCATTTGCCTCAATCGCGTGAACGTATAAACGCTGGGTAAGGAAGCATCCCTAGCGTCGAGCTCGTTGATTCCTAACTTGGTAGACTCACATCCCAGTACAGCACTCAGAAGAATGTCCTCTTCGTCTAACTTTGAGCTCACAACCTATTGCAGCTAATGAAATGTCTTACATTTCTGTCCAGTCGCCGTGCTTTGAGCCACGAGGTGTGATGAATTCCAGAAATGGCGGCTTATGACAAAAATACTATCCTCTTCTGTACATAGTATAGTATGGAAAGTGGTCAAACTACTGCTGAAAAATGACGACCCTTGGGCAAGGCTTGGTTAAAAACGTAGCCGTACCGAGCGCAGGTCCCAGCAGCTTTCTTCGTTAGCCTGTCATGGCCCACCGCTGAAAATTGGAGAACCTGGGCAGGTAGAAAAAGCGTAGTAACCCGAGTAAATACGCTCGCACCATTGGCCACTGATTTTGAGGGAGCGTACGGGAAGAATTATATACGAGAGCCTGGTGTAGTTAAGAACTGAGGGGTGGGACGGGAACTTGATTTTCGCTGTTGACGAACCACTACACGCAGTGACTCATGCCTTCCTCTTTTATATATGGTAGGATTTTCTGTCTCTGATTTTCCTACCTCCAGTGCGTCAGAGAGAATTCAGTATCGCATTCAAAAGATCGATAATATTGATCGATATTGACTGTCTGATCAAATCTCCCAATCAGCTGTGAGGCGCATCCGTCGGCCAGCACAGTCAGGCAACTCCCACATAGATCTCTATCTGTATTCATAATCAGTTGCGTATGCTTCGGCCATAAAGTTGGTCTCGTTCTGATCTCAATATTTGACACAGCTCAATTTTTCAATAATTGTCTCCGCTCCGTCCCACAACAGTATTATAAATTGTTGTCATAGTCATGTAGACGTACTAAAAATTATTTCGTGAATAATGCATAGTTCCATTAAATATTGATTCACTTGCACGCTGCTACGTTCGCTAACGGGATAATAAGCATCCAACTCAAAGGCTACGACAGAACTGTTCACGTCGAATTGGACACTCTTCCACGGCGTTGCGATTTTTATTCGATTGATGGTGGAAGTTTAACAACAAATACAGCTGTAAGGAACACACATATCCCCACTTTGGTGATTCAAGTAAGTGGCATTTACACTATCAATCGAATAAAAGCTGCGGCGAACTTTTGGACTGCATGAGTGATCTAATCTTTAAACGCGCTATATGCCTGCTTCTTAGCTGTGGTTTGAAGCACATTTTATATAGAGATTCCTCTATTAATCTCTCGTTAATCTCATATCATTGATGCTGTCTCTAATTAATCCTCTATCAATTGGTGCTATTTCCTATCGATCCTCTATCAGTTGTGCTATGTAGATCTCTTTTTTCTCTCTATTTTTTCACTTACTCCTTGCCAGTTTTCTTCTTCCACTGAGAAGCCTCCGCACGATGACTCACTTCTGTAACCGTAGTTAACGCTATCTACTGGCTGATCTGTGGCTTGAACTTTCAACATGTTGCCTGTTTTCCTCTTCCGCTGAGAAGCCTCTGTACGATGACTCATTTCTGTAACCGCAGTTAACGCTATCTGCTGGCTGATCTGTGGCTTGAACTTTCAACATGTTTCTATCTGAAGCTTCATCAAATGCCAACCACGGTCCGCCCTCTCGTTTCCGCATAAATAGGGCCGGTTGTGCTCACAGAAGTCAGTTGTCTCAGTTGCTCCGCCGGTCGTCTTCCACAGTATGCCTTTTCCGGTTGCCAGTCAATTCGTTGCCCATTTTTGCCTATCTTTTCGATTTTCCGATGTACTCGATTTTATTAAATGTAAAAATATTAAAAATAAAGTTTAATTACCCACGTTTGAGGTGTGACGAGCCCCGAGAGGCCAGTGACGGTGTGGTTCGAGTTCGGTTCGGTGCAAAACTATAAGATCCGCGTGGCATTGGTATTGGGCAGACGGCAATATATTTTAATTTAATATTTTTCTCACAAATAAAAGTTTTATAGAATTATTACACTTATTGGGGTAGGTAAACTAAGAAGCCTTAAAGAATGTTACATACCAAATTTTCCTTGAACAAAATATTATGTTAGATATTTTATTGAGTTAAACCTGCCTGAAGGTCATTTCGACTTGGGAACATTCGCATTGATTTCAAAGTCGTAGGCTAGTTTAGAAGAGCGTCCAGTTTGATTTGAAAGCCTCCAATTTTGGACATGAAAATGGAAGATACGTGGTTTCAATGAAGGCAGCCCACAGCTAAGAAGCAAGCATATAGCGCAATAAAAGATGAGATCGCGCCATGTGCTCCAAAAGTTCACCGCAGCTTTTATTTGATTGATGGTGTGAATGCCACTTACATGAACCACCAAGGTAGGGATATGTGCGTTCCTCACTGTTGTATTTGTTGTTCAACTTTTGCAATCAATCGAATAAAAATGGCAACGTCTTGGAAGAGTGCCCAAGCGATAAGTAGGAAGCATGAGTGGGCGGGAGAAACTGATGCATGGGCTCAACGCAACGAACTTCGAATAGGAGAATCCCGAACACAGCGGAGGTCGCAGTAACCGGAATGAGCTGTGACCTCGGCCGGAGCACACAGGCGGCAGAGCCGCACCCCGCAGCAACACAACTGCAGCAGCACCGCAGGATACTGCAGGTCCACTAATTGAACGGTAGCGAGGACAGGAGCCTTCAAGGGGGCCAGTTCGAGGCAGTAGCCACCCAACACGTGCGCGGAAAGAGCCGCGGCGCCGGCCTATTTCGCAACGCCTCACGTGTCCTCCTCGGCAGCGGTGATTGCTCACCTCCGGGCGCTCCCCTTCGGAGAGAGAAGTCGTGCCGCAAACTTGGGTGATTAAACCATCGAGCCCGCGAAGTTTACGAAGTTCCGAAGAATTACGAACAGACAAAAACCCTATTATAGACTATATATATATTATTATTATATATGGTGGAATGGTGGGATATATATAGAAATTTATGAAATATTCATAGTAAGTGTATGAATATTGCTGGAGAGGAAGCAGTGGTACTAGACCGTCATTATGTCGAATTCGCCTTTCGTCAGATTGGCACCTAGAAACTTGTTTCGTGTGGAAGAAACGCGCGCGGTTATTTGACAAAAATATACTCTGCATAACACTAGCACTCGCTTTAGCTGCCGTGTTTTTTGGGGATAAGGCCTCCAAGCTGCAGTAACTCTCCCTTCAACCTAAAAAAACTCATCCCTACTCTTTTGTCGGTGCTCGTCTATTCTAAGCTGATGACTCGCCATAGGCATATAAAGTGGCCGTCAATCCGCACGTGAGACTTTCACCCAATTGGGCTTTCTACGATCAACCATTCCCAAAATGTAATGTACTGCTCCAGCGAAGTTTTTGCCTACTTTAAAATACTCCTCCTCATCAGTATTCTTGTGAAATCTACGCTCGGCGTTTTGCTCGCCTAAAATAGAATAATCACTATTGGGTAATATCGTCCGTCGTCACTTTTGGGTAATATCCGACGCCTTCCACTGCATAATTTTCCGAGTAACGTACCTCTCTGACATGCACTTATGTATATTCGGTTTTCTTAAGCCGGCTCTCTGAACTCCGTCTAAGGGCTGTGCCTATGCATCCTACTATTCACCCACCTCCTTCAACATGCGTCCGGGTTTGGAAGAGGTGTCAGCGCGGTGGGTCAACAAGTGTCTGTGTTCAGAAGACGTGTCACCGATGTCCCACAAAGGACGTTCGGGTTGAGGAGAGGTGTCACAGATGTCGCGCTAAGGAGGTGCGGGTTCAGAAGAGGTGTCACCGAGGTCCTGCAACAGGTGTCAGGTTCAGAAGGGGTGTCACCCGGGTCAGTAAAGCCAGTTCTCATTATCGTCCAACATGTGTCGGGCTTCTGAATTGTGCCACGTTTGTCGGTGTGCAAAAGACGTGTCATATATAACGACGTGTGGCAGTGAAGGAGGACCCGGAGCCCGCGACCGACGCTGGTAGTTAGATATATCGCTGCTGATACACCTCCCACCTCTTTTAAATGAGCATCTTCTTCAGTTGGCTGATAATCTTCGATGAGCCGAACCACGCCTCGGTTAGCCGTTTTGGCGAAAATTTCCCTGCGAAAAGTAGAGTATGAGGAAGTTGCGGTTGACAAGTGTACCGGTGAATACCTCTCCAGTTCCACAGTCGGAAGCTTGGCGGGGAATGATTTCGAATCTCATCATCTCTTTCCCTGTGATGCGTTTCCGCTATTGTTCCTCGACAGCCCCTTTGAATAATTATTTTTTTTAAATCATTGCTTCCCCGAGCTTCGTGGATACAACTTCAATTTCACAATATCGAAGATCGACTTGATCAATTGACAACGTTTTGGGCTTTAAGCCCTTCTTCGAATCTAAAAACAGCCATGTTGTCTGTCTTTACAGCTACAACAAAACTACTTTAAAAAATGAATACTTAAACATCTTACCGGATTGTCGCCATCATTGTCAGCCAGTCACACCGCGTACCCTTATAGGGTGATAAGCCTCATACATTCTTCATTTCCCCTCCCCGACTTATTGGTGGTTCCCAGTGTCTTATCTACAATTTAACGGCCTTTTTGTTGTGAAGGCGCTAGCTGCTTCACGATGGCTCTTGCATCCCGTCGACAGCAATCGGAAACTGGACAGAAACTGAAAAACACTGCGTCTATGTTTGCCGACCTCTGCTTGTTTCCGGCGCACGTCCGCGCTGACTGCTTTTCTGCGAGTTGAGTCCAGCGGAATATTAGTCGTGTACTGGAGGAGAGCGATCTGAGATGGCGAGATGCCGAGGTGAAGCGCTGCGATAATTTCCGCGGGGCCTGACCTAATCCAACGTATGGGAGCTGCGGGCGCAGGCTGTTGTATCCATGCCAACGTGAGCCGATGCGCTTTTATGCGCACTTACCAGATTGTGATCTTCGTGTCCGCGGTTTCGGCCCAGCGTTGGAAATTATGGCCACCACCACTCCGAAGAGGCTGTTCCACCATTACAAGGGCTTCCACAGCGCTTAGCTTTGTCAGCGCTTCTTCAGCTGCCGCGGGTCTCGGCCATTGCGCACAACAAAAAATCACATTTGTCCGCACTACTTCTCTCTCGCACCATTCTCTTGTGTCCTGCCTGGCGTACTGCGGATTAGCGAAGCAAGACTGCACGTTTCGAGCCACTTTTTGATTCAACTCCTTTGATTTTTTGTTGATAAACTTCCTTGTTTATTCTATCTATATTTCCAAGTTCAAGTCTACGAAGTTCGAAGTTACTAGATCTATTGCGGTCTCTACTAATTTATCTATAATTTACATGTAAATTGACGTAGCTCATTAGTGCCTGGACAGTTCCATAACTTTAAATAGTACTGATAAAAGCTTTTAGATGGATGTTTGGTTGCCATCAAAACTCCTGCGCCAGGCGGGCCTCGAACGCGAACCTTCTGCTTCCCGTGCAGCGATGCTACGTCTTACACCACCAGCGCCGTTTGACCGAATGGAACATCCACGTTGTCTTCGTAGTAACTGTCACCTATCAGCACTCAAACACAATGTAAAAATCATTTCTGCGAATAAAACCGTCCAGTTTGACCGGTTTGATGTTGAGCTGGGCTATCAGCGGTCGGCTCGTCCCGATATCACGGGTGAGCGTTGATAGGTGATCGCTACTAGGAAGACAACGTGGATGTTCCGAGCGGTTGAACAGCGTTGGTGGTGCAAAGGGGCTCTGCAGAGTCTCGCGGCAGCAACCGGAGAACTCGTCCGTATCACTCTCGTCGCAGTGGGGACGCACGCTCCCACTGTGGTAGAAGCCGCGGCGCGGACGAGTTGTCGCAGAGCCGCTGGTCGCAAAGGACCCCGCGCAGTACCAGGAGCTGCGCGTGAGACGGCCCGGGGGGCGTGATAGATGGGTGTCGATTATGGCTCATCTGTTTGGAAAGATTTTTTTTTCGAACGAATCTACGGATTATAATATGTTGGTGCATAATTTCTGTCCATAAAAGAGCTTGACAACCAACATTATAATCACCGTTACTGTAGACAACGGAGGCGTATGGAATCCTGCACTCAAAACGTAACGCAAAAAAAAACAGCATGATACTAGGTGACCTTTATTGCACTGAAAATCTTCGCGGCCTTCCATCCACAAGTTAGCCGTGCGAGGCTTAGGGAAAGCCCTTGCGCAGAAATGCAACAACAAAGCAGACCGTTCTTTTTAGTATGAGCCGTAGCTGCATCGAACAGAGCTCTCGGACTCAGCAAGGCATCGGAAGGAATGCTGTCATCACAAGGGCTATCACATTATCTTCGAGCTGCTTGTCAACCGAAGAACTCTTAGTGGAGGGAGAACGATAATAGTGAGATCAAACGCAAAATAGTACAGAACTGTTGAGCTATAAGGAGTGTTCTATTAGATTTCGTGGCTTACATTCAAGTACTCCTACCTTATCTTGGAAAACGCTTCTTCATAAAACAAAAAGCGTTTTGCTTACCACATCTCAGACATTCTTAGAGGTCGCAACTGCCGGTAAAAGTACGCAGTATTGCGTACAATAACTCTCGCGCCGCCGTTGTCATGGCGGGTCCGCGGCACCCGCAAGACTCTGCTCCCGGCCTAAAGCGCCTTTTATACTCGGGCCGTCGAGCGGCGCGGCGTGATGGTTGACATAGCCATCGATTTTTTGCGCCGCCCGGCGGCACCGCATCGCTCTCAGGCCGGCAGCAGAGTCTTGCGGGTGCCGCGGACCCGCCATGACAACGGCGGGGGGTGCGGCGCCGCGAGGGTTACTCTACGCAATGCTGCGTACCTTTGCCGGCTGAAGCACTGAAAAGGCCGTCGCGATTTTTATATGTTTGATAGTGTCAATGCTGCTTACACGAGGCATCATATATGTGTATGTGTGTGAGTTTTTGAGTTTTTTTTTGTCGCATCGCGTACAGGTGTGAAACTCCATGCAAACAGAAATTTGCTATCAATCAAATAAAAATCGCGACGTTTCGGATGAGGGCTTGGTGTTATCCTTTCTTTAAGAAATCAAAAACTGCCGCATTTTCGCTCTTTCAAACTAGTTTTAAACCATTATTTTTCCTCAAAAATAAGAAATTTATAAAATCTCAAACAAGATGATTGCTTATTGGGCACGTGAATTAAAACTTTAAAGAAATTTATGTTAAAAATTTCTCGAACAAAAAATTATACTAATTTTCTTTCTTGGAGAGTGTCTATTGATTTAATGTAGAAAGAGCACACTTCGATTCGGAAGAATTTGCTTTGATTTTAAATGAGTTGGGCTAGCTTAGAGAAGAACGTAAAGCCATAGCACTTGCATAATTCGAGTAAATTTACAGTAAAACGCGAATTTTGATCCAGCTGAAAGCACACTGTTCTCATGTAGAGTGTGCCTTCACTACTTTGCTCCTCCCTTGTTGAAGAATTGAAAATGCTGATACTTAGCAATTTTACTCGAGTATTTGAGCTTTTAAGCACTTCTTTCGTTGACCTGCGTCATAGCTGCGAAAGGGCATGCAATGGCAACGTTAACTGATCTGCTCATCAAAAACAAGTACTTGTTAAAAAAGTTCGGATCTATCCTAGTCCGGGGGGCCATAAATAAAAAGTAGGCAACAAAATGAATTGAGACTTACCGAGGGGCTCCTGGGGAACAAGATGAAACCTGAAAGAAACCAAAAAACGAAAGAATAAACAAAAAATAAAAAATCGCCGCTGTTTTACAACCGACTCGGCGGGCAAAGAGCGACGGAATGGATGCATGCCGCGTACCTACCGCCGGCTGACATGTTATAACCAGGATCTAACATGGTGAGGAGGGCGCGTGAAGCCGCACGCCGCGTGCTGACCGCGGCCTGGCATGTTATAACCAGGATCTAACATGGTGAGGAGGGCATACAACTTTGCCTGCTTACAGCCGCAACAAATGTATTTTTTTCGTTTTTTTCTTTGTGTCTTTTCTTGTTTAGGTCCCATGTTGTTCTGTAGGAGCCGCTCGGTAAGTCTCAAGGGGATTTGTTACATATAATACTTTTTAGTTATGTGGCCCCCCGGACTAGGATAGATCCAAAAGTTCTTCAGTACCGCCGTATAGGTAAAGCATAGAGCCTTGTGCTAATCACTCCACCAACCTACGGGTTGTCGTGGAGGCAGTCTGAAAAGAAATTTGGACGTAAGAAGGACCTGCGGCGGTCAGCTAATGAGATGCCATGTTTTACCTTCCCAGAAAACTTTGGTGCCAATTCAGTGGCACTGAAAGGATGGAGAACTTGTTTTGCCTGTGCGAGGCGAGTACCATCAACCTCGATTCGGTGTGAACGCGACGCCCAACACTTCTTCCGATTGCGCTATCACAAGCCCACCGTACGCCTCGTGTTAGCACAGTCGAAAGAACTTGTGTTATTTAGGTTTAGCGAAATGGTTAACAACTCAGAAGCATGAAAAAGCTGAAAGCGAGAATCGAAAACCAAAGAAAACGGCGGAGAGTCGTTGGATACACCGCCCTCAGAAAGGGGCGGGGCGAGGGGCGCGTCGAGAACAAGATGTCCGTGTCCCTGCCTTCACATGGAGGCATCGCATTTCTAATCACTTCCCTTGGCCTTACATCTCTATCCTGAACTGATTTCGTTCTTGAGACAAGAGTCAGAACCTTGTTCACCATATTTGGAACAAAAGAGTTTTCAGCTGTAGCGCCAAGGCTTTCTTCAGGTCCCGCCAATGTAGAACTGACCGGAATCATCCATAGTCTCTAGTTGAGCCGAAATCACCACCTATATATAAAAGAGTTTGTCCGTCCAGTGATTTAACCTAAGTAAGATACGCCGCATCATCCACAGCGAGAGCGGTCGAATGATCTAACCTAAATGAGATACGCCTCATCATCAACAGCGGGAAAAAATTGCTATTGAACGTGGGATTTTGCTGCAGCAGGGGAAACGTAGTCCTTTACTACTGAACACAACAGCACTCAGGAGGGAGCGACCTGGAGGAGGCATCGGGATGGGGTGGGGTCGATAGGGGAGCAATAAAGCTGGCCAGGAGGTGGCACCAAGAAGGGTTTAGCAATAAGGAGGAACCAGTAGGGAGTTACCAATAAGAGGGGGGGGGGGGGGGGAGTGAAGAGGATCAGCAAAGGGATCCACTACCAGTAAGGGAGACCTGATTTAGAAGATGTGACACCGATGTCGCGTAATGGGCGTTCGCTCGCCGTCTACAAACCCAAATATGGGCGAGTAAGAGAGAAGGAAACTTCAACCACTAAGTCCGCCACCCTAAAACGGCAGCTGAGGCTAGGGCAGTTTAGGAAGCTGAGGAGCTATGAGCGTGTCATCGTAAAGTACCTTAAGCACTCCGTTCGCGAACGTATTTTAAAGCCGTTAGCTCGCCGCGTCTTTCCGTAGTGATCCACGGAAATCGGAAAAAATGCTTCACACAAGCCTCACCTGCATTTTCGCACCCCTATAACATTGCCCCCTCCTAAGCTAAACGATTCTACTTTGGCGTACTAACAGACCGTTCGACTGCCTACAAAACCTACAAGCCGCAAACTGAAAGCTTCCAACCTGACAGAGCTATTGCGCTCCGAACACGCCCGCGCGTGCAATTTGCGAGCGGTCGCCCCCTCGATTGAAAGGTTCGATCCTATATGCATTGTTCACGGCGCACTCCAAAGGCTCGCTGGACAGCATTAGAGCAACTCCTGAGTAGGGCGGCAGAAAATTTCTGATAAAACTCCCCAAACGCTCAGTCTACAAACTGTCCCCCCCCCCCTCGATTGAAAGGTTCGATCCTATATGCATTGTTCACAGCGCACTCCAAAGGCTCGCTGCACAGCATTAGAGCAACTCCTGAGTAGGGCGGCAGAAAATTTCTGATAAAACTCCCCAAACGCTCAGTCTACCAGCTGTCCCCCCCCCCCCCCCCCTCGATTAAAAGGTTCTTCTCTGTCCGCATTGCGTTGCGCACACCAAAGTTTCGCTGGACAGATTGGAGTTAATCCTGAGTGGGGTGGCTGGAAATTTCTGATAACATTCTCCAAACGGTTCGAGATAGTCTTGAGGATTTCGCATTTCCCAGTAAGAGATGATTGAAGCGCAGTGGACATGCGCTCGCCCACTCGATTGATAGGTTCGGTACTGTGTGCATTGTGCACGGCGCACTCTCGGGACATTCCTGGCATGACGGAGCACTGGCAACGTACGCCATGCCTAAGATACTCCGAAAGCACGGTTGTCCTGGGAAATGAGCTGCTCTAATCGCAAAAGCCTGCTTCAGTCAATTTTGGACTTTGGACCACCCACGGCGAAAATATGGGTGCTCTGGTAAAGCTGTATACATGCTTCTGTAGATATCGAAGAGGCGGATCGAATGGTTCCAACCTTTTTTCGAAAAACCTAAAACTGAAGTAGTTATGAGCGTGCGACGCTTTGCGACGCTATTTTTGCGTTTTTTCGCCCACTTTTGACCGTGCGGCGCGAGCGGTATATTATTGAAGTGTTTCTCAAGTTTTATGGAAGAGTTGCCTGTTCTGGCCTGTCGAAGTTTGATATGGTCGGGACACCTAAAGGCACCGTAACAACTTTTCACAGGAATACTTTACTGTGAATAAAGTCGATTTACAAACTAACACAGCAGAAATGATGCGTTCTCTCCCACGTGCGCACTTCTTAAACAGCATAGATGCTGCGTATTGTCGTCAATATGTTGAAGTTCTCTCCTCCGCGATAATTTCGGAAATTCTGCTTCGCTCCTAAAATTCAATTTGGCCAAGACCACTGGTTAGGCTTGGAGTTGAGCAAATTGCTAATTTTATAATGAGACATCTTGTGTAATTCTTGGACGAGGGTGGAGTTAAGCGATTTTGCAGCGCTCTCATACAGTCGCAACAAAAGGAGCATGGAACTGAAGCACACAAAGAGACTCAGCCGCTTCCTTACCGATCCATGGCAAATCGACCATACAAGTGTGACGTGAAACCTGAACTCTGCTCTTCTGTTGAAGTTTTTCGCCTTGCCTTCTCTTCCGCCACTCTTTGCAAGTGGTGCAGGAATAACGTCGTTTTCACTGCGATGGAAGCTCGTGCAGAGTGCTCTTGTGTTGTCGCGCTTTTGTTCCTGAAGAAGAGCATACATCGAATGGCAACGAAGAAGGGTGGGGGACTTCTAGGTGGTATCTGCGTGCACGTGCCCCCCGTGCTTCCCCCTATTCTCCTGAGCGTGATTCATTCCCCTTCAAGTGCTCGAAGAACGTTCATCCTTTCCTTTGTTACTGGTGTTATTATGGTAGTGACTCTGACTCCTCGCTGACTTGAGCTTTCCACTCTTTCAGTGTGAGATTTTTGTTGGCATTTGAAGGAAGAGTAGGTATCCTGTGTCCAGGTGCTTCGAGCAGTTTTGCTTTTCAACACCGGAAGTGTGACCCTCCCTCTATATTTGGTCTTGTGGTTAGATTCACACCATTTCTTTTGAAATGTCTTGAATGCTACGTACCTGTGACGATGAAGACCGGAATTTCATGTGAAAGGTTAAGCTCCAGTCGAACAGTGGAACTTCTACGCAACACGAATTGTGTTTCCCCCTATTCTCCTGAGCGTGATTCATTCCCCTTCAAGTGCTCGAAGAACGTTCATCCTTTCCTTTGTTACTGGTGTTATTATGGTAGCACGTCCCGGCGGCATTGACACTTTCGCACTCTAGCTTCCTCCACTGCAGGTGTTCACGATGCCAATATGCTTTCTACCACATCGCCTTCGGTTGACAACGATCGCATTTTATGCGTTCCGTCTGCGTTTTGTGGTTTTTTAGAAACGGTCCAACTGGCTTTCGCAGTCGAAGGTGAAAAGTGGCCGGTTTAAATAGGGCAATTTGGAGGTGGTTAGGACAAAGTGCTGAGCAAGGTTGGCCAGCGGCATTGTCTTCTTTTCCTGTCTCTGAATAGCCCCGCTGCTCAGCTAGGGCGGAGAGAATTGGTGACGAAATTGATGGAGCTTCAAATTCGCTTTCCTCTCCTTCTCTCCCAAACAGCAGAGGTTCGTCTTCGGCTCACCACACAGGCCTTCACGTGAGACAAGCTGACTGCCATAGGTGATCAAAGGCGGAGGCGTTTAGCTGGCAGTGGTGTTCCTTTCGATAATTGCGTTCGCTTATTCGCTGTTAGTCGAATGCCGTTCGGCGCTGACAGTTTATGGCCTTCTGTCATTGCCCATTGGTGACAGCAGAATGCATACATTCACTTGCTTTGATTTGTTTCGGATAGCTTGCACACATTCGCTGCTTTAGACCTTCATGCTAGCTTTGTGCTTAATGTATCTTTAGCATCGCCTTAAACTACTGCAGTAGAACTAATTAGGAGGTTCATGCAGACCCGAAACAACTAGACCTTACCTTGCATAGCAGAGATCAGCCAGCTACATCTCGGAGCAGAAATATTTCGCCAATCCAAAGCTAAGTCTAAGCGATTCGCCGATGATCTCGAAACTTATATGGAAATTGAGGGGTCTCAGGATGCAGTTAAACTGCAAGAAGTAACTGACGGTCTAGTTAAATGGTCCGAGGATTAGCAACTACCCCGGTCAGAGAGTAAAACCTTTCATATGGGAATAGGGCGGTCCCTTACACCTATAAACTCTCACATCAACGGTTCATTAACAGCAGCAGTCAATGAAATTCAGGTCCTTCTCCGATTCCGATACGCTGGTGCTTTAGACCTTCGCCCACACCACAAAGAGTTGTTCGGTCTGCTTTCACTCGAACATGTCACATGCTGAAAGCCCTCACAACGAAGGATAGCAAGGTTCTCATTACGGCGTTCAAAACTTATATCAGTCCTATTTTGGAATGCGGAACGCTTGTTTTTTCTCCTTACAAAAAGAAGGCTATTGCATTACTTGAAAAAAAAACAGAACAACTCTATTAGGAGATCTCTAATAAGGCGTTGTGGCTTTCTTTACGGCGAGATTCCAAGTGCGGCTATCAGGAACAATTATTTTGGACTGTCGAGCCCAGTATCTGGAAGAAAACTGTTCGATGTGTGTGTGCTTCGCAAACTTTGTAAGGAGCAGTCCGCAGTGAACTTTTTGCAGTTTTATACTCTGAGTCCCTCAATTACCAGAGGGGGTCAATATAAATTGTTCTTTCGTACGCCTAAGACCACTGTAGGAGCTAAAAGTTTCACAGTTAGAGAAGATGTAGCCTACCTTCATCGTGGTAGGACTACCTCCCTCCCAGAATCCAAATATTCTTTCAAACACATTGCAGCCAAACAAATTCTCTGTGCGTTGATATTTAGGAGCTGCTTTTGTTTGTTAGTTTTGGTGTTTGTTGTATTGCGGTTTTATCTCACTCCTGTCTCAGACAGGGTATTTCAATAAATAAATAAAGATAGGGAAACACCCTGATTTTCTGAAAAATTCCCTACCAAGGCTCAGTGTTGTGACCACCGTGTTTGTCGCGACTGAAAACCACTATGCGGGAGAGGAAGGATATCTTGTTGGTTCAGGATGCAATGAATTTTTATTGAAAAGTAGCCCTGTGCAAAACTATAGGGGCCGTGCATAGACCGTATTTGATAAGAAAAGCAGGAACACAAGAAACAAGTCCAGCACTTTGTTATATCGCGTTTCTTGCAGACCATCAAAGATCGTTTATTCAAGTGCTTACGTTATGCAAAATGCTTAGTGTAGTTTTTTAAAGCAAGCTCAAGCAGGTATGCCCAGAGGGTTCGCGTTATTCTTCATCCATGGCCCGGAGAGTATCTTTGTCGTGCACGATTCTAATCCTTCCATCTTAGCGTCTATCTGCTATTAGGTCAACCGGAAAGTTTTGGCGGTTTGTGCAACCGCTTTTCGTCCATTTATTACTGGATCGATACCAACTTACTCCGCATTTTTATACAACATCCAATACGGAATTCTCGCTCTAGCTGAAGAAGTAATTTAATAATAATAATAATAATTTATTACGGCCGTGTAAGACAGTCGTGAGAAAACAAATTGTAATGGATGCATGCGAAGGGTGCCGCATTCACAACAACAACACAACAACAACAAACTTAGCTTATGAAACATGCTAATACCTGAAGACAACGATGAGAAGTATCTGAGACAACTTAAGAACTACGCAGAATTCTTCGACTTGACGGTCAGAGATGGGGATGTCTAGTACTGTTGAAGAGCTTTTTTTAGCAATTCGTTTAAAGATTCCAAAGTTTTTGGCGGAGTGGTGGATATCACTTTTCAAGTTTTGGTACTTTGACCCAGCTCTTACAGTGAAAGACTGAGCTCGAATGTTGGTTCTTGGCCTAGCGTATACTATTTTCCAGATGTTACCTCTTGTTTTTGAAGGAGCAAGTTTGTAAAAATTTGTGGCCTTGATTCCAAACATTCCTGACAAGATTTTGAAAACGCTGCAAACGTCATTTATGTTTCTGCGTGAACTGAGAGTATGGAGGTCCAGAAACTTATTTCGAATTCTAGGGTTCGGTACGCCGGCACAAAAGAAACCTTTATACCGAATAATGGTCTTTCGTGTAAAATTATTTTGCACTTTTTCAAACAGCTCTATATCCTTCTTTTTTTGTGGCGAAAAAACAGTGGTACATGACTCCACTACTGGCCTAACGTACGTCGTATAAGCTCTGCGTAAAACAGAACAGTTTTTAGTGGATAACCCTTTGAAGATTTGGAAGGTTCTTCTTATTGCTTTTCTACAAACTTCTCTATAGTGTTCTGAAAAATTTAGTTTATTGTCATAGTGAAAACCTAGATCTTCGATTTTGTCCACCATGTTCAAAGAAACGGAGTTGATAGAGTAACTAACTGGTGCGGTGGAGTGACCAATTCGTGTTTCAGTTATGAATTGTGTTTCTTCGAATACCTATTGAAATATTTTATTTTATTTTATTTTATTTATGCTCTCATGGGTGCGTCAAAAAGAAGAAAAAAACAGCCAGCAGCCCACAAAAGAAGACACTATGGTTGGTATGTCAAGAACACAATAAAAGAACAAGGAAGTAAGCAATAAGACAAAAATAAGTAGGAAACTGAGGAGTCATAATAGTGTTGTCAACGTTGCTGATCCTGAAATACCTCAAAAAATTCATAAGCTTACAAACATATTCTTCTTACGAGTCAAAATGCGTAATATACTATACTAAAAACGAGGAAAAGAACAGGCCTATACTGCGGCTCTACTTGACTTGAAGTCTATCGGGAAATAAATTTTGTCTGCAATATAAAAGAAATTGTGGCGATAATAAATACAATTAATTTAAAACTATAATTAGGAAACAACTGCTTCCCGACTTATATTACATAGAATCAATGGTTCTCCACCTTGAGTGCTACGACTCAATAGGCACGCAACTGGCATAACTAGTTGCGTTCCTATTGAGTCCTAGCAAATATGTCGAAAGAGCAGCTTCGAACGATGTTTTACTTCGTCATGGTTGATTTTCCGGGCTGTTTCGACGGCGGGCCGACCCGCCGTCGAAACAGCCCGGAAAATCAACCATGTGTGAAGGCCGAGCAATGTTGGAGAAACGACTGCGCAACGGCGGCTCGAGAAATTTCATTCCGGAGATTTTAACCTTGAAGATGCACCCCGAAGCGGCAGGCCTACAGAAACCCAAGGCGATGATTTGAAGGTCTTCGTGGAAGCGAATCCATCACGAACAGCCTCGCGAGATTGCGGAAGGTCTAGGAGTCAGTAAAACTGCTATTACAGCTGGTTTGAAGCGCCTCGGAAGTGGGAGGAACTCAGAAGTGGGTGTAATACAAGTTCTGTCCACCTCAGCGTCCGAAGACGTCTTCCCCCTCTTTTAGCGGTCCTTCTCCTGCTCTGCAAGGCCACTTCCTGACTGCTCCATACTTCCTGGCCGCAGTGTTCGGCTGCCTAACTCTTCAATATTTGATTATTTGGTCTGTGATCAAAAAAGACTCGTCTCTTGGCCGTGCTCAATTACCTCTCACGATTCAGGTGAAGCTGCCCTTCTAGGCCGCAGAGTCGTAAGCCTCCAAAGGCAGCTTCATCCCCATTTTGAATCCATTTTAATTTTTGGCCGCTTTCTGTCCTTCGGTTTTGTTCCCGAAGTTCTGCTTCTCTCTATTTTGTCCCTCCCATTGACCACATTCCGCTTTAGCATTCAACAAATCATCTAGTATTCACGCTGCTAATACTTCAGATGAACGCAAGTGTCGAGAAGCGCCGAACGTAACGGATGTCGTCGAGTCGACACGGCAGTAGCGAAGGTTTGATGCGTTGCAATCAGAACTTTTGCTGAAACGCAGTCTTTGTCCCCATTTTCTATGTCGCGAGATTCCTCATGATGTTCCTAACTATCGCGAGAATGGCTCCTTACCAGAAGACTATCCTAACGGTTAGTATCGACGGTGGAAGAGGTTGTATGGTCGGAAGAATCTCTCCTTCAGAAACACGAAAATGCAAGTACCCTAGTTACCCTACCCCCCCCCCCCCTAGTTCTCTAAAGTACAGAGTTTCAGCCGATCAAAAATTAGGTGCAGTAGCCTCTCGCATTTAGGGGTTTCTTTCGTCTGAAACGCATGATCGGTGGCCTAGAGCACTGCTTGGCGAACTCACAGGGAAAAGGCCGAGGATTGAAATTCGCTCGTTTTGATTATGTTCTGTTCGTTCACAAAAGTACAGATAATTGGATTCCCGAACAATATACTGGATTTCAGTGCCTGATTCCCATTGTGTGCAGAGCATGAACTGTTACTCAGCCAGTTCTCTAAGGTTTCTCTCCGAAATCTGCACAGCAAGTGCACGCCGTGGAGATCAAATCTGCACCATGTGCCGGGGGGGGGGGGGGCTATAAGAATCGAAATTATGTCATGACTATCGAGTAGCTAAATACAAGATACATCAAAAAGCTTAAAAAAGTTACGGAAACAAGTCCTTGTCAGCTGACGGTCATTTTGAGCTGTAGCACTTCAACCGGATGGTCGCAGTCATTTGTAACTTGAGCCTTATTCTTTGGAAGGTTCTGGCTCAACGTATATCTTGTCGTGACAGAAGCTCATAGTTTTGTATCTCAACGTTCCTTAGCGACCTACATATTATTAGGCTGTCGCAAAACTAATCTCTGTTTCGAGGTATGTTTCGAGGAGGATAAATAAACAAGTTTTTTTGCACTAAATCATTCCGTCTCAGGGAAAGGGATGTTCTCTAAGTTTCCTCCCGCTTTTTCAAAAAATGTGGATGCCGCTCCAATTGTTCTAGCCGACCTTCTCCAGGGCTTCGTAACATCATGAACCGACGCGTTGTCAACTCATAATGCTTTACGAATTTAAACTGGGACATTCTGCAGCAGAGGCATCCCGTAACCTTAGCAGCGCTTTTGGGTCGGAATGTCCTTGCGAACGAACGGTGAGGCTTTGCTTCGAAAAATTCGCTTTCGACGATTTGATCTCGAAGAAAAACCGGGTCGCGGGCGCGGGTCGTCGCTTGACGATGAAGTTTTGAGGAGAGCCGTCGAAGCAAATCCGGAGACGATTACACATGCGCTACCAGAGGACATTCGCTTGCATCACATAGTACGGTAGAAAGACACTTGGCGAGAATCGGCAAGGTGAGGAAGATGTCGAAGTGGGTGCCTCATGAGCTGACCGATGAGAGCATTCTGCACGTTTCAACGCTTGCTCTAACTTGCTAGTTCCCCTTAAAAGTGAGCCTTTTGTAAGCGTTATAACTGTAGATGAAAGACAGATCCTTTACGATAACAGGAAGCGGGGATTTGTCTGGGTAGATAAGGATGCTCCTCCAACATCCTTTCCTAAGCCCGACCTTCACCCTATAAAAGTTCTGCTTGCTTTGTGGCGGTGTTTTGAAGGTGTAATCCATCACGGCCCTTTGCAACCTGGTCAGGCAGTCACAGCAGAGCCTTGCTGCTGTGATTTAGACCAAATCTATGAGAGGCTGCAAAAATACTGGCCGGCAGTGGTGAATGGAGGAGGGCCGGTCTTGTTGCAGGGCAACGCAAGGCCACACCTCACAAATCACTCGGCAAAATTGACCCATTTAGGTATCGAAGATCTCTATTACCCACCATATTCTCCCGATTTTCCCCCACTGACTATCACTTCTTCCGAGCTCTTGATTCTCATTTGCGTCAGAAACAATTCACTAATTTGGCCGATGTTGAATGTGCCCTCCTCGATTTCGTTAATTCCTGTGATCTCAGTTTTTGTTTTAAAGGATTAGATTTATTACCTGTTCGTTGGCAAAACGTATTGATTCTGACTGTTTTTACGTCGATTAATGAAGTTGTGTTTAAGCTGAGTTTCAGCAGTTTGAAGTAACGGTCCATTTCGGCGATTAATTTTGCGACAGTCTAATATGATTTGATGAATAATCTTTTATCAAGGTTCCTTCGTTCAGCATCTCAGATAATAGATACAGCGGACTCCAACCAGTTAGCTAGTCAATCACTGCGACCAAAATCGAATCATGTTGTTAGCAAATCCAATTATTTCCACTTTTACACACATACAAAACAACGCACAATGAGCGGACTCGTACTCCTGTCCTCTCTCCTATGAGTCCGCTACGCCACACCCTAAGCCACCGATCGCACGCTTTGAGGACGAAGCAAATCCCTAAATGCGGGGGGGGGGGGGGGCTACTGCTTCCAATGTGTAGTCGACTGAGACACAGTTCGTTGTGAGACTAGGATCGAGATAGTTGCGTTTTGGTCGATATTTCTGAGGCAGAGTCGCTTCTGTACAAATTCACCACTTCCGCTGGGATAGCATCCTGGTAAGACGCCTTTGCCGCCTCGGCAGGGTTTAAATGCACATCCTTTCCCTTTTTTCCTCTTCCTTTTTTCCGAGTATTTTCTTGACTGTTCTTTATTATACGGGAGTACTAATCGAACTATGCTTTGAACCCTGCCAGTGAAATCCAGTTCACTTACTATGGATGCTTGGGTAACACCAACAGTGGCCGACAGTTTGAGGTCTTCTTTGTATAGATCTTCCGCTTCCATACTGTCCCGTAGCATGTCCAAAATCACCATAAGCGCTTTTGTTCTCGATGGAAGAGTTTGCACCTTTTGAACTCTCTCTCGAACACACTCTTCCACCCAAATATAAAAAGTATGTGAAGAGTTGGACCATCGCTTGGAACGGTTCCCTGCTTGCTTACCGTGCCTTATGACATATTCAATCAAGAGGATACCTCTGACTGAAAAAAAAGTTAAAAGGTTACAGGTAAAGGTAAAAATAATGAAGCAATTGAAAGCTTATAAATCAGTACCATTTCGATGGAGTTCTGCAAATAGTTTTCAAAAAATGTGCTCATTCTCTTTATAACACATTTGACCATAATTTTCAACCAGACGTTCAGCGGCCTAGCGGCCGCCGAACGTCTGGTTGGGGGCCTCGCCCCCAATCGCGAGTATAGAGCACCCCGACAGTATTGTTTTCTTCCCTAGGCCTTCTCACTTTGATTGCAGTAAACAACTTGTTTCACTATATAGAATAGTATAGCGTATACGACAAGGCAGAATCTTCAGAACTGCTCTTATGGGACTCATCCGCCTTCTATCGCACATACGCGATTTGTTCTTCGAAGAACTCCACTGCGTCGTGAGGAACAGATTATGAGAGTCTCAATCCAAAGCGCTTAATCTGCGGAAGCATAAATGAAACCAATCGGTATTGGTAGACCGCTCGATACCGTCAACTGTCCGACAGCAATATCATTCCACCGATTCGTTTAGTCATCTTCCTTACCCCCACGCCCACCCCACCAATACCCTTTACCCTTGTGCCGGAGAGAAATAACAAAATTTTAAAAAAGTGTAGTGAGAGTCGAGTACGCGCGCGCTCGTCGAACGAAGCCTTTAGAAAGTCTTCTCACGGTTGTTGTGCAAAGTACGATCTGTGGAACGTCTTCTAGATCTGGAAACACGTTGTATGACGTCTGGGTCACGTATTCTGAATCCGAACGCATGTTGCATAACGTCTGTGACACATCTGTTGGACCCCGACGTACGTGTAATGGCGTTGTCACGACGTTTATGACACGTCCTCTGCACCTAGACACACGTGACACGACGCCTGTAGCGCGTCTTCTGAAGCCCGATACACGTTGGACGATACCGATAAAAACCTTCGTCCGCCCTTACTGGTTCCCTTCACTGGTCCTACTTCACTAGTCTCACTTACTGCGTCCCCCGCCTCCACCGGTCCTCCCTTCTCCAGTGGTCCCACCTTTGCTGGTCCCCTCTTCACTGCCCTCAACCATTACTGGCCACACCTTTACTGGTCTCCCCCTTTACTGGTCCCACTTACTGGTTCCTCTTTATTGTCCCCTCCCCCCCCCCCCCCCAACCCCATTACTGGTCTCACCTTTGCTGGTCTTCGCTTTACTGGTCCCCCTTTAAAGATCTTCTCTTTACAGGTCCCCCCCCCCTTACCTCCCTCCCCCTTCACTGTAACCCCCCCCCCCTCTAGTGTTTCCACCTTCACTGGCCCCCTTTACTGGTTCCCTGTTCACTGGCCCCCCTTTACCATCCCCCCCCCCCCTTTACTGATGCCCTCTTCACTGGTCCCCAACCCTCCCCCTTTCACTTGCTTCCCCCATTAGCGCGCCATCTTCAGTGGTCCTCCCTTTACTGATCCCCTCTTCGCTGGCCACCCATCGGTGACACGTCTCTAAATCCGAACACTCCTTGCGTGACATTGATGACACCGTTCTGAACATAGACACCCACTGTGCGACATCGGTGGCACGTTTTCTGACGCTCCTGACGAATAGTCAGGTTGGGAAATGTCACCTCTGTGCTGCACATTACGAGTATTCCCACAATAGGATCGTGCATCTTGGGCAGTCCGTGCCAATGCAGCTCCGTGTCTTTAGAGCTCCGAAAATCCTCTTCGAAACCAGAAGACGTTGACGAGATGACTCAGGGTGAAGTGGGAAAGCTTCAAACTACAGCTACAAATGACATAATTTGTGTCGCTCCTTTTTCTCTCTTATGCAACGGCCTGGCGTATGGCATTGCAGTAATGATCAGATGTATAATCCATCCGCACAACTGGCAGACAATTGTGGTACCTCTGCTAAATTTGGAAATGATGTAATCTTTTACTCGATTGATCGGGGTGGTGGAGCTTTCTATACCCGTTCTTTTTCTTAAAGTTGTTATACGTTTCCATTTCAATGTCCTCGTCGTAGTTTCGCAAAACGATGGAAAGGGATGCAAGGAGTTGAGTACGTCTCAAAAGCACGCTTTTTTCACTCATTTAGTATCGCTGTTTTTCTTTCAAAATTTCTTTTTAGATTCGATTTGTTTTTTCCACCAATGCTGTTCAGATGTAGCGAAGGTCACCGAAGAGCTTTCTCACTGTCGATCACGGCTGGAGGCGGGAGTGCAGGAAAACAGAAGAAATAGAAATCTCATACAAGGACTGACAGATCAGGTTCGTCTTCGTCGACTTCTTGGAAATAACCCTCTATCGGACGGGAAGCTGGCATGGCTGCTTCCGTCTGCGCGAAAATGAAAAGAAGCGCCATCTTCGATGCGTTCGTGAAGAGCAGAGGCTCTGCGGCACTCCTTCTTTCCTTCGCAGCTCTCTGCACCCCGCAATCAGTTCGAGTAGAGGCGTACTACCATAGTTTTGGAATGCTCTTTCTGAATCCTCTTCGATTTTCGTTAAGCACCATCCTCACGGACAACTACGCCTAGGGCGGGAAGAAGTTCGAACCATATGTGACCCCTGTGCGAAATTTTGAAGGACGCAAATAAACGATCAGGAGTTCTGCGTCATTCCGGTGCCATCTTATGTAATGATGAAAGTTGGGCCTATTCAGTGTCATACAGAGTATTGCTCAGATGTTCAAACTAATAGTTAGCTAGAGTAAGTTGACAAAACAAAAACAGCCAATCACCAACCCAACCATTTTTGCAGTCAAAAAATTGTCTCCCCAAAACTGGGTGAAGTGCAATTACATATAATTGTGGTACACTTGGAACTCCAGACGCAGCTTTATTCGAAGAACTTCAAACAGAACTATGGGTACTAGTATCGATTTTCTACTACGCGATCTTCGGTTCTGATAATGGCATCATGCGGAGGTTCGTGCAGAGGATACAATACCGGTTCCGATGTGTGTTTGTTCTCGCAATACTCACGTTGTGTGTTGAAAAGAGGAATGAAGGGCTTATCGATGATACGCCACAGTATATGCACTAGTGCGCGGCTGGAACTCGTACCCATGGGGTAAGCGAGGTACCCTACCGGTACCACGAACCGAACCGACAGCAACGATTCCATAACTCGCATCAATGCGGCCAGCACAACCGACACAACAGTTAATATGTAGCAACTCCTTTATGCACTTAAAAGTGCTGCGACACATCTAACGGCGTTTCGCTCTTGCCTAATTCGACGGATAATTTTGAGATGAGCCTTCCGCCGAATCCGGAAGGGGCAATGTGTTCTCCCATTCGGAAAACATTGGGTCCGTTCCTTCTCGACCTCCTCCCTTCATGGTAGTGCTTAAAAGTCGATGATTCTCCATAGGTTACATCCAGGCCACTCAGAGCTATTTCCCGTAGTTTTTCTTGAAGCACTCAATAACAATTCTGATTAGGTGCAAGCTCAAATTCCTTCGCATCTGTTCCATTTCACCCTTCCGCGAGAGGTGTGACATTATTTACCTGCCGTTTATGTATAAGGATGTAGGGAAAGTTCTCGCAGTTTTGACGTCTAAGTTCATGCGATCGTAACTTCGTTCGTTGCCAGCCATTCCAGCTGAGCAGGGAAGGGTGTCAGGCGTATGTCTCAACAGCAAACATGAGTGCCACTACGAGAACGTTGCACAAAGCAGTGCCTTCCAACTATCGGATATGCAGCAAATACGCAAAAGCACTGCAAGAGTGAGGAATTGGATACCTGATTCTGCTACATTGAAGCAGTAGTTTTGCGTTTTTCCTGCATATTCGATGCCGGGAAGGTATTTCGTTGTGCGTTGTGTGATTCCATAGCTAACTTTCAGGCCCCGTAATTCGAAAGGTTTAAGGACTTTGCAAAAACGGAACATACTTTCTTACTATTTGAAGCACAGAGATTTCCGCAACGAAATTCGTTTATGCCGTTCAGGCATACCCGTTCTGAGGATGAAAGCTGTTATTGCGATGTTTTGTTGCAACGAAAACTCTAGCTCCACACGGAACTCGAACACGCACCTCCTGCTGATCTGGCGGGAAAGCTCGACGGCATTAGGCCCCGTTTATACTTCGTCGCGGCGCGACGCGATGGCCACGCAATGAGGCCAAATTGATCGATCGCGTCGCACAATCAATTTGGCCACTAGGCCCCGTTTATACTTCGACGCCAAGCGACGCGACGCCACGTATTGTGGCCGTATTGATCGATCGCGTCGCACAATCAATATGGCCACTATAGGCCCATGCACACTTCTGCGACAGCGCGGCGCGACCATGATAAAACATAGGGCCGCGACGGCCGCGGGGCGACACTGCGACACGTGCCGCGGGGAGGGGCATGCAAACTCTTGCGGCTGTCGCGGCGGCTATCGCCGGCGGTGCCGCGCTGAGTGCCGCAAGCTGGAATGGTTCAAATCATTCCTGGCGGCGCGACATGCACTGGGACGTCGGTCCCGTTGCCTATAACGATGCTCTAACGCGACCGCGCCGCGACTGCCGGATTTCGCGGAAGTGGCAGTCACCCCTCTTGCCGCGCCGCGTTGTCGCAGAAGTGTGCATGGGCCTTATACGTGGCGTCGCATCGCGCCGCGACGAAGTATAAACGGGGCCTATACGTGGCGTCGCGTCGCGCCGCGACGAAGTATAAACGGGGCCGTTTAGTGTGCGTGCGACGCGGCGCATATGTAGTGGCCAAATTGATCGAGCGATGCGATTGATCAATTCGGCCACTACACATGGCATCGCGTCGCGCGTCGCGCGCACACTAAACGACCCCTTAGGCTCCGTTTATACTTCGACGCCGAGCGACGCGACGCCACGTATTGTGGCAACATTGATCGGGCAACGCAATCGATCAATTTGGCCAGAATACGTGGCGCCGCGTCGCTCGGCGTCGGAAGTATAAACGAAGCCTTACACAAAGAGCATTCCCGCCAGTCAGCAATAGATGCTGGTTCGAGTTCAGAGAACTATTTTGCGTTTCTCTTGTACACCGTGAGAACACTCCTCTGAAAGCAACTCAAAAAATGTGAGAGAATAACACTGCGAATGCTAAATTTATGTTGATCACAGGAAATCGAAAACAGCGTTCAACTTCAAATCCTACAACTTCTGTGCGAATGAACTCAGCGATGTATTATTGGAAGTTGCCGATCAGAAGGGTGGTCACGTTTCATTTACCAGAGCAGGCTACTGGTTTTTCAGCAGGTTTTCGTGCTTGGCTCCACCTGTTCTGCTCTAGTTCACTATCTTGCTCACTAGGTTCCATTGTGAATGATATCAACAGTATATGTATTAGGTTGTCCCATAACTCCTTGCAGTTTTTTTCAACGATTCACTGCAGATTTCGCCGGTGGTCTCTTGCATAGCGCTGCATAGCTCTCGAAAGAGAATGAATTGCTATATCAGAACATGTATTGCATTTCTTTTTTAGTCATGAATTTTGTTAATTTTTAGGTCGTTGAAGTGAAAAGTGAAAAAGTGAAAAAGTAGCCATTTGCGCACTTTTTCTCTCCGCTTAGGTTTGGAATTTTTGCGCAGCTTTTCATAGTATTGGGAAGACAATGTTCTGTACTACAAGAATATGTGTTAGTGCTATTTGCTCATTTATCCTTAATTGATTTTTAGGTCATCAAATTGGGAATTCCGACTTTTCCATCCGAATCCGTCCGATCATGATGCCTTCATCGGGCTTCTGACCCGGCCAACGCAGCGGTGTGCATCGCCGAGAGCCTTTAGGAACTCGAGGGGGAGAGGGGTGCGGACGTGCAAAGCATGCCCCGTGATATGTGGGGTGCTCCCATATGGTCAGTGGACGAGGCTACCTGCCTGATTGAGACCGACGATGTCCTGCAACGTTGCTACGACCAACCAACGCCATTCAGCTGCTTTTGGTTGATTGTGGCCTTCCTTGCACTTCGTTATTCATGCGCTCTAATGCGCGTTGCTTAGCGCTTTGATCGCTAACTGCGTGGAGTGGTAACTAATCTTGGATATGGAGGGCGTATTTGAATCATCTTCACTGAGTTGTTAGAGAATTTGACGACGCTCACTGCCGCTTTGCACTGAAGGATTGTAAATATTTTTGGGTGGATTGCAACTTCTACTACAGTGCCGGACGCGTCTTCTGAATAGACGCCGCAAAACCGCGATTTTGCGGTTTTTGCGTTTTTTATATATAACTCGTCTAACATTCATTCATTTCAAAAACTAAGGATATATTTGAGCTCAGGAGCTCGAGCTCTATCGTTTGGTATACATTGTTCATACGGAGCCATGGAAATGTTCGAGATTGAAAACTTGCGCTCCATTGCGAAGGGCGGTCGCGGACGACTTGTCGGTCGCAAGCCGTCGAAAACCATTACGTGCTCCCAATTCCTCTAATTTAAGGTTCTATGAGAAACGGTTGGTACCCTTCGATTCGTCTCTTCGAGACTACACAAACTTGCATACAACTTTGCCAAACCACCGCGTTTTCGCAGTGGGTGGTCAAAAATAACTGGTGCAGACTTTTTGCGATTGGAGAAGCTTATATTCCAGGTCTTGCATGTTCTCGGAGTACCTCAAGCATAGCGTGAAGTGTTCTGTCATGCCAGTGTCATGTCCTCTGAGAGTGCGCCGTGCACAGTGCATATAAGATCGAACCTATCAATCGGTGGGAGGGGGAGGACAGCTTGTAGAGTGAGCATTTAGGGAGTTTTATCAGGCGCCCTACTCAGGAATTGCTGTACTCTGTCCCGGCAAGACTTTGGAGTGCGCTGTGCATAACGTATATAGGATCGAACCTATCAATCGACTGGGCGCGACAGCTCGCAAATTGCACCGCGGGCGTGTTCTGAGCGCAATAACTCTGTCACGCTTGAATCTTTCCGGCTGCAACTTGTGGATTTTGTAAGCAGTAGAAAGTTCAAGAAGTGCGCTGAAACATAGCAACGTAGCTCATGACTGAACAAAGCCTCAGCGCTGCGAAAATGCAGGTAAACCTTGTGTGACACGATTTTTTTCCGATTTCAGTCGACCACTGTGGGGACGCGCGATCAGCTAATGGCCTACGAATGCGTAGGCTATCAATGCAGTTAAGCTGCTTTACGATGAAGTGTCCATAGCTCCTCATCTGCCTAACCTGCATTAGTCCCAGCTGCCGTTTTGGAGATGCAGAGGGCAGCGGCGAAGTTTCTTCCGCCCTTACTCCCCCAAATTTAAATTTTTGACGCACCAGATGGCACCGTTCTGCTAAGCTCGAAAAGCTCTATCGAACGGTATCAATCTCGGCGAACTCCGGGAAAATTGATTTTTTTCACAGTTTTCCTAGGGGACGAGGGCGCTCTTCGCCGAGCCTGTCCGGACGATGACGTCATCGAAAGTCGACGATTTCGAAATTGGCCAAATTTTCTTATCCAAACTTCGTCCAAAGTCGTCTAGGGGTTATTTGGGGCGCTGATTACGAATTCGCCGTCCGTCTTTGAAAATTCCGCCGATTTCGACTTTCGATGATGTCATCGTCCGTCTGGCGCGGCCGTCTTCGATGAGAAACTGTCAAAAAGTCGATGTTTTCAAAATTGGTCGAAATTGATACCGTTCGATAGGGTTTTTCGAGCTGAACAGAATGGTACCCTTGCTGGGGCTCGAAAGCTCGAACATGGGCGAGTAAGAGCGGAAGAAGCTTCACCGCTGCCGTCCGCCGCTCTAAAATGGCAGATGGGGATAAGGCAGTTTAGGCAGCTGGAGAGTTAGGAGCAGATCTTCGTAAAGTGCCTTCGCTGTTTTGCTCGTCAACGAGTTTGCATGCCGTTAGCTCGCCTCTTCTACCCGCAGCGGTCGACCGAAATCTGAAAAAGTCGTGTCACACATGCCCAACCTGCATTTTCGCACCGCGGTCAATTCGTAAGATAATTTGCTGTGCTTTTGCGCTTTACTAGGCCATATTACTGCCTACAGAATCCGCACGTTCCACCCAGAAAGATTTGAAGCTGACAGAGTTATCGCGCTCCGAACAAGCCCGCGCGTGCAATTTAGCACAACAACGGTCTATCTTCTCCGTGCTCTTGCTCGCCCAGATAACAGTTCTCGCCAATCATAGTAACACCGTTCAATTCAGCACGAAAGGCTCTATGAAACGGTATCAAACTCGACCGATTTCTGAAACATGGATTTTCGATGACGTCACCTGCCGCGGGCCGCGGTCTCGAGCGGCCTCGTCCTCAATGGGAAACCGTCAAAAAATCGATGTTCCCGAAGTCGAAATTGATACCATTCGATAGCGCTTTTCATGGTGAACAGAGTGGTACCACTGCGAGTGTCGAAAACTCAATGCTGGCTGAGTAAGAGCGCAAGAAACTCTAACTGCTATCTTCTGCCGCTTCAATCTGCAGCTGAAGCTAAGGCAGTTTACGCAGCTGGGGTGTTCTGAGCATATAATCGCAAAGTACCCTTAACAGCCTGTTCGCCTACGCGTTTTGAGGCTGTTAGCTTGCCGCGTCTTCCCGCGGTGGTCCACCGAAATCGGAAAAAAATACGTCACACAAGCCTCACCTTCATATTCGCACCCCTGTAACATTGCCGCTTCGTAAGCTACCCCGCTCTACTTTAGCGTACTACTAGGCTGTTTTACTGACTACAAGACCCAGGACTTGCAGCTGAAACGATTCGAATTTGACAGAGTTACTGCGCTCTGAAAGCGACGACTTCATCAAAAATCGTTATTTTCGAAATAGGCCAAATGTCTTCATCCAAAATCATCTAGGGGGTTATTTGGTGCGCTGATTACGAATCTGATGTCCGTTACTGAAAATTCCGCCGACTTCGGTAGGTTTTGGATTTTCTCCTGGATAACTGTGGGTGGTCGGATCAAGAGCACCGATTTTGCTCAAACTTCTTCTAATAGCAGGGGTTATTCAGGGTGTCGAATACGATGCCGAAGTCCTTTTGGTCGATTATGACAGGATATCACCCATACCAATAACTGAGGATGGTCAGTGATTCCTGACCCTACCAACCTCAAATGGCTGTAACATGCCTAAATCGGTGGAATTTTCAAAAACGGAGGTCGGATTCGTAATCGGCGCTTCAAATAACTCCTTAGACGATTTTGGACGAGGTTTGGACGAGGACATTTGGCAAATATCGAAATCGTCGACTTTCGATGATATCATCGTCCGGGCATACTCGGCGAAGAGCGCCCTCATCCTCGAGGGAAATTGTCAAAGAATCGATATTCCCAGAATTGGACGAGATTGAGGCCATTCGATAGAGCATCTCGAGCTGAACAGAACAGTAGCATTTAGAATGTCGAGAACTCAAATGTGGGTGAGTAAGGGCGAAAGGAACTTCACCGTTGCCCTCCGCCTCTCTAAAATGGCAGATTGGGCTAAAGCAGTTTAGGCATCTGGAGAGCTGCGAGCACGTGTTCGTGAAGTGCTTCCAGTCTCCTTCTCGTTCACACGTTCGCATGCCGTTGGCTCTCCTTGTCTTCACGCAGTAGTCGACTGAACTCGGAAAAAATCGTGTCACACGAGGCTAAACTGCATCTTCGCACCGCTGGAGCTTTGTTCAGTCATAAACTACGTCGATGTGGTTGATAGCATTCTTGAACTTCCTACTGCTTACAAAATCCACAAGTTGCAGCCGGAAAGATTCAAAATTGACAGAGTTACTGCGCTCAGAACACGCCCGCGGTGCAATTTGGGAGCTATCGCGTCGAGTCGATTGATAGGTTCGATCTTATATGCATTGTGCACGGCTCACTCCAAATTCTCGCCGAAACAGAGTTCAGCAATTCCTGAGTAGGGCGGCTGAGAATTTCTCATAAGACTCCCTAAATGCACACTCTACAAGCTGTCCCCCCTGTTCGATCCTATATGCATTGTGCACGGCGCACACTCAGAGAATTCCTAACATGACGGAGCACTTTACGCCATGCTTGAGATACTCCGAGAACACGCAAGTTCTGGAATATAAGCTTCTCCAATCGTAAAAAGTCTGCTCCAGTCATTTTTGACCACCCACTGCGAAAACGCGGTGGTTTGGCGAAGTTGTATACATGCCGTTTCTCAAAGTAGCTCAAATTAGAGGAATTGTGAGCACGCAACGGTTTTCGACGGCTTGCGACCGACACTCCTCCGCGACCGTCCTTCGCAATAGAGCGCAAATTTTCAATTTCGAACATTTCCATGGCTCCATATGAACAATGTATACCGAACGATAGAGCTCGAGCTCCTGAGCTCAAGTATATCCGCGCTTTTTGAAATGGATGAATTTTAGGCGAGTTATATGAAAAATACGCAAAAACCGCAAAGTCGCGGTTTTTGCGGCGTTCATTCAAAAGACGCGTCCGGTACTGTATAAGTCGTGCTTCATCGTTGACACATATGGATTCCCGAGATGCGTTGTGTTTTCCTTGCGTATTGCAACTTTTGCACTGTCGCGGTGCGTTCAGAGCTATGTAAGCTTACACATGTTCAGATCCAGAAGTTTCGCCAGCGAAGTGCTCACGACACGGCTCGGCTGACATCCACTCCCGCACTTCTGGCTACTTCACTGCCCCAACTCTCCGTTGATCACATGGCCAGTTCACCGTACATCGACAGCTACCAGCAGCCTTCTCCCAGCTACCAGGGCAGGATACGTTATTCCCGAAACAAGAGCCTCACTCGGCTGGATCAGCCGGATGGCTCCCTCGCCCAGTAAGTTTGTTCCAATTTGGAATTCCAATGAAGAACACCCGAGCTGGAGCACCCGTTTACTATAGAAAGAGCTGCACCTGCTACAACATGGGGTGGTAGTGTGCATAAAAATCATGACCTCCTTTTTACGTGTTATTCATTCGCACGAACACGTGTTCGCCTATGGCTCGACATTCCAAGTAATCGGATTCCTGGGCAAACAAGGAAGCAGTGAGCGGGTGGAATGGACAGGCCTCAACTAAACCCTCTCCAGTTTCGTTAGCTCTTTTTTTAAAGCGAAATCCTATCGCGGTTCGTAGAAGGTTCGTCTCCCATTTGGTTGTGTGCTAAGGGTCCAGTGTAAATTTGAATTCTCTACTGGTACTCCCTCTTTCTTATCGTGGTCTGAAAACTTTCCTTCGAACATCGTTTGCCTTCACATATAGCACCTCCGGTAATGGGGCATACCTCTGCTGAATTTCGAACCGGTACCGAGGTGTACATGTAGAAATTGAGCCGGAAGGAGAAGTAGTTAGTAGCGCCTCAAAGCAAAGCTGTATGATGCATGAATTCCTCGCAGATCTACGTCAATAGACCTGCGCCGCGGCTACTCACCGAGGTTCCGATCATCGCCACGTCTGCACTATTCTGACGAGCACCTGAACTTGGACGACCAGAACATCGATGAGCTGTTCGCGCGATTGAGGAGCGAGCTCTTCAAGTGAGTTTTCCGCAGCTCAGAACTCTTGTGTAAACGGACGCTTCATTCCTTTTGCATAAAACGACGTCAGATCAATCAAAGCGAAAACAGCGCTGCACGGTTCAGGGCGAACGTGACGTTTTACCCTCGATCCATTGCAGAGCCCTCAGCTGTCTTCAGGATGCTCTCGCACGATGTCGGAGAGCGCGACCGGTTGAGTGTCGCGTGAAATCTAAATCTCGCTTCACAGCTAGAGTTGCGCTGCAAGCAACGTCCAGCGTTTTTCACAAACTGAGCTGGTCTGAATTGAAAACCGGACGAAAGCCTTTCTATAGTAAACGACGGCCTTCTAGATGCATTATTTGTTTATTTATTTATTTAAGGCGTAGATGGTTGTCTAGCGTGAAAATGTAAACAGAAAACAACACTACAAGAAGAGCACAAACGCGTCTTACTGCACTATTGGTAACACGCGAGCGAACAATGTCTACAAAGCGTTCACAACAATTGTCATTTGGCATAAATAGCTCCAACAGGCTTGAGCAGGCAACCTCGTCGAGTCTTCGTGCTCGCCAAGTAGCAAACTGAAGTCCTTGAGAATCCGATAGGTTAGAACATCTGACCCGATTCATGAGCTACCAATTGGAGTCGAAGAATGATCTTTCCTCCCATAAAGCGTGTGACTACACCATCGATAAAATCTACTGTATCGATGGCTAGCTTTTTAGCTAGAAATTTGTACAACATAATAAGATCCGCAAGTTTTCTCCTAGTGTTCAGTGGTGGAAGTCGAAAACAACAAACTCGTTGATGTCATCATGCAATTGAGTTGTAATCCTTCGACAAACCCCGCGGCATATGCTTCCTGGTGAAGCTGTTTTGTGCACCTCCTGAAAGGTCAATATCCTTTTTCTTAGTTGAGTTGAAGACAGTTGTACCAGCTTTCCATATATGAGTAATTTCCTCCAAAATTTTATTCCGGACCAGTTGTTCTATTTGTTGCCTGACTACGCGATCGTTATTTTGACAGGAGCAAGTTCGCGTCACCCTTCGGTAGATTATCATGAAACGGAAGCTTAGCTGTTGCTACTGAGGACACCTCCAACCTAACACACGAAATCCTCTTCAAATTACACAGTCTTCCTGCTTGGGGTCTCGAAGGTACTGAAGCAAAGTTTTGCAAATTATACAGGCGAGTTACAGCATGGCGTGAGAAAGGCTCCACGAGAAGCTAAGCGATTTAGCGGCGTATCTCTAGACGACGAAGCCTGATCCACATCCCGCGGGAGATTAAAAACGAGGTCGAAAAGCGAACACTGTAGCCTACCGAGGCCAAAATGCACCATGCATTGATAGAAATGCAAAAAGCACCACCAGCAGTGCATTTAACTCCACCCCTGAAATCTATCCGTCGATCATTCTCCTGCAAATTCGAGGAGCTATCCACCCGGCCATCCGATCGATCGCTGCCACTTTTCCTTTTAGGTGCCTCCCCTGAATGTGGCTTCTTGTTTCCATTAGGAATTTAACAAATCCCACATTCTAGCAATGATTGAAGCTTTTTGCAGGCTCATTCTGAGCGCGACAAGGGTACTCCGGGCGTCAGTTTTGCGTTATCGGCACGCAGTGAAGCGCCACAGTTTACTGTCATCTATGACCTGCCCAGACGTCTGCAGGACATTTGGAAACCACTACGGTGCTTCCCAGACAACGCCTTACAATCCTATATAGATCGCTGTTTAAATTTTAGGTGGACCTGAAATTCCAGCATAGTAAAGTGCAAAAATTCAAACGATCGTTCGTTGAAAAGATCCACGTAACGAGTATTTCAACTGATCTTTCGAGTGACCCCGCATAATAAGACGTCTTTCAGGAACAACACCTTGGAGGAAATCAACGACATGTTGCGAGAGGAGAACGACGCTGCTCTGGCAGTGAACGACAACCTAAGACAAGACGTCACAGAGCTCACCAGGGCTCTCGAGCGCCTCGAGCAGGGACAGCGCAACGATCGGGAACGGTTCCGTGTCGAGAACGCGGTAATGCCACGGCTCTTCCCTCTACGCGGAGATTCTGACCATGCTCTGGAGAGGTGTCACGTAGGAAGCTTGCCATCCAATGCGCATCCCGATATTTCTGGAGACGTTGCCCCAAACTGTTTTGTTCTAGGGAGAGTGTGACGAGCCCTGACACGTAGGGGCTTGCGTCTGGGCAAACAACGTATTTCTGTTTTCTGACCTAAACGCTCGAGTTGCCTGGGTCCATGAGTATTCACCTTACCTCGGAGCTCACTCATATGGGCACTATTGCCCAGAAGTAACAGAGGCGCTTTCTGTTGGATTTCTGTTGGAGGTTCCTGTTAAGAGCAGATGCGCCGTTCCCACTACTAGCAACGGTAGATTCCAAATTTCTCTGAAGCAACGTCTGCCAATAATCTCCACCACTCCGACAACGTGTTGCGAGACGATCGTGTTTGGTGATATTTGCTTTTGAAGCGTCGCGATTTTACCTGACTAGTAGTGTAAATGCCATTTAAAGTTCTTGAGGATTTGCGTTTGGCAAATAAGTGAGCGTTTACACTCGCGTTTGCTGAATCTTCTTTTAAGACAACAACTATGGATGGTGGAGAAGAATACGTATAGTTTTTGACCGGATTCCTTGCTCTGGGATGAACGTTGGGGTAGCCACTCTGTTCCTCCCTCTGCCTCTCGTCTATGGCATTTTTCAAATTTCTTTTTGGCTCTGGTAGCGACGGCTTACGTCACGATCGTCGGAAAAATTGTGTATCTGCCATAGACTGTGTATGGAAGGATCATGGGCCGAAGGTATAATAAAGGATAAAGGACGGCGTTATTCAATCCCTTCTGGGATGCGCCAGCGCATTCTACTTCTACGGGATGTCGTGGAGGCGACATTAATGCGTATTTGGCCATACAATGACTTGCGGTGGCCAGCCAATGAACAAGTCAGCGCTCTATCCTTCCCAGACAAGTCTGGTACCAATTCACCGACCCCGGAGGGATGGAAGGCTTGGTAGGCCTGGGCGGGAAATCCAAACCAGAAACCTGGTATCGGGTGCAATCGACAGTCGCGCCTCCTCCGACTGCGCTACACGCGCCCAGCCGAAGGTACGATTATAAAAAAAAAGTAGACGGATGATTGACCCATCGCTGGCATAATTCATTATCTTCGCAGTACCCCCCCCCCCCCCCCATTTTGAGGGCCTTCCAGCTTCCAGCCGAGAAAGCATTTTCTTAATCAAAATACGTTGAGTTCACCCACTTTTCAGCTTTATCTCATTTAACTTTCCATCTCAGCGCAGTAGCTCTCGTTACAGGCATAGTGAAGTAGTGAAAGTAAGTAGTCACTGGTGAACGCAATTGTGAGCAGAGAAGGGGTTTGGAAAAGAAGGGCGTAAAATACCAGACGTTCTCCAACTGCAAAACGTGTGTTTGAATGACACTACCAATTAAGTGAATATCGCGGCACACGGTCTTGTGCATATTCTTATTTGTTCACCCAACCCAGAGTAAGATTTTCGCTCCCGTGTCGCTTGGATGCTGTTCAACAGATGCATGCTTTTGGGACATCCTCTCACCATTCATTAAGGTTTCTGTTTATTTTCAACAACCCTTGCTTTATAAAGTTTGGTGAGCGGGCTGCTTATCACGACAACAGTTTTCTGCTTGAACGAACATATGTAAGCGTAGTAGCTGTCCAGAAGCAAGACATGGCCGAACTGACCACGGAACAACTTTTAATTCGATAAAGTTCGTGGGAACGAATGGCGGACTGCTCCATTCTAATCACGTTTTTCACTGAAAATATACCCGAACTACTTTCTTCACATGAAATGATACGTGGACTGGGTGCTTATCTAATGCCATTTGGCGTCAGGCTGACACCGCTTCTCTACTAATCCAATTGCAATGATAGCTCATTACATCAGCCACCTTCGTCCACATTTGGAATGCTCGGACGAATCGTAAACAACTGGAGATAAACAGCCTGGCATTACTTCGACAACACCACGCGATGACACGCTCTCGCATCAGCTTCAAGCTTGAACTCTCTTTGGACTTAGTGGTCGTATGTGGGTACTGGGTCGTACTTTAGTTGGCTGTACCGATAAGGGTAAGTGGATAAAGGTCGACATTTGCCAGCGCCTTTGCGGTGTACGCCACACATTACACTTCTAGTTTTATCACGAACTCACGTTGGGTGCATACCCTTGTATACAATGAATTGCGGTAGCAACCCGATGGATAATTTTGGGTTTTATCGTTCTTGGACAAATCCGGCACCAAAACGTAGTCTCCAAGGTACTGTAATAAGCGGAACAGTGTACATTGACAAGGTTTAGATGCCTGAGATTTCGAAAGAAGCCTTCGCCAATCTGCTCTAGTAAGCCGGTACGCCCACTGGACTCTCTCCAAAATAAGAATAAAACTCGTTGGAGCGGCATTCATTACACTGGTCCGTAAACGCTGACGCCTGCGGTCCTTTATTTTCACCATCCTGTATCGGCCATGAAACATGCTTGAAGTTGATTCCAACATTTCCCTTCCTAAGCTCTATAGACGCTTGATAGGCAGGTGGTCTATCTCAGCGGTTGCTTTTTCACTCGATTGATCGCTAATATTAGAATAGGGGAAAGAGACAGGTCGAGACTGAAGTGAGGGTACACCAATGAACCCTGTTTGCCGCAACGTTGGCTCAACAGTTTTCAATGTCTCGATTTCTTTTTGCTCCACTAGGAAGGCCGCCACGCTCATTGTTGCATTGCTTGCACCTTTCTTGGCCCTTTGGTGTGGATGTACCCCAGTTGAAGAAAACTGACTCGCGAATCAAGGCACTGATGCGAACGAGTGCTTTCAGCATCCCATTTCAGAGGTACCGTAACCAGGTCGAACAACAGAACCGTCAGCTGATCGAGCTTTGGAAGGCGTTCACTGCGGTCAAACGAAAAGTAGGTCTCTTCCCCTTCTTCTGTTGTAGTCGTTGCTCAGGAGTCCCCGTACCTTGAAACGGGAGACTGTAAGAAAGAAGACTGCTAGTGAGCGATTTCCTATTATTTGAAAAGTTTGGGGGAAAAGAGTCTTCGTTTTTGTTTTTGTTCAGATTTCCCCACTTCGTCAGCTTAATGCGTAATTGAAGCGAAGCACAGATGATAATGTGAGGCAAATGACAGGTGAATTCCAGGTCCGAGAATTGCATACATCTACTGCCAGCGACTTGGATAAACAATTGACTGAATTCACACGATGTGCGGCCATGATGAAGAAAGCTATTCGGCACGCCGAATTCAAGGTTTGACTCGCTTTCTTCAAAAACGGCAGGCAGCTAAAGGGACGTCATTTCAGAATAACGAGCTGCGGGACAAGATGGCCAAGGAAAAAGAGGTGGTGCTTGAGGAAGTGATGGCCAAGTACGAAGCGTTGTCGACAACCCAAACTGAGGTGGGTTCTTCGCTCTTCCTGATTACACCTTCCTCACGCCTAAGGTCGATCGCTAAAAACGAGCCGTTCTTCACTACAGTTCTCACCCTACTTGCTGCAGTATGATTTGCTGGTTCCGAACGATCTTTCAATTTCTACCTCGCCTCAATAACAATCCAGAAAGTGGGACTATCAACGCTTCTTCAATGAGCTTGGAAAGGTGGACTTCATATTCTGATCACCGCTGGTCAGAAGGCTGTAGTGGCTTTGACGGAACGTAGGCGCTAAACTATTCATGTTCGTCTGAATCTTGCCTGTCGGGAAGGGATTTCGTTTTACACCGTTCGCCACAATCCAACTAAGAGGCGAAGTTCTAAAAAGAATTAAAGACGTGCTAGAATCCTAATGTTCACTACTCGGCTGATATCTCAACCACCTCTGACAAGGGAAGCCCATGAACTTCCCCCAAAGATTCTCAATGAGACCTATATGGTCTTGTAGGGCATCGGACGTGGATTACAGAACTGTGCTTCGTTTTTGCTACGGGCCACTGCGTGGTCCGGAAATGGCAAAAATTGTATCACTTCAGAATGGGTTGATAAGGCATAAGTGACACCTAGAATGGCCCGGTCGGGAAATATTTAAGCTGCTGACCACGAATCTATCACTCTTTTTCTAAATTATCACCTTGCCTGCACTACTTTCCATCAAAATTGAAGTCGAAGGTTGGAAAATATGTCCGACAACATTGGAGAAGGAAGCGATCCCACTAACGTGCGCAGCTTTAGTCACCCATATCTACCGTAGCCTACCGTAATCGACCGAATTTTAAAAATGGATGTCATATCCGTGATTAGCACACCAAATAACCCCTGTGGGCGATGTTTGGACAAAACTTTTTCTTTCGTCCTCTCCTCGACCTTTGGAGTCGTGAAAGGCAGCAGAGCCGGTTATTCTGCGCATACTCCTTTAACTTACACATAAAGGATAAAGGATAAAGGGCGGCGTTACTCAATCCCTTTTCGGATGCGCCAGCACATTCTACTTCTATGGGATGTCGTGGAGGCGACATGAATGCGTATTTGGCCATACAATGACTTGCGGTGGCCAGCCGATGAATAACTTAATCCTTCCCAGACAAGTCTGGTACCAATTCACCGACCCCGGAGGGATGGAAGGCTTGGTTGGCCTGGGCGGGAAATCCGAACCAGGAACCTGGTATCGGGTGCACGCGACAGTCGCGCCGACTGCGCTACACGCCCCCATATCTACACATATCCATCGTAACCTTCTGTAGTCTATCGTTTCACCAAAATTGGTTGCCAAATTGGTGCTCTGCGTCCGAAATAACCCTAAAGATGAATTTTGGATAAAACATTTTCTCGACCTCTAGAGTAGAGGGAGTGAGTGCAAGTGCTCTTATGTGCAATGCCCCGACCCGTCTCCAGTAAGTGTGTAAGAGAATGGTGAGGAAGAAACACACAGCAAGGCGACCAATCACACAGGTTGGGCAAAATATGCAGTACTTGGAAACAGTTAGCTAAAATAGTGAAATTTGGGAGAATAATAAAAAGCAGTCGATGAGGAAATCCGAAAAGCCATCAGCTTGTCTTGATGATGGATCAAAATCAAGGCTTGTTCATGAATGTTCATGAATGAGGTGACAGTGAGAAACACTTCGAAAAATAATTGAGAACATTCCAAAGAAGTCATATGGAGCATCTAACAGAACCTTCCTCACCGAGACAAGCGTCGTTTAATGAACGCTCGATATCGCTTCATACAACAAAACCAGCTTCTTCCACATCTGACAACAGGTTGAAAGCGGGGTTAGGACGCGGAGAAGGTACCCTACCGGAGCCAAAATGTAATCTCCATTTGTAAGGACGCTAAGGCCTATGTCATACCATCGCTCTTCGCTAGCGAAGGCGATGGACAACTAACACAATTGGGGAAGGGACGGTATCAGACGTTGTGGAGGGGCAGACGCCTGTAGCAGTTGTCCGATCCACCGCTAGCGAAGCCTCGCTAGCGGGGTGTCATACTTTCGAGCGATACGGCATCGCTACCGATGCGACCGCGTCGCTGAGCTGAGCAGAGCGGATCGCGGCTATTTGCAGCGGAGGTCCGTTGGTCTTTTGCTGTATGCGCCCTCCTAGCTTAGAGATCGCGCGTCGGCGTTGACGTTGCCACGTTCGATCGATGTCTTGTGCGCTCGCGATGGCAGTCCCGACGAGCAGATCGTGGCGCAGTGGGCAGCGCGTCGATTAACGCGAGCGAGGTCGGTGGTTCGGTAATCACCTTGTGGCAGTGATTGCATCTCAGCTGATTGCTTGGCATTAGGGGTTCTAACCTGTGCAACTTTTTTGTGCAGTTTTTGCGCATTTTTCCAGCCATATGTTTTCGCCGCTCGAACAGCGCAGAACCCAGCCGCGGATTCTCCCTGAGCGAGGAATGCAGTTTCCCCACCAGCAGCTTGGATGACACCCACACTGGAGTCCCTTCCCTAGCCTGCTCTGCGCTCGAAGAGCGCAGAACTTAGCCGCGGACTCCTCCTGAGGCGAGGAATGCAGTTTTCACACAAGTAGCTTGGATGGCACCCACCCTGGGGTCCTGTCCCGGTTTATGAGCGTATGACGGCGCTCTGATGCACTAGGAGTATTATAGCTCCTTTGTGCTTACCTCTGTGAATATGATGGCTACACAAGAGGTTTATTACAGGACCGTAGTGGTCAGTGGTAGAATATGTTGATGTATGCCACCAATCCTACAGACACAGGCGTGGCCTCTTTCTATCAGGCGAGGTCACGTCAAACAAACATTTATGACAGACTTCTCGTCATGGAGTGTCAGATAAGCACCCATGGAGAAGAGATAAGTACCTCTGGACTAGGATGAAGAGATGGGGCCGACAGTTCTGGCGGAATGCCAGAACAGGTCCCTTCCCTAGCCTGTTCTGCGCTCGAAGAGCGGAGAACTCAGCCGCGGAATCCCCTGAGCGAGGAATGCAGTTTCCACACGAGCGGCTTGGATGGTACCCGCCATGGAGTCTCTTCCCTAGCCCGACTATGCTCTAGCTCAGTTCGCCACCGTGGAACACAGCTGCGGACTCACGCGTAGCCAGCCCCGTTGCTGGCAGTGCGCGTTCCAGCCACCATGGCGCGCTCCAATCAAACGGACCCCCGCTGCAAATAGCCGCGATCAGCAGAGCGTCAGCCAGCATCGGTAGCGATGCTACGACGCAGCTGCACACAACGCTATTAACTGCGCTATTAACTAAGAGACTTCGCTCATCGCTCTGTTCGTCGCCTTCGCTCGGGGTGAGCGAAGGTATGACATAGGCCTAACAGTCCACCTAGGGATGCAGAAACCCCACCCCGGAATCGAACCTTCGACTCCCTCCCACAAGCCCGCCACGCTATCCACTCGGCCATCCAGTCGCTGCCACATGCTGCGGCGAATGAATCACTTGGATGTACACTGCAGCTTCGTCTAGGAAACGTAGGAAATTACTATAATTAAACTTTAATTTGAGCTCCAAACCTTTTGTAAGTTAAGTTCAGAGCACGACAGGGCCATTCCAGGTGTCACTTTCGCCTATGAGGCCGTCCTGAAGCGGTATCATTTTTTGCCATTTTCGGACCACCCAGTGAGTGGCCCGTAGCAAAAACGAAACACAGCTCTGTGATCCTCGTCCGATGCTCTACAAGACCATATAGGTCACGTTGAGAATCTTTGGGGGAAGTTCATGGGCCTCCCTTGTGAGTGCTATCGCCTTTTCTACTTCTTTTATCAAATGGCGAGCAATGGCTCACCAGGAGGCGGGCAGGGCTTTCCGGAACACCTTGTCTGGTCTTTCTGTGGAGAAGCCACAACCGTGGGCATCACTTAATCTCTGTCGCTGTCCTACTTCAAGGGTCTCATTGAAGAATGAGGGGGAGAGCTTGAGTTTACCACTTGGGATTAATTTGGTTAGTCGTTCGCTTCATTGGATGCCCTACGCATTCTGCCGCGCACAGGAATGGGCGGAAATTTTTAATATTTTCCCAGGAAACAGAAAACAGAAAATCGCTTTCGTCAGAAAACAGAAATCAGAAAACAGTAAAGCCAAAAACGCCAGAAAACAGAAAATTGCACAATTATCGTGCCACCTAATTATTAAACCAAAAGACCCATTTTTTCCGGTAGCAAATACTTTTTGTATGACGAGAATTGTAGTGATGGACCAGCGTTTTAACTTGCAAGCGTTTTAAAAAATTTCTAGTGCACTCCAGATTCAATACAATCAGTAAATTGTAAATGTTGACCGACAGATTCTAGGAATCTCGACATCTGAAGTATGCATCATTATCGGTCAGCCCCTTTCACAACTAATGCCCTAACGATTACATCACTAATCACAATACTATGAGGTCTCTTTTAAAAATATATGTTTTGGTTTTCCAAAGGTTGGGGCTAAAGAGGAAACGTACATTTATCTTCTAATATAGCGGTTCAATTCCAAGATGTAGATGTAATCACGATTCGCAAGGTTAATGGTCCCACAAGTAAGAAACTGGCGCCGAACACGATGAAGGGTCATTACCACCGTTTCCATGTTTGAACTCCATTGCTTGAGTTCTCTAAAGCTGTGCAGAGGTTCGTTGAGTATTATTATCTGCGCCAGAATCTATACTCCTAGTTCGTCTTCGAGAACACCTTGCCTTGTAGGTGGCCTAGTTTCCGCATAGCTAGAGTTTTCAGGCCAACTCACCAATGCACTTTACAGCACCTAGTTATTCCTTAGCAGACTGAAGATGTTGTGCAGTGGCTTGATGCTTCACAGAACAGCGCGAGATTGTGACCGAACGGGCTGTCAGCAAGCCAGTTTTTGGGTGAAGGTGCTTTCTTGAATGTGCAGACACCACAGATAGGATCGGTAGAACCAGCAAAACCCTGAACGAAGGGCAGCCATGCGGAAAAGTAGGATTTTGGAGAGGATTCAGCACGATCGACCACATACACAACATCGAAGTATCACGAGAGTCCAAGTTGATGCGGTGTCTTACGCTGACCTGAAGAAGGCGTCCAACTCCTTCGAAACTGAAGCGGTCGTCGAAACCCTGCTGACTTGGGACGTTCCTACTCAGTACATCAGAGTCCTTCGAGAGCGCGTACAGTGGATTCACGACCAAGATCTCATCATTCTACAACGACGTCGTCATCAACGTGAAGAAAGGGCTCGACAAGGGGATACCATATCCCCGAAGCTCTTCAGCGCCACCCTCGAAAACATCATGTGTGGCCTAGTATGGGAGGACGTTGGAGTAAAGGTCGACGGTCGGCAACTGCACCATCTTCCTTCGCCGGCCACAGCGTGCTCATACCACCGAGCAGCCAGGAGGAACGAATGCTGGCGGCTTCGATCGCGTATGTGGGAACGTTGGACTGCAACTGCATCTTACGAAGACGTTGTTCATGAGAAACGGAGAAGTATCGGTATACGCATGTTAGGGTTCTTCCTGCCCTAACATGCGCCTCAGAGACCTGAGCTATACGAAAGCAGGATGAACACGCGATCAGCGTCGCGCGGCGTGGAATCGAGAGGACGATGCTCGGAGTGACACGACTCACGCAAGTGAGAGAAGGCCTCCGGAGTTCCGAGCTTCGCCGACGTTCGAACATCAGAGACGCTGTCGCGTGGTCCAAGTCGTCGAAAATTAGATGGGCCGGCCACGTGCAATACCGCCCGCGTCGCGAGGTCAAAAAGACGGTTTGCGACGGAAAAATCCGTCGCAAAACTCGCATGTTCGTAACTCCTTTAGTTTTAAGTTGTTTGAAATACTGTTGGCACCGTTCGATTCGCCTCCTCGAGATCTATACAAACGCATATAAAACTTTACCAGACCACAGCGTTTTCGCTGTGGGTGGAATAAAAAATGACTGGAGCAGGCTCTTGCGATTAGAGCACCTTATTTTCCAGGACGTGCAGTGGTTTCGGAGTATCTCAAGCATGGCGTGCATTGTCAGTGCTCTGTCATGCCTGGAATGCTCCAAGAGGGCGCCGTGCACAATGCATATAGGATCGAACCTATCAATCGAGTGTGAGAAAGCATGTTAACTCCGCCTCTATCTCCCCTTACTGGAAAATGTGAAGCATTCAGGACTATTTGCATATAGGATCGAACCTATCAATCGAGGGGGCGGAAGCGGTTCAAATGTCGTGCTAAACAGCAATGCTTACCCTCTTTAGGTTCTTTAGTGCACACACTGACAGCAGCTTATACAAATGAAGAGGTTTTATGAAGCGAGAAGGGAGAGCGCAGTGCATAACGCATATACGATAGAACCGTTTGAAATTAGATTAGATAGAAATTTCCAGGCGCCATACTCGGGAATTGCTGTACTCTGTTCCGGGAAGGCTTTAGAGTACAGTGCATATAAAATAGAACCTATAAATCGAGTGGGGCGACCGCTCACAAATGCACGCGCGGGCGAGTTCGTAGCGCAATAACTCTATCATGTTCGAATTTTTCCGGTGCAACTCTAGTACTTTGTAGGCAGCACAAGGTTCTTAACGTGCTCTAAAGCACAACGGTGTAGCTCATGAATGGACTAAATTACAGCGCTGCGAAAATGCAGGTGAGGCTTGTGCGACCCAATCTTTTCCGATATCGGTCGACCACTGCGCAAAGACACGGCGAGCCAAGGGCATGCAAATGCGTAGGCGATCAGAACACCTAAGGTGATTTAAGACGATATGATCGCAACTCCCCAGCTACCTAAACTGCCTTAGCCCATCTGCCATTTTAGGGCGGCGGACTTAGCGGTTGAAGTTTCCTGCCCTCTTACTCGCCCATATTTGGGGTTTCGACACTTCCAATAACACCATTTTGTTCATCACGGAAAGGTCTATCGAATGGTGTTGCTCTCGACCAATGTCAAAAAATCGATTTTTTGACAATTTCCCATCGGGGACGTGGGCACCCTAGCCGAGCTTGCGGGGATGATGACGTCATCGGAAATCAATATTTCCGAAACTGGCCTAATTTCCTTGTGCAAACTTCGTTCAAAATCATCTAGGCGTTTAATTGGGGCGCTGATTACGAATCCGACGTCCGTTTTTGAAAATTCCCCCCGATTTCAGTAGGTTATTTCACGTTTGAGGGCGGTCGGGTCAGGATCACCGATCATCCTCAGTTACCGGTATGGGCGGTCTCCTGCCGTAATCGTCCAAATGAGCATCGGCATCGTGTTCGGCACCTCGAATAAGTCCCCGCCCCTATACGAAGTTTGAGCAAAATCGGTGACCCGACCACCCTCAATTACCCAGAAGAAAATCCAACACCTAACGAAATTGGCGGAATTTTCAAAAACGGACGTCGGATTCGTAATCAGCGCCCCAACTAACCCCTAGATAATTTTGGACGAGAAAATTTGGCCAATTTCAAAAACATCGATTTTCAATGACGTCATCGTCCGCGCAGGCTTGTCCTGTAGCGACCCCGTCCTCGATGGGAAATCGCCAAAAAACTGATTTTTCTGAAATTACAGAATTGACATCGTTTCGCGGTGAAGCTAATGGCTTTATTGCGAGTGTCGAAAAACTCAAATGTGGGCGGATAATGGCGCAGGAAACTTCAAACGCTAAAACTCCGCCGCCCTAAAATGGCAGCTGGTGCTGAGGCAGTTTAATCAGATAGGGAGTTGCGAGCACGTCGTCGTGAAGAACCTTAAGCGTTCTGCTCGCCTGCGCATTGTTAGGCCGTTAGCTCTCGGGTCTTCCTGCAGGGGTTAAACGAAATCGGAAAAAATCGTGTCACACAAGGATAACCTGCATTTTCGCACCGCTGCAACTTTGCCTAGTCATAAGCTACATTGCTGTATTTCAGCGCACTACTATTAGGTTGGAAAAAAAGTCTTTTCATTTTTTTCAAAGATTTATTACTTCACAACTACAAAGTCAAATCAACTGAGATAAACTCTATTTTGTCCCACTACATTTCTCCAAAGACTGGGTAATTTTCCAATTCCTCTCGCTTAAAAGACTGCAGTTTTGGAGTCGAACCATTGATGAATCCAATTTTTGAGGTCTTCATCAGTTCCAAAATATTTCTCTGCAATTTCTTGCTTGAAAGCACGGAAGAGATGGTAGTCGGCACGAACGAGGTTAGGGCTATACGGTGGATGTGACATTACCTCCCAGCCCAGCTCCTTTATTGTTTCTCTTGTGAGTCTTGCAACATGTAGTTTTGCATCGTCATGCAGGATCATCACCTTCGACTTCTCCGGCCTGTTTTCTTAGAGAGTTGCGACGACTTTGTGGAGTTGGCCGCAGTATGTGACAGCAGTAAGTGTCTCTCCACTTCTGAGAGTTTGACGATAAATCACTTCTCTGATATCCCCCCAAACACTCAAGAAAATCTTCCTTTCGTGAACATTGGGCTTGAGATCAGACTTAGGGCTCTCTCCCTTTTGTACCCATTGCCTTTTCCTCGGAAGTTGGCACACAGAACCCAGGACTCTTCGCCTGTCACAATCCGCGGAAGAAACGATTTTCTTCCTTATCTGGACAGAAGAGAAGCAGCGATGGAGAGCCGTCGACCTTTCTGAGTGTCTGACAGGGCATGTGGAATCCAAGCTCCAAATTTCCATGAAAGCCAAGATTCTTCAGATGGATTCCTACTATCCTATGAGACATTTCGAGCTTCTCTGCCAGCTGACGTGTCGTCTGCCAACTATCGGTACGAAGAAGATGGTGTAGTTCACTGTCGTCCAATCCAGTTGGCCTTCCTGACCATGCTTTGCCCTCAGTGAATAATCTCCTTTTAAAGACTTTCCGAACCACTCATAACAGGCGCGATGAGTAGTAGATCCCAAGCCATATATATGGTTAATTTGGTCTGCTGCCTGACGTGCTGTGGATTCTTTAATGAATTCATGAAGAATGCCGTGCTGAAAACGGCCATGAGGTAGATCTGGCATTGAGTTCGGAAGATTGGGTGGATAACGAATTACAAGAAGAGTCTTAACCTGTGTCCGCGTGCGAACGGTAGACAAGTGTGATAGGATTACGAAATCAGCAATCAACATTGGCTAGTGCGTTTACAAGGGGAAGGGTAAAAAAAAAATCGAAGTGTGAAGAGACTTTTTTTTCCAACCTAATATAACATTTTGCTGCAAAACGCGCAAGCTGCTACCGAAAAGGTTCACACATGACAGAGTTATCGCGCTCAGAATACGCCCGCGCGTGCAATTTAGCGCAACAACTGTCGATGTTCTCATCGCTCTTACCCACCCAGAATAAAGTTTTCCCTACCACAAATAACACCATTCAATTTAGCTTGGAAAGCTTGAGCATGGGCCGATTCGAAGCTATCGATTTTCGATGACGTCATCGTCTGTTTGCCGCGCCCTCGAGCGGCCTCGTCCTCGGTGCGAAGCTGTCAAAAAATTGATGTTTCCCAAATCGGTCGAAATTGGTACCGTTCGATAGCGCTTATCATGCTGAACAGAACGGTACCATTGCTATTGTCGAACATTCAAAGCTGGACGAATACGAACGCAAGAAATTCTAACCGCTATCTTCCGCCGCTCTAAAACGGAAGCTGAGGATAAGGCAATTTAAGCAGCTAAGGAGTTCTGAGCATGTCGTCTTAAAGCACCTTGAGCTCTCTGTTCGCCTACGCATTTTAAGGCCGTTAGCTCGCCGCTGCATTTTCGCACCCCTGTAACGTTGTCTCTTCCTAAGCTACTCTGTTCTACTTTAGTGTACTACCAAACCGTTTTACTGCCTACAAGACCCACAAGTTGCAGCC
>OX375866.1:56059513-56087933 GCA_947359475.1 Heligmosomoides polygyrus bakeri | reverse complement strand
GCCTTATCCTCAGCTTCCGTTTTAGAGCGGCGGAAGATAGCGGTTAGAATTTCTTGCGTTCGTATTCGTCCAGCTTTGAATGTTCGACAATAGCAATGGTACCGTTCTGTTCAGCATGATAAGCGCTATCGAACGGTACCAATTTCGACCGATTTGGGAAACATCAATTTTTTGACAGCTTCGCACCGAGGACGAGGCCGCTCGAGGGCGCGGCAAACAGACGATGACGTCATCGAAAATCGATAGCTTCGAATCGGCCCATGCTCAAGCTTTCCAAGCTAAATTGAATGGTGTTATTGTGGTAGGGAAAACTTTATTCTGGGTGGGTAAGAGCGATGAGAACATCGACAGTTGTTGCGCTAAATTGCACGCGCGGGCGTATTCTGAGCGCGATAACTCTGTCATGTGTGAACCTTTTCGGTAGCAGCTTGCGCGTTTTGCAGCAAAATGTTATATTAGGTTGGAAAAAAAGTCTCTTCACACTTCGAATTTTTTTTTACCCTTCCCCTTGTAAACGCACTAGCCAATGTTGATTGCTGATTTCGTAATCCTATCACACTTGTCTACCGTTCGCACGCGGACACAGGTTAAGACTCTTCTTGTAATTCGTTATCCACCCAATCTTCCGAACTCAATGCCAGATCTACCTCATGGCCGTTTTCAGCACGGCATTCTTCATGAATTCATTAAAGAATCCACAGCACGTCAGGCAGCAGACCAAATTAACCATATATATGGCTTGGGATCTACTACTCATCGCGCCTGTTATGAGTGGTTCGGAAAGTCTTTAAAAGGAGATTATTCACTGAGGGCAAAGCATGGTCAGGAAGGCCAACTGGATTGGACGACAGTGAACTACACCATCTTCTTCGTACCGATAGTTGGCAGACGACACGTCAGCTGGCAGAGAAGCTCGAAGTGTCTCATAGGATAGTAGGAATCCATCTGAAGAATCTTGGCTTTCATGGAAATTTGGAGCTTGGATTCCACATGCCCTGTCAGACACTCAGAAAGGTCGACGGCTCTCCATCGCTGCTTCTCTTCTGTCCAGATAAGGAAGAAAATCGTTTCTTCCGCGGATTGTGACAGGCGAAGAGTCCTGGGTTCTGTGTGCCAACTTCCGAGGAAAAGGCAATGGGTACAAAAGGGAGAGAGCCCTAAGTCTGATCTCAAGCCCAATGTTCACGAAAGGAAGATTTTCTTGAGTGTTTGGTGGGATATCAGAGAAGTGATTTATCGGCAAACTCTCAGAAGTGGAGAGACACTTACTGCTGTCACATACTGCGGCCAACTCCACAAAGTCGTCGCAACTCTCTAAGAAAACAGGCCGGAGAAGTCGAAGGTGATGATCCTGCATGACGATGCAAAACTACATGTTGCAAGACTCACAAGAGAAACAATAAAGGAGCTGGGCTGGGAGGTAATGTCACATCCACCGTATAGCCCTAACCTCGTTCGTGCCGACTACCATCTCTTCCGTGCTTTCAAGCAAGAAATTGGAGAGAAATATTTTGGAACTGATGAAGACCTCAAAAATTGGATTCATCAATGGTTCGACTCCAAAACTGCAGTCTTTTAAGCGAGAGGAATTGGAAAATTACCCAGTCTTTGGAGAAATGTAGTGGGACAAAATAGAGTTTATCTCAGTTGATTTGACTTTGTAGTTGTGAAGTAATAAATCTTTGAAAAAAATGAAAAGACTTTTTTTCCAACCTAATAGTAGTGCGCTGAAATACAGCAATGTAGCTTATGACTAGGCAAAGTTGCAGCGGTGCGAAAATGCAGGTTATCCTTGTGTGACACGATTTTTTCCGATTTCGTTTAACCCCTGCAGGAAGACCCCGAGAGCTAACGGCCTAACAATGCGCAGGCGAGCAGAACGCTTAAGGTTCTTCACGACGACGTGCTCGCAACTCCCTATCTGATTAAACTGCCTCAGCACCAGCTGCCATTTTAGGGCGGCGGAGTTTTAGCGTTTGAAGTTTCCTGCGCCATTATCCGCCCACATTTGAGTTTTCGACACTCGCAATAAAGCCATTAGCTTCACCGCGAAACGATGTCAATTCTGTAATTTCAGAAAAATCAGTTTTTTGGCGATTTCCCATCGAGGACGGGGTCGCTACAGGACAAGCCTGCGCGGACGATGACGTCATTGAAAATCGATGTTTTTGAAATTGGCCAAATTTTCTCGTCCAAAATTATCTAGGGGTTAGTTGGGGCGCTGATTACGAATCCGACGTCCGTTTTTGAAAATTCCGCCAATTTCGTTAGGTGTTGGATTTTCTTCTGGGTAATTGAGGGTGGTCGGGTCACCGATTTTGCTCAAACTTCGTATAGGGGCGGGGACTTATTCGAGGTGCCGAACACGATGCCGATGCTCATTTGGACGATTACGGCAGGAGACCGCCCATACCGGTAACTGAGGATGATCGGTGATCCTGACCCGACCGCCCTCAAACGTGAAATAACCTACTGAAATCGGGGGAATTTTCAAAAACGGACGTCGGATTCGTAATCAGCGCCCCAATTAAACGCCTAGATGATTTTGAACGAAGTTTGCACAAGGAAATTAGGCCAGTTTCGGAAATATTGATTTCCGATGACGTCATCATCCCCGCAAGCTCGGCTAGGGTGCCCACGTCCCCGATGGGAAATTGTCAAAAAATCGATTTTTTGACATTGGTCGAGAGCAACACCATTCGATAGACCTTTCCGTGATGAACAAAATGGTGTTATTGGAAGTGTCGAAACCCCAAATATGGGCGAGTAAGAGGGCAGGAAACTTCAACCGCTAAGTCCGCCGCCCTAAAATGGCAGATGGGCTAAGGCAGTTTAGGTAGCTGGGGAGTTGCGATCATATCGTCTTAAATCACCTTAGGTGTTCTGATCGCCTACGCATTTGCATGCCCTTGGCTCGCCGTGTCTTTGCGCAGTGGTCGACCGATATCGGAAAAGATTGGGTCGCACAAGCCTCACCTGCATTTTCGCAGCGCTGTAATTTAGTCCATTCATGAGCTACACCGTTGTGCTTTAGAGCACGTTAAGAACCTTGTGCTGCCTACAAAGTACTAGAGTTGCACCGGAAAAATTCGAACATGATAGAGTTATTGCGCTACGAACTCGCCCGCGCGTGCATTTGTGAGCGGTCGCCCCACTCGATTTATAGGTTCTATTTTATATGCACTGTACTCTAAAGCCTTCCCGGAACAGAGTACAGCAATTCCCGAGTATGGCGCCTGGAAATTTCTATCTAATCTAATTTCAAACGGTTCTATCGTATATGCGTTATGCACTGCGCTCTCCCTTCTCGCTTCATAAAACCTCTTCATTTGTATAAGCTGCTGTCAGTGTGTGCACTAAAGAACCTAAAGAGGGTAAGCATTGCTGTTTAGCACGACATTTGAACCGCTTCCGCCCCCTCGATTGATAGGTTCGATCCTATATGCAAATAGTCCTGAATGCTTCACATTTTCCAGTAAGGGGAGATAGAGGCGGAGTTAACATGCTTTCTCACACTCGATTGATAGGTTCGATCCTATATGCATTGTGCACGGCGCCCTCTTGGAGCATTCCAGGCATGACAGAGCACTGACAATGCACGCCATGCTTGAGATACTCCGAAACCACTGCACGTCACATGCACACGTCCTGGAAAATAAGGTGCTCTAATCGCAAGAGCCTGCTCCAGTCATTTTTTAGGCCAGCCACGGCGAAAACACGGTGGTCTGGTAAAGTTTTATATGGGTTTGTATAGATCTCGAGGAGGCGAATCGAACGGTGCCAACAGTTTTTCAAACAACTTGTAACTAAAGGAGTTACGAACATGCGGCGGTTTGCGACGGATTTTTCCGCCTCTTTGACCGCGCGACGCGGGCGGTACTGTAATGCGATTCGCAGACACCCGCTGGACGAGAGCCGTTACCAACTGGATCCCGGGGATGTCAAGAGAATGCCAGGACGACCACCAACGCGTTGGTCGGGCTTCTTTGTGAAAGCCCTGAACGACCGATTTGACGCTCTTCGTGTCCCTCGAGCGAGGAGGATCCATTGGAGCACTCTGGCAAGCGACAGGGACGAATGGAGACGCTGATGGTGCCCGCTCGAACAACTTTACGATAAACGGGACGACAGATGATACAAGTGATACTCGAAACATTTCATGTATCACTACCTCATCACTAATCATCGAAATCAAATGTGACTGAAACTTTTCTGTTTCTTACTAATTTTTGACAAACAAAAGCTGTGCAAGGTTCAGAGTTAGAAACACAGCTTCACCAAAGGCTGTACAGGAAGCGATCATTGGGTGTGATCGGACAAAAAATTTCAATTTTTAAACCGAAGGTAGAGAATAATCCTACCCACAGTAACTCAAGAGCAAGCGGATGGTTAATAGATAATTAAATGCCCCTCAGAGCACAAGTTTTGTAGCCTTTATGTAAAGTTGTAAGTAATCGTAGATAGTCCGCACTACTGTTAAAATCGAAAAGAGTACGAAGCGAAATTATGAAAGTGAGAAATGTCTTATGATGGCAGCGGTATTTACGCAATCAATTAACAAACAAAGCAGCATATTGCACGAGAGTATGGCGCAATTTCTGCACGAGCACATATAAATCGCAACAGAATTGCAATTTAAAATACTCTTAAACATAGTTTTGGAATGAAACTCATGATTCTTTGATGCTTTTTGTATTCTCTTCATTGGACTTCTATGATGTAATTTTGTTTACAGCTCTATTTTCTGTTTTCAGGCCAATTTTTGGCTATTTTTACAGAAAACAGAAAAAATTGCCCAAAATGGCCAGAAAATCAGAAAGCAGGAAACAGAAATTCCGCCGATCCCTGGCCGCGCATGCTGTGGCGGGAACAGTTTGCACGCGCCGAAATTGCTCACTGCCACTACGCGGAACGCTTCCCTCGCCCATTGTTTCTCTCCTTCTCCTCATCCTTTCTCAGTGTCACTCTTCTAGTCAGTCTTTGCACTCACCCAGGGAACGCGCTCGAATTCGCGTAATCTTTGGCTGAACTCCTTAGCCATCGCTAAGGGCGTATGCGATGTCGCAATGACGGAGAGGGCTCATCAATTGCATACATGAACCTCTGTTATAATCTGCACCAGAAACCGAGAATAATCATATGCAGTGTGTGCTAGAGTATTTAAACTGTCTGAAAACCTGCTTTCTTGACACGAGCCACATTTCTGATTGTCTTCTCCGAACCGGAAAAGTTAAGCTCAGTGTTTTAGACGGAGAAGCAGCTGATTGAGAAAACACGCCAGCTGCAACGTCTCCAAGAAGATTTCAGTCGATCCAAGGAGAAGAACGAGGAAATCGAGAGCGCAATATCACGAATCTACAACATGGCCGAATTTAGCTCAGCGCCCTATCGTCCTCGAACTCGAAGTGAAAGCCCTTGTGAGTTTCAAACAATGAAGGCAGAATTGGAAAGGAGAGCAGATTTCTAGGAAGTGTTCTGCTGCAGCGAACCCTTTGCATTGCATGAAGCAAGACCTTTACTTTATAGCCGAAAATTTGCGTTTTCTTTTCCTTCAAGATTTACCGAGGATTCATCATTGATAGTTCATCCAACTCCACAACATTGTAGGTGCGATATGCCGATAATATTGGCTGCTTCCACTAATCAAGTGGGTGTTCCTGAATCAATCCAAACTTGAACTATACACATAAAAGCGAAGCAGGCACTCAGACCGAACAGGCGATATGTTTGTCTTGAAATTGCTGTTTGCAATCGCTTTGAAACTGCTTTACGGGCTGCTGTTTCATGGCTGAAAACCGGTCTAGTGGTATCTTGCAGATTACTTTCAAATATACTACCCTTTCGCGGGACGACGAGGAACGCTGTTCTTGTGATGTTATGTCCTGAACTGAACAGCAGTGGTTTTTTATAATCTGATTCAGCATACCTACACACTGTAAATGACACGGTGCGTAGGATTCGGGCTGTTTTCTTAGCAAAATCCACAGAGGTTCGGGAGTCGAATACCAGGTGGGTATCAGGGGAGAGTTTCTGAGAGCAACTGAATTACAGGACGTTATCTTTAGGGTCGAACAAGCTGAGCTGGAGGTGAGCCGTCTGAAAAAGCAGATTGATGTCCATGAAAAGGAGAGAAAATCGCAAAGGGACACTGAGAAGAGGAGAGAGGAGGAAGCGACTGAACGGTAGGGGGTGATTGTGAGCTTCAGCTGAAGTGACGACGAGTTTTCGGGTTCTGCTTTCAAGGGAACGTAAGATCACACAGCTCGAGCACGATCTTCGGCGCCTAACAGACCGACTGCAAACTGCCGAGGAGGAGAGGTCTATGAAGGAGTCGCTGATCACCTCTCTGCAGGAAACGCTGGCGACGACACACAGGTACTTTGACACGGAATCCGGTGTCGGCAAATGGGAGGAGGTCCGTTTCAGGGCCCACAAGGAATTCATAGAAAACCTCATGGCGAGTCATCGAGACGAGCAGGCTGCCAGAGACAAGGCCCACGAGGGCGATCTTGAGGAGAGGATGAATGAGGTATGTTGTCACCATGATTTCAGAACATACTGGGTTGTTACTCATCGTCAGTTAAAATGGAATGCTGAAAAAAAAACAGACGGGAAAGAGATCACTCTGACGACAGAGAGCCGTTCACCTGGTAGCAAAGCATTCACAGTTTTTTGCAAGATGTGCTTATATATATTCAGCTGAATGGTGATCTATAGTAAGTTTCGCATAGGAAACCTTCTTTTATTGTTAATGTTTATGAGCTTCTAGTCTACTTCTCAAAAGAACACATGAAAAAAACATAGGTTTCGTTTTCGAGAGAAGATGTCGCCGAATTTGTTCGACAACACTTATGTTAAAAGGTCAGCGCAACTTTCTCCCGGAACTTGCCGTTAGAGGATATCCGCTGGGTCACTACTCATTCATTGTCCTTATCATTTCGTGTGGATCAAATGTTTCACCCAAAATGAGCATTAAGGCGACCAATGTCACAAGGATCATGAAAAACGCTACGTTTTCCAGCTTCTCTATAGAAATGCGAAGTTTAATCAGCACATGTTGGTAGTGGGCCAAAAAAAGCTGTCGATCATGTTCGCAAATGAGTTTGCAATGAGAAACACTTTCAAAAAAGTAGTGGGAGCACGACGTAACTCTAAGCAACAAATAGAATTTTCCGTATCTGATGTGATGTGAGAGACAGGGTTAGAAAACGAAATCGATGCTCTACTGTGGTCAAGACGTAGCTCATATTTACGAAACAAATCACGAAAGAAAAATTTTTCCGAAGCGTAAACTGCTCTCAAGAACTTGTGCGAATACCTATCAGCCTGACGAATTAAAGGAACGACTGTGCTCGAATCGAATGCAGGTAGAAGTGGACCGAGCAAGGCAGGAAGTGGAAGCTCTTCGGCTGCAGCTACGAGAACTGAGAGCGGAGCATTCAGCTGTAGTGAAGACAGCAGACGAAAGAGGTTCGTGAGGGAGCACATAGCCTCTTTACAAGCGACGGAATACGCCATTAGGTTTCAATTGTATGACTGCCAACCTCGGAAAGGGTCTTATCCTAGCGTATTCTACTCACTATCCAGTTGCGAACTAACTTTCGAAAGAGATCCTTTCAAGATGTGAAGCAATGCATTGTCCTTACTTTCCAAACGCTTCCAAGACGGGGGCTGTCGCGCGAAATCAAGTTTGCTACGTGAAAATTGAAATTTTCGACGAAATTCAAAAGTATCCCACATGTGGTCCCAGTGAGAGATCTACGTAGTACCCTTCCCTGTTAACGCATTCTTTGGTTTGAGTCCTTCTTTGTTTCAGATTACACAATCGCCAACTTGGAAGAGAATCTGGCGAGCATAAAAGATCAGATGGCGATTGAGCTGTCGAACGTGGACGCCAAAGACCAGGAGATTGCTGAACAGTTGCTGCGCCACGATGAGCTGATGGCTAGGCTGCGGCAGCTGGAGCGAGATCTGGAAGATGTCGGTGGAAGCCTCTGCTCACGTAGCACTCCGATGCCAAAGTCTTTTGCTTTCAGTCTCGCAGTTCGAACACACTGCTGAGCGGGGAGAACAAAGCCCTCCAGGAGATGATTGCGCAGCTTCGTTCCGACGTTGATCAGTGCACCGAGAAGCTCGACGACGCCACGGAGAGCGAAGCGGGTGCGACCTTGAGTGTCGGCTGCTGCGCTGACCTCTTCCCTATCCGAAGCTCCTTTTCAGCTGCGAAGTCGCAACTGGACGAGGTGCGGAAGCTGAACGCTCAGCTCGAGCAAAAGACACACGAGCTGAAGGCCTCAGTGATGTCGCTCCAGCAACAACTGGAGTCGGTACGCCTTCTCAGAAACCGTTTTCGCTTAGCCTGCGCCTACACTCATCTAGCTCTTCTCCAAATCGATTTTTTAGGTTTCTGAGGAGACAAGGATCGTGCGTGAGCAGTTAGAGCACCACCAAAGTCTGACAAAGGAGAAGAGCAACGAGTGCACTGAGATGTTAAGGCAGATGGGTGATGTGAAAAGGTTGTGGAAATAGCTCTTCTATATGCTTCCCTTGTTGTGGCGCAAGCAGTCCTTGGGAGGAAATTTCGAAATTAACTCCTGGTTTAAATTTCAAAGAAAAGAAAAACGTTAGTGCAAATCCTCGCATCGTACACCAAATAAGAAACCAAACTGTGGCCAGTTTTTAGGACCAGACACCATGACACACGTGTAATTTTGCTCGGTATGTGTGTACTGTGTGCATCGGATGTGCTAAATTTTTCCCTCGAGTTAGGCCAATTATAAGGACAACTCCCTCTTTCTTCATGTCTCGTTGTCCATTACTATTGAGAGGCGCTTCAGCCACAAACGCTTCCACGTGATCTCGTGGAAACCAGTACTTCTAGCACCATTCGTCTTTCTTAAACGGCCGCTTCCTTGGAACCAGATAAGTCCTCCACCCTCGAGCTGTACCTTTGCAATAAATGTGTTTGAAGGGAGCGAGACGGACTTCTCGACGACGTTGCTTCGCTAAGGAATGATGTTGCTGCTCTGAACGCTCGCCTGGCGCAAGCGGAAGCGGACGCGGAAAAACGACAAGCTGAGGTGAGCCGGCTGCCGCATTCAGCGCCGCACTTCGAAATCTTTTTTTTTTTTTTGAAGGACGACGAGAAGTTGTCGATTCTGGAGGACTTCCGTGTGAACTTCGACCGACTCACTAACGAATCGAAGCAGAAGGACGCGCAGATCGTGGACTTGCGGGGTGCGTTTGCATTGCCTCTGGCCTGGAGGCAGGTCACACATGGAAAAGAGTTAACCGAACCTTCCCTCCTTGTTCTTCTTTCCACAATGGACATACATATCTGTTGCAATGCTCACAACAGTGGCAAATTGCAAGACCATATTCGAGTGTTTTCCAAGTTTTTCACAGAAAGTTGAACTGCAGTGCTAGAAAATATGCATTTTTTCGCTGCGGGCTTGAAGAACAATGAAAATGTGGAGTTCATTGTTCAGACGCCGAAGCCTATTGTTGGAAGCTTCGAGGGCGTATTTCGAAGATCCACCTTAACACGCTGACAACCGCGCGATTTTCGCGTCTGGCGCGTGAGACCAATCAATGTTTTTGCAGCGTGGAGAGTTGTTTGTTAATTGGGGCGACTACTTTGTTGCGAAGCTCGGTAAATCAGTAACCGAAAATTGCTTCCGTGAACCAGGCCTTTTCAACAGTGTCTAAAGATGATGCACACGTAACAAAAAAAGTTCCTCCAAAAGATTCGAATCCAGCTAGATCATGGTTACACGCGGCCTAAAGGCTGTGAAATCAAAATCAAACGAAGAAAGGTTAGAATCATCGCCACACGGTCGCCAACGTGTTAGGATCCTAAGAACGCTATAAATGCCCTTAGATCAAGCTTCTCTCCTCGATAAAGGTTTTCACAGAATCAGCTTGGATATCATCGCTATGGAGCGCAGATTTTCAACTGCATGTCTCATCGTGTTTGTTCAGAGCAAGCAAAGATGCTGCAGTCGGAAATAGATCACAAGGAAGAGCACGTCAACATGGAAAGAGTGCGTTATGAGGAAAGCCTCTCGCTGAAAGAGAAGCAGCTCGTAGACGAGTGGCAGTCGAAGCTCCGAAAAGTGCAGAACGAACTGGTGAGGTCTATTCCCCAGCAATTCCACAAACCGCTAAAGAGCTCTACGACGTTTTTCAGAGTTGCAAGGATAAACTGGTGAAGAATTGCGAAGAGCGACTGGAGCAGTTGACGAGGGTACATGAGAGGATCGTGGAGGAAAATCACCATCTCATAGACGAAAGCGCAGAGCTCAAGTAGGTGTCCTCCACCTGTGCTACAATTTCGCTGCAGCCACTGTACCAAGGATGTTTAGGGAAAAACTTCAAGAAATGACATCGAAGCATAAGAAGGAAATAGAGGACCTCATCGAGCAGAACAACGCTGACCGTGATGAGTGGGAAAACGAGAGGAAGCAGGTGCGACAAAGATGAAATGCCAGGCCATCCTAAAGAACCCCGCTGAAGGCTGCCTCTTACAGCTGGAAACGTCGAGAAGTGCGCTGGTGGCTGATCTACGGGCCGACTTGGAGAGATCTGATGAAAAACTGAAGGAGTCGATTGCCAGAGAAAACGCTCTTCAAGCCGACGTCAACGAGGCGAAGAAGGAGATCAGGAACCTCCTTGGACGCCTTGACATGGAGACCCGTAACAGAGAGGAGCAACAGTGAGTAAGGAAAAATGCCTTAGGCGAACGACTCGCACAGTAGCAGTGTTCTAGAGTTCATCTTCGCGAACGGGAGGACTCCAGAGAGCGAGCGAAACTCGCGATCACAACAGAGCTGGAGGAAGCACGTGTGAAGGTGGGCGATTCCGGGAGCTCTGATGGCGAAGATTTGTAAAAGACGACAGCATATCCCTCTTGAATTTGAAGTCTGTATTCTTCTGACCTCTAATGGCAAAAGTTCCTTTCAGCTGGTGAAGTCGGCTGCACAACTGGAGGAAGCTTCAAGGAGGAAACAATTGCTGGAGAACGATGTTACGAAACTTGAAGCTTCGTTGTCGAGAAGTATGTTCCTACTGATTTTCTTTCCACCCGTTAGATTTAGCGAATCAAATGAAGTGGTATTAACTCGTAGCTCTATGAGAAGCCTAAGAAAACAGCTGGGTGGTCCACATCCATAGAACGCTGGTTCGAAAAGAGCTTCCTGTCAGTTTTCATAACTGCTGGTCGTGTCCCGTTTGAAGAAAAATTCTTCCTTACCTAAGTATTAGAAGCGTTGGAGAAGCACTGATTAGCATACTCTCAAGAGAAGGGTTTGAAGCGTAGGTTTCAACCGGGAAATGGAGTCATATAGGTAGACTCTCTACGCTTCAATTCGTATAGAAGTGTTTTCTTTCTGCAGTGTCGTTTAACCAAAGGGGTAGAGGTCCTTAAATTTCGCTGTTGAGACTCGTCGGCGGAGCGGTGCCCTCACGAGCGCTGGCTTGGGTTCTTGTACAACCGCGATTGTCGTCAGAGGCACAGTGGATGGTGACGATCCATCGTGAGAGGGTTGGGGGTTCGGTTTTCGTGCGCTGGGGTGTTTCGCATTTCAACTAATCGCTTGAGATTTTAGGGGTCTAGGCGTCTACACAACGTTCAAGCGTTATTTATTCATTTTCCAGCTTCAAACTGCGGAAAATTACCTTTGCCGCAGTATTTGTTACTGACTGGTTTTCAACCGCAGTGCAAGGAGAAGCAATGCGATGTTCAACATAATGGTGTATGAATTTTCAAAACTGGTGGTACATAGGCACAGAGTTCGCGAAACAGAAGATCTGGTAATAGTGCTGACAGCATGAAAAAGCTACAAGCTCTCCACAGTTCGTAGCGCTACATGGACCAGTGTCATCGGGAAAAACCGTCCTGCTCCGCTTTCCAGAGAAAAGAGGATGCGACGTCGTATGGCTAGCCTTGATTTAGAAATAGGCAACCAGCGACGTCAGGGTCTCTCAAATCTTCACCGATCGGTTGAAATGCAAATGTGTCGCAACGCCCGAGAACCGAACCTCCGAGTTCCGTCCCGTGAAGCAACGGCACTATCCACTGCCCGCCGAACCGCTCCCCGGGCCGCTTATCGCGGACGCATAAGTGACCCTCGCCACCATTCCAAAGCAAGCTTTGAGAACTCACTAAGCGTTTGATTTAACAACTGGGAAAGAGGAAGCACACTTTAACACTACTTGAAGGGTGGAGATTCTTTCCATATGACTCGCATTCCGATTCAGACAAACGCTTCAGACCCTTTCCTTGTTAGGCAGATGGCCCGCGGGAGGACCACAGCACCGTCACCATTCCCTTCGTTGTCTCGCGATTATCACCCTACGGTAGGCCTTTCGCGTGTAATGCGCTGGGTTACGAAGGTGAAACTTGCCCCTCGTGTCGGAGCTGCGGGGTTCGTCTTATCGCTAGCGTTGAGCTCTAGCTTCAGAAGACGTCACTCCAATGCACGGTCTTAGCCTTTTACTCGTAGTCACGGTGTTGGATCAGCTCTCCACCTCAGAAGGAGGTCGAGGTTCATTAGGTGTTCTTCAGCCTCCCTAAAAGACTCCAATTCTATCTACGCTGTCAGCTCTCATCTTGTCCCTAATTTATGATGGTCTTAATGTTCATATAAGGTCTAAGATGCAAGTTAGTCGACGTGCTCGTGAGCCTTCTGCTCCGTGGCGACATTCTTTGGCGCTCTGTATCACTCGTGGTTATCTACAGCATTAACTACATAGAAGTATTGTTTAAAAGGTACCATGTTTGCAATTTGAAACAACCTTAAGCCAGTGTCCAGATGTCGCACAACTATGGGATTAGGGTGCGCTCTGGTGCCGCTTACAACTCTTCACTGTCCAACTACCGCTGCCGGATTGTCATTTTCAAGCCACTGAGGCGGTCTTTCAGAATTATTGGTGGCGACGCTTCTTCCATTATCGATATGACGATCTCCAGGTCTGGGTTCATAATCCGTTTTCTAAAGATCCTATCGCTTTTTTGCATTAGTCAGTTCGGATTTTAACACGTTGACGACCGCGCGACCTTTGCGTGCATGGCGCGTTTGACCAACCGATTTTTGCCACGTCGAGAGTTGTTTGTTAATTGAAGGCACTACTTCACGAGAAGCTCGGTAAATCGGTAACCGAAAATTGTTTTCACCTTTTACAACATCAGAAGATTTGAATCCACTTAGAAAAGCAAATTACAAAACCATGACATGGTATCGTGTCACACGATCCCACGCGGCTGAGCGGGTGTGATCGCCATGGTCGCCAGCGTGTTAATCGGTGAGAACGCGGCAGAACATTGAGAAAGAAGAATGCACTGCAGAGACAACAATACGACAAATAGACAAAATAAATAATAATACTGTTTCTTCTCTTCTTTTTTCTTTCTTCTCTTGTTTTGGTCATTTTTGGGTTTGAAATAGTTGGTTGTTTTCAGCTCTTTGCTTCTACGATGTATATATCTACTTTAGTATATCTAGTTTTCCTTGATTTTGATTCTTTTTCACATCTACCTGTGGTGGTAATAACTGGTCAGGTGCCTACTGTTCTTTGGTGTGTTAGCCCTCCCTAGTGCGCATAAATAAATGAATAAATGAATGAATAAATATTAAGATTCCAATTTCTATAATCAGCCGAAAAGCGTCTGATAGATACGAGGCGTAGTAATCAGCGTTTACCAAATGTGCTGAGCTTTTTATTCTGATTCGCGTTTCTTTAACTCCCCTTTCCAGAATCAGCAGCTGTGAAGCAGTTGGAGGATAAGCTTGACGAGATGGTGGAGAGTTTGCGTGAGAACGAAGAAAGAGAGCAGAAGTGCAAGGACCAGATTGCTCTCTTGGAAAAGGTAGCGTTCCTCATGTTCAATATTTACAAGAGTGTATACCTGTGGGTGTACTAATTTGTAATTCATTTAGTTAATTAGTTAATTAACTATAATAATAAATTATTGTAATTGAATAATTATAATACTTCAATATTCATCAAATATTAATAATTAGTTAATTTATAATTTAGTTAATATTTACGAAGGGCTATTTCAGGAAAACTTCAACTTGAATGCATCGCGAGATAAAGCCATCAACAGATTGGCCGAAGCTCAGAAGCAGATTGTCGGTGAGCGACTCAATAAATGTAGTTTGCCAGTGTGTGGCCGTAGCCTAAGGATTCTGCTTTTGTTTCAGAGCTGGAGCAGAGACTTCGAGAGTTGAACAAGGGATTCCAGTCCGTTCAGCTCAAGGCCCACAATGAGAAAGAGCGGGAAAGTGAGAGAGACGGAAGGATTCAGAGCCTCACAGACAAGGTTAATACACGCTGGTGGTATAAGTGCTAGCATCCTGCCCGGAAAGCAAGGGGTACGGATTCGAGCCTCCCCCCCCCCATACGTAGAAGTTTTCACCAAAGCAGAAAGTCCTTGAAGGAACACATAACCTCTATAACAGCTGCTCTAGGTTTGAAGGTGTGTGAAAGCATTGTTTCCGGCAAACCGTTCAGTGTGACCGATTCAATACTGTTATAAGCTGTTGGCTCATTCCGATATCACGGGTGACTTCTGACAGTTACCGAGAATTTCGTTGATGCTGCTTTCGAGGACGCAGCGCTGCTGGTGTAATGGACTAGTTTTTTCGGAAAGCATGGATGCGAGTTCGAGTCCTGCCTCGTTCTAGAGTTTTGACCACAGCACGACATTCCTATGGGAACTAGAGTTAGCACTGCATGACTTTGGCCGCCCTTCTATTAAGATATGGCAATTTCTCCGTATAGCAGCATATCACACACCTTCTGGAAGGAACACGTTTTTGCTGCCATAGAACACACTCATCTGCTACCTGTGAGGAAACAAGCTGATGAATACGTCTGTTGAAGTGTTGGGAAAGACGTACAATACCTCGTCAAATGAATGGAATTGTTGCGAAATATTTTATACCATTTTCTCGTCAAATTGGACACCCTTCTGAAGAAACTTGATGCTTCTGAAAGCGACCATCTTCCGGTGAACACAATGAGCTTTTTACAGGTTGACGCTCTCCAAGGTGGTTAGAATATTTTTTGTTCAATTAGATTTTGGAATATCCTTCTTAGAAGTTTTTCAATTCTGCCCGAATGAGTGTGATAATTTTGTAAAATTTTTATTTTTTGAGAAAAAATAATAGATTAAATTTTCGTTTTGAAGCGCAACAAAGCAGCAATCATATAATGCATTGAAAGACGAGATCGCGCCATGCACTCGAAAAGCTCGTTAGTAATTGTTGATGATTAGCGTTGTGTCGCCCTATGCTGCTGTGCGCCACGCGGGTGAAACTCCTGTGAAGTGTACTTTCCCAGACAAGACATTTGAATTGATATTGGTTATCTTGCATATGCTGACCCTCACGGAAACTGCTCTTGAACGCTCTAGGTTTCTTGCAGTTATTGATGGAGTCCTCGTGGTAAGCCATTGATCCTTGAAGGTCGTTCTGTCGAGCTGAGCGGAAGCGTCAGAGCCGAAGTCGACTGAAGTCGGAGTTGAAGCCGAATCAGTAGCCGAAGCCAAAGCCCAGAGTTCCTCGTGCCATCTTTTGTACACGTTTCCTTTTATACGCGACCTTGGGAATGTCAGCATAGCGGCCCCTGCAAGAACATAGCTATTAGATCAGCCAACTTCATAATGATAAAGCATGAGAAACTGAGAAAAAGACTTCCTGACAAAATTGAACATTAACTAGCGCAGCTATAAGCTCGATTTTTATTTGATTGGTAGTGTAAATGTTGCTTGCATGAAGCGTCAAAATGAGGATATGTGTGTTCTTTAGAACTTACTTCATAAATTACATCGTTTACAGGTGCTATTGCTATGCTGTGCTATGGTGTTATTGTTGTGGTTCCAGATCCGTGAGTTAGAGGACCAACTCGCTGATAAAATAGCGAAAAATGATGTCGAGGGAGACTTAGTGAAGAAAATGGAGTCAGACGGACGAGCAATAGCAATGGAGCTGGAGAAACAGAAGCAATCGGTAGCAAGCAGCAGAAATTTTCTAATTACAGCTCCACCTTATTCCATATGATTCTCATTTCAGAACGCCGAACTATCCCTTCAAAATGAGGAGTTGCGAAGGAGCTGCAAGGCCTTTGATGAAGAGCTGGTGGCCACTCGAAGTGCCTTGGAGAAGAAGACGATCGTCTCCAAACAGGCCATGTCAGATCTGCTCAGCAATTACAAAGACTCTGAACGAAGATCCATGGAAAAGGCAACTGAATGCGAGCAGCTCAGGACTCAGCTGCAGTCGGTCAGGTGAGAAGAGCTCACAGAAGCTTGATCGACGCATGCTCACTGAGCGGGACGCTTTCAGCGCGAAGATGGAGCGTCTCGAAAAGCGCAGGGCCGACCTGGAGGCTCGGCTGGTCGAGAGCGAGGCGAAAAGCGCTGAGCTCATCAAGAAGGTGCACCAGTACGAGCGAAGCGCTAGACTTGCGCTGAGCGTAGCAGGTTGGTTGACGCCTGCTCAGTGCTTCCTCTGATCCCATAGAAAGGAAGACCCTCTTGCTGCAGGATCTCCAGCAGCACTGCGTGGCGGCCAGTCTGTCGTTGACGTCCCGAAGGCAGGCTCTTCATCAGGTGCCCACGTTTATTTCCTAGTGTTGCTTCGCGCCGTCAGTACAAAAAACTTGCCGCAGGCTTTCGGAGCTTTGGAGGTTGCTAATTCTAGGTTTCCTTCATCACTAGTTCTGCTTTAGTTTTAGTTTTAATTTATTACGCACATTTATGACATACGTTAAAAAAGAAAACAACTATAGATAAAAAATGATAATGTAACACAATACCCTAATGTTCAAGAAATTTGATTTCTGCAAAACGTTTAAATAACCGGAAAGAGCTAGCGGTAAGCGGAACGTCAGGCTTAAGTGTAAGATAACAGGACAACTGATTACTTGGCTTCAGCTTATTAATGTTTCTTTGCTTTTCTTATCCACCTTTCTCTCCGTCGTTACATCTCCTTCTTTAGCCAACTATTCTGTTATTTCTGTTTCTGCACTGAAGTTTAGTAAGGTCTGGTCAGTTCCACGTGAGCGTCATTTAAAGCGTCAAAGCGAGATGGAAGTTCAGGTTTCGGCGATTCGTACTCCGTCCTTCGCGGAGCTTCTAGCTCTCACGACATCTCTCTCATAGGATCGCCTGAAAGAGCAGTACGTTCATTCAGGTTTTCAGTTGAGTTTTCTTTGACAGTATTCACCCTAGGTCCACTTCCACGACCACGACTACGACAGAGGACTGGACATCAGTTCTTCGATGGAAATCACGCTTCGCTTCTTAAAGGAGAGGATCGAGCAGCTGGAGAGGGACAAGGTGAACAGCAACGGCAATGATGAGTCGAATCCACGCTTAGCCTCCGTGTTTAGGCTGAACTCACGAAAGACTTGACCTCGCAGAGAGACGACATGCAGAGGAACGCGGCGAAGGCGAGCGAAGCAGAGGGGAACATGCAGTCGTTGGAAAGAAGAGTCAGGGAACTGCAGAGTGGTTGGTTTCTGGCTTTCCGTTACCTATCAGCTACCACTGCGGCATCTTACGATTAAACTCCGAAGGGTGATGAAGCTGGTGCGGCGCGAGTGCGCCAGCTTTCAGCGCGATAGCTGTAGCACCAACCGCTCGCAGAGTCGATAGAACTGCCTTTCAACTCGCAGCTCCTAAAAGCGGAGCAGTGCAAACTGCTAAAGGAAGATGAGCGAATCGCATAGGGATTTGATGTCTAGCCAGTCAGGAGTTCAGCGCAGATTTCATTTGACTCTGAATTGTGATTCAGCACGCCCACCATCGAATCAATCAGAAATTAACAGTACGCGGGCCAGGTGGAGCACTAACGCTAAACAAAAGGAGTTGAGGAAGCTTAATGTTAGAAGCCGGACGATTATGTAGGACCGGTAGCTACCGATCAGGTCTGGCAACGAATGCGAATGCCAAGCGAGTCTAGACAAGAAGCTCGTACAACTGCTTTAGCACAACATAACGTATCTGGGATAGAAGAGTACCGATTTCTGGGGGAATCAGTTTACGTCGACGTTTAGGGCTCATGGTTGATATTTGTTCCCAAGAGTTCACTTTACTGATCGAATTTCCAAGCAGGCACTAGACCGGCGCATTACAATACGACCTATGTCTAGTTTCTAGGGCGCCATTTTCTCAACATGCGTCGCTGCTTGCGTTAGAAAACCTCAGAAATTGCTCTAACAGACAGAGTAGTAGAGTATGTATAAGGATAGAGCATAGGGGTAGGTGTTGAACGGGTTGCCTTCTCGATGTACATGCTACCCCATCTGCTTCTACGAGGTATGCAACGCTCTTTTCAAACACGACTGATTCTAATTCACCAATCCCTATGGGGAGAATACTCGGCTGAACTCTGTGTAAGCCGACCCTTAGTCGATTGCAGGTGCACGTGGTATCAGCTCTTCCTCTGTTTCAAATATCACCGCCCGACTGACGATAGGGAGAAGAGTAACAAACAGGACCTTGACGGAGGGTGAGCAGTCAGACCATTGCTGCTACACCTTGGACACCTTGGAGCACCTTGGAGATGCGTTTTTGGATTCGCTCCACAGCCAGTGGGATGACCATGGCCTGCCATATTGTAATGTGCAGCATGCAACCGTGTTTATCGCGTTTCTGCTCGCTGCAGAATTTGACTTGAAAACAGTGCTTGAAATCATATATTAGCAAACTTGCTGCTCTGCAAGTTTGACACGCATGGCGAAACGCGAACGGCATTTTTCTACTCCAGGGATTTCAGCTAGCCCTTCCTTAACCTATTACAGTAATGAGGAGAGGACCAGAACACGGCACGGCTTTGATGGAGTTGGAGTTCAAGTTGGTTGAATGTTTGAGTGGTTAACATTCGAACTCGACAAACCGTTAACATACAGAGTGTCATTCAAGCCGTTCAGTATCTTGGTTCCATGAAACCACCTGTCTTTCAGAGAAGGAGAACCTGGAATCTTGTTTGGCGACACAACGGCAGCTATACGTATCGAACGAGGAGAGCATGCGAGCGAGAGACCTGGAGCATCGAGGGCTGAAGGCGAAGATCATGAGTGCTGAGCTGCATCTTCGCGAAAAAGACAGCAAGATAAGCCAGCTGATGGTCCGTTCTGCCGTCGAGGTCGAACCTTCATCCCTACCCCTTACCTGAGTCATTTCAGACACAGATGGAGGCACTGCGGCTAGAGATCTCGCAGATGGCTAGCGAACATCAGAGGCTGGTGTCTGGTGCGAAAGCTTCCGAGCATGAGCTGAAGACGCTAGAGGACGGTGCCCATTCTCTTCAGAAGGAGCGAGATCAGCTCGTCACACGGTTGAACGACGCAAACGCTGAACTAAAGGTGGCTTCTCATCCCATTAATGTTGTACATCTCCAAGATTTCTAGAAGGCGCTGCATTAGCAATACATTTGCTAGTGAGCGTTGTCTCATGAATCTTCTTCAGAGCACCCGTCATCGTCTGGATGATGCTCTAACGGAAGTGGAGAATGTGAAAAGGCTGCTCGAAAACTCTCGACGACAGCAGCAGAAGGACAAAGAACAAATCGAGCGACTTCTCTTCGAGGAGAAGCGCTGGAAGCAAGTGGTTAGTCATTTGAAATCTCTTTTTAGTCAGCTTGGGCAGAGAGCATTCCAACAGCTTGTGATGCCCGTTTTAGGCGGCCAGCGCGAAGAAAACCTCGGAAGACTACCAAAAGTCCGTTTACGAGGAAAGAATTACGCAACTGCAGCACAACCAGGAGGCGCTGCTGTCTCGGAACGACTCTCTCCTCGCCGAGATCGAGCGGCTACGGTAGTGCCAAAGTTTCTTCGACAGTTTATAGATCACAGCCTGATATTTTTCGTCGTTATGGCGCACGTTCCATCTATCAGAGGAGTTTTGTAGACGCCTTCATTCTCTGAGGTAGAGGAAGAGTGGCTCATTGCTGCAATATATGCTACGGTATGGAAAGCGGTCAGAGATTATCACAAGCGAGGGTCCAAAAGATCGCTTGTATTGTTAATTTTTATTGCTCACAAAATGCTGGTGCATTCGATAGGTACCTGGTGCCAACTGTAATCTGCTCAAACTAACCACTCTTCTCCACCGGTGGTTTACGAAGCTGCTGGCCAGGTGGAGTTCATTGAACTTATAACGAAGCTGCTTTCCAAGAGTGCCAAATGAAGAGGCCAATATTTTATGGTTTCAGAGTCACGTCGCGTATCCGATAGCGAAAAAGCCAAAAAATAATGCCTGCGTTTACTTGCTGCAATGGAGTGTTATTTGAGATTTTATTTTTATATTTTATTTCGGAGATATTTTATTTCGTAAACATCGAATCTAAACCGTCGCTGCTTATGAATTAACGTACTGGATAGGCGTATCAAATTCATACGTTGCTATAGAAATTTGAGGATACCCTCTGTCGTTGGGATTATTAATTTTTTACCTTGTGAAAGGAAACATGAAACAAAGTGAACCAGCTGCTGGCTTTCTGTACGTTTAATGTTCAGGCAGGAGCAGCGAGACTCCGCACATCGTGTGGGACTTCTGAATCAGAAACTCGCCGATGCAGAGCGATCTCTCGAGAATTCCAATCATGCGAAGCAGACCATGACGCAGCAAATTCTTGTGCTGCAGAAGTCTGAAGCGGAATGGAGCAAGCTCGAGAAGGAGATGCGCGAAGAGCTTGTTACTCTTCGAAAAGGTGGAGCGGTCTCAATTCGGAGTGTGAGCAACACTCTCGTTGCTTGAGATAAGTCTCGGCTTTCAGAAAGACTCATTTTGACCTCCGAGGTGGAGGAGCTCAAGCGGAAACTGGTACGAGCCGAGGTAGAGAAGAAAGAGGTGGACGGTTTCCGAGCTCGACTTGACCGCGAGGTTGCATCTCTGAAGAAGCACATCGATGCGGTGCGTCCTCTGTCGCTCCTCGCTTTAGATGCCGTCCGTGAGCGAGCGTGTGTCATATTTAGCTGGAAGCGGAGAAGTCGCGCACGGAAGCCGCTGTCCGAAACACGCTCAGCGAACGGAAGGCCATCGACAAGTCGTTGGCGGCGATGGAAAAGGAAAACACGGAGCTCTACAGAAATTGCAGCCAGTTGCAGTCCCAGGTAACAAGCTCTCGCCGAAAAATTGCTCTGAAACAGTTAGAAGGCTCAGATTAAGATCGCCCAGCTGGAGCGGGAATCTGGAACCAAGAACATATCGAAGTTGCTCAAAGACCAGGGCGAATTGGAAGCGAAGATATCGAAACTTCTCGTAGAAAAGCGTCAGGTATGTGCTGTGTGCATTGAGTATTACCGGAAATTAGAGCAGGAGTGCACGTTCAATGTTGGTCGGTAATTTTCTTAACAACTTTTTAAACGAAAAAATTGCGCTGTCTACTGTAAATCTACTAAATCAAACTACAAAAACTGCAGCCAGTTTGGTGCCGTTGATGTAGAAAAAGCCAGATTCTCTTATGTATCGTAGTCTCTCGCATTGGACTTGAGGAGTTACATTCAAACTGAAATATTTCTGCTCAGGGGCAACATTTTAATTTGTGTAGAAACTGTTGGAACCTGCATGTCTTTGCAGATAATGAGCTGAGGCGATTTTACGATACCATGAAACACGTAGAGGTTCGCAGAGTATGCATGGTACAAAAAATTTGCTATGCCTAGTTATTCTAGCTTCTGAGAAGTCCCAACGTTCGGTGTACCATTACTGGGCTAAACATTTTTGTATGTTTTTTATTTTCACTGACAAAACTTTCTACTTACTTGCAGTTGCTATGTAGGCTTTTTTAGCCCAAGATTATTCCATACTATCACAATTGTTTCGTAGAACTGAAGAATGGTCCTGTGAACAGTTCCGATCAAGCAGAAAACAACCCAATTTTTTGGTGTAATTCAACCTTGGAAAATATTCTCAAAGTGTATAAATTCACGTGTTCCTGAAACAGTACCCGTTCACGCAAAAGGTTCTGCTCCCAGTGCAGAACAACATTGAGTAAATAGGAACATACAGTTTACCAAATGAGCGTGAATTGCATGGTTTAAGTGTTCTTTTCTTTATCAACCAGGTAAGGTAGATTCCTATTGTTGAGCTTTCTCCCCTCCACCTTTCAAAGGAAATGCACGAGAGATACACGTATTTGAAGGGGAGTGGTTCATCTTGACTTTATATCTTTCTTGCCTCCTCGAAATAGAACTCGGCTATATCTGCCACCCTTTTGCAACATGCCTATAACTGGCAACTCAGATTTTCTTCTTGAAGCGCCTGGTGCCACACTGCACCTTTGCTTGACGTCCACAGTCAGAATGGTTTTTTGGTTTTCTCGATTTGCTCCTATGGCTATAGAGCATGCCTTATACACAAATTGAATAATGGTACTTTGTAAATAATGTGAAAGAAACCCATAGACATAATTGAAAATTTTAAACATTTATGAATGATATTAAATGTATTGCTACAGCCAGACCTACATTTCAAATGATATATCTTTTCGGTAGGACTTTTGTTTTCAAACCTGCAATAGACCACAAGTGAAGTATTGGTTTTGGTCCGACCTGATACATCCGAGAAAAAGTTTTCGTCGGCTTCGCTCAATATGTATGTAGGTTGTTCTCCTCCAAAACACTGCCGAGAGATCAGTAGAAAAAAAAAGGTGGAAAGCTCTAGTAAGACAGTCGTACATCGTCAAGGGAAGGCTCTGCTGCGCGTAATGTCGGGAAAGGCGACTCATGTAGGGAGCATGTCCACCCTTCAGTCAGTATGAAAGTGCGTTTCTTTTCTGCCAAGTCGCTAAGCCAAAGCCGCAGGAGTTTACCATGTCGCGGCGGCGGCGCGCTCTCGCGAGCGCTGGGGAGTCTTGCGCCCCCAATGCGGCAGCCTGTAAGTGGTTCGGGCGCAGTGGATGGTGGCGTTGCTTCGTGAGAAGGGGTCGGGGTTCACCTCTAGTCGGTTGCATTTTTTCCATTTCAACTGCTCCGTGGAGATTTGATGGATCCTGGCGTCCACACAATTTTCAGGCGTTTTTCGCCCACTTTCCAGTTGTATGCTGTGGAAAGCAACCTTGCTGCGACTTATTTGTTAGTGACTGGTTTTCAATCACAAGGCAATGAAAAAGGTATTCATCACAATTATACAAGAACGATCCATAGCAGTGATACGCAGGCACAAATTGCATGAAACAGTTCTTCTTCTTTGACCATGCCTTCGTACCCCAGATGACCGGTGCTGTGCTCTTATTCTTGGTTTGGCTTCTCGAACCACGTTTCGATTCAAGTTGCCATGTCCCGAGGGAAGAGCTTTCGCATTCGGACTATGCCATCGGCTACCGCCGGCCAGATTCAGCCAGCCGATATGAGCTTCTTCAGCTAGAGCTTCCGTATGGAGCGATTTCACTCCGACGTCGCTGTCATCACCTTCGATTTTATCTACAAAAGACATCCTGAAGCTAAGCTGTCGGACCTGTGAGTAGCTGAAGGAGAACGGATCTGTCATAACGATATTGAAAGTGGTGTTCTGGGGCCGGCCCGTTAGGTTACTACAGTAACTTTAACGGAGAATTGTAAGCAAAAAGCTCAGATGACGCGGCTTATCAAGCGATATGGTGAGCGATAAACCGCGTTATCTGAGCTTCTCGCTTACAATTCTCCATTAAAGTTAATGCAGTAACTTTGATGAATCCAGCCCCTGGTGTACCTATGCCTGTGCTTCTTGTTGAAAAGCTCGCATTATCCTAAATAGCCTTCTCATTGCGTTGTGCTTCGATTGCACACCGAACCACTTGCCGGCGCAGATATCGCGGGCGTACAGGATACCTCCAACGCTCTTGAGGGTGCGCCACAACGTGGTAAGCTTCGAGGACCCCCCCCCCCCCCACTCCTTTGGTTTGGTGACATGGTAAAAAAAGAAACACACATACTAAACAGTGGGTGGAGATTCTTTCTATAGTATATGACTCTTTTTCTCGTGGATGCATAGCCTTCAAATCCTCCCCTTGTTAGTTCCACAGTCATCTCTTGGTGCTGTACGAAAGGCCGGTCCAATTTACAGGAAGAGTTGAGGGGAGAGGGAAAGAGCCTTACTATTGCCTTTCTTTTTCCCACTTTTTCTGTGACACTTCCCGAACAGATCTGGTACCGATTCACCGACCCCGAAAGAACGGAAGGCTTGGTTGGCCTGGGCGGGAAATCCGAACTAGGAACCTGGTATCGGGTGCACGCGCGCCTTTTGCAAAGTCTATAAAGTCCAGGAAGGCGAAACGGCTGCAGAGAAAAGTGGAGAAACAAACAAACGAGTCGGTCAACCAGCAAGAAAATGCGAGCAATCGGCGAATTATGAGGACGGCATTGACTGCTTTTCCTACGGTTCAAGTAAATGGAGAGTTTTCCAGTATCCCAGCGATACTGCAAGAACCCGCCTAGAAAACTCGTTGAGTTTGCACAAAGAAAAGGTTAAATTTTCCGGCGAATTTCGGGAATTGTAGGTAGAATTTTGTTAAGACAGCATAGTGGAAATGTCCCCATGAAATTCTGTTAAATAGATTTAACGAAAATGCTCGTAAATCCGGCAACGCGTTAATCGTTGGGATCACAGTGGGTCAGAGCACACTTCCTGAGAGATTTTTGCTGCTGCATTGCGCTGAAGATGTGTGGTACCTACCCTGCTTACTGGCATTTGAGCTGGTCGACAAAATGAGTTCGTGGGCCGCAGTGGGCTAAGTCTAGCTCTATCTTATTCCACTGGAAGGCTCATCGAAAGTCCCCATATTTTATTTGAACTGCAAAATTTGGGAACTGTAATCTGTGGAGCATCCTTCACAGAAAGACACCAATATAATACAATAGTTTCTATGGGATCTGACCTAGTGAGGGGCACTCCACTCTGATTATTTGGCAACGGCAGAAAAACTGGAAACAAACTAGGCTACTGCAAAGCCAACGCCGTGAACTGCCCACCAAGAGGACCCCTCTTTGCAATTTGCAAAACCGGGGGGGGGCTCCCCTGTTACGTTTGTCTTTCCTTTTCTAGCCATGCCCTTCTCCGATTAGGGTATCGCGTCTGTGAACTACCCCACTCTTTTCCTTCTATGCCTTTTCCGTGCTCATGTCGTTTCTGTGAGCTACGCTACTCTGTCGTGCCTCTACATGGAATGGTGTTCACTGTTTTTTCTTTTTGCTCTTTAGAATCAGTCAGAATATCGTAGCTTCTTCTAAATATAGTAGGTACAGGGACGTCTTTGTAGTTCTTTGTCTTTTTTTTTTTGTTGCGAAAAATGGCTTATTACGCTGTTCTTTATCAAGTGATTACGTCGCATTAAAGGTGCGGGGAACACCACTGCGCTCTTGAAAGAGCTCTACGGTCATTTTAATTTGGTAAGAGGTAATGATAGATATGTGAGTATCCTGTTTCATCTCCAAGCCCTATACAGGATAATGATGGCAATGAACTACTAATGCTAACACTTCTGGAGGAACAATAGTGGGGCAGGGAGGGGTAGCACGTTGCAATCAGGGGTGCACATTTAACGGTTAACAATTTAATGAATTTAACGAAGTAACGGCACTTTTCTTTAAAATCTGGCTTAACGACTTAACGGAAATTTTTATAAATTTAACGGAATTTTTAGCGGACTTTTTTCAGTAAGATTATCATTTTTTCTCCTAAGTCCACCGCACACTTTTGCGGCAAGCGCAGGGTGAAGGGCGACAAAACTCGTGGAGCGCGCCACTCACGGGGCTTCTTTGGTTTTCGGTTCTCGCTTTCATGCTTTTTCATGCTTCTGAGTTGTTAACCATTTCGCCAAACGTGAATAACACGAGTTCTTCCGACTGTGCTAACACGAGCCGTACGGTGGGCTCGTGAGAGCGCAGTCGGGGGGAAGCGTCGGGCGTCGCGTTCACACCGAATCGACGTTATTGGTACTCGCCTCGCACAGGCAAAACAAGTTCTCCATCCTTTCAGCGCCACTGACTTGGCACCAAAGTTTTCTGGGAAGGTTACAACTTGGCTTCCCATTAGCTGACCGCCGCAGGTCCTCCTTACGTCCAAATATGCTTTCAGACTGCCTGCACGACAACCCGAGAGTGGTTGGTGGAGTGGTTAGCACAAAACTTTATCCTTTACCTATACACCGATACTGAAGAACTTTTTTGAAAAGTACTCGTTAATGATGAGCAGATCGGTTAAAGTTGTAACTGAATTCCCTTTCGCAGCTGTGACGCAGGTCAATGAAAGAAGTGCTCAAAAGCTCAAATACTCGAGTAAAATTACTAAGTGTCAGCATTTTCAATTCTTCAGCAAGGGGGAGCAAAGTAGTGAAGGCATACTTCTCATGGGAACAGTGCGCTTTCAGCTGGATCAGAATTCGCGTTTTACTGCACTCATGGTCTTTCACAAAATCGCCATCGAGCTCATGTATACTACACAGTTGTATGGGCAGGTTGAATGCACTGAAGCCGGCGCCAGATTTTTGTTCGATATGGGAAGAATCCAAAATGAATTATGCGAGTGCTATGACTGCTGTGTTTACGTTCTTCTCAGCCCAAAACATTTGAAATCAATGCAAATTCTTCCAAATCGAAGTGGGTTCTCCCTACATTAAACTAATAGAAACTCTCCAAGAAAAAGGGTTAGTATAATTTTTTGTTCGAGGAAAATTTTAATATAATTTTCTTTAAAGTTTCAGTTCACGTATCCAATACAGTACCGGACGCGTCTTTTGAATAGACGCCGAAAAAACCGCACTTTTGCGGTTCTTGTGTCTTTTTGCTATAACTCGGCCAAAGTCATCCATTTGAAAAACCAAGAGCATATTTGAGCTCAGGAGATTGAGCTCTGGTATATACACTTCATATGAATGATCAAAAATGGCCAAAATTGAAAACTTGCGCTCCATTGAGAACGCCCGGCCGCGGACGAGTTGTCGGCCACAAGGCGTCGAAAGCCGTTGCATGCCCACAATTCCTCTAATTTGAGGTTTTATGAGAAACGATTGGCACCGTTCAATTCGTCTCTTCGAGATCTACACAACCATATATACAGCTTCGCCAAACACCGCGTTTTCGCAGTGGGTGGTCAAAGATGGCTAGAGCAGACTTTTGCTATTGGAGAAGCATACCTTCCAGGGCTTGCATGTTCTCGGAGCATCTGAAGCATGGCGTGAAGTGTTTGTCATGTCAGGAATCCTCTGAGAGTGCGGCCGTGCACAATGCATATAGGATCTAACCTATCAATCGACAGGGCGCGACAGCTCGCAAATTGCACCGCGGGCGTGTTCTGAGCGCAATAACTCTGCCAAGTTCGAGTCTTTCCGGCTGCAAGTTGTGGATTTTGTAGGCAATAGGAAGTTTAAGAAGCGCGCTGAAACATAGCGATGTAGCTTAAGACCGGACAAAGTTACAACGGTGCGAAGATGCAGGCAAACCTTGTGTGACACGATTTTTTCCGAGTTTCGTCGACTACTACGGGAAGACGAGGCGAGCTAACGACATGCAAACTCGCGGACGAGCAAAGCACCGAAGGCACTTTACGATGACGTGCTCGCAGCTTTCCAGATGCCTAAACTGCTTTAGCACAATCTGCCATTTTGGAGCGGCGGAGTGCGACGGCGAAGTTCCTTCTGCCCTTACTCGCCCAAATTTGAGTACTCGACAATCTAAGCGGTACAATTCAGTTCATCTCGAGAAGCTCTATCGAATAGTGTTAATCTCCACCAATTCTGGGAATATCGATTTTTTTTAACAATTTCGCATCAAAGGCGAGGCGGCTCAGGGCTCGACCGATTTCTGAAACATCGATTTTCGATGACGTCATCGTCCGCCTGGCGCGGCCTGGAGGCCGTCTTCGATGAGAAACTGTCAAAAAATCGATGCTTTCAAATTTGGTGGAAATCGGTACCGCTCGATAGGGCTTTTCGAGCTGAACAGAATGGTACCCTGGCTGGGGCTTGAAAACTCGAACATGGGCGAGTAAGGGGCGAAGAAGCTTCACCCCTGCCGTCCGCCGCTGTAAAATGGCAGATGGGGCTAAGGCAGTTTAGGCAGATAGAGAGTTATGAGCAGAACATCGTAAAGTGCCTTCGGTGCTTTGCTCGTCCGCGAGTTTGCATGTCGTTAGCTCGCCTCGTCTTCCCGTAGTAGTCGACGAAACTCGAAAACACTTTACGCCATGCTTGAGATGCTCCGAGAACATGCAAATCCTGGAACATAAGCTTCCCCAGCGGCAAAAAGTCTCCTCCAGACATCTTTGACCACCCACTGCAAAAATGCGGTGGTTTGGCGAAGTTGTATACATGGTTGTGTAGATCTCGAAGAGACGAATCAAACGGTACCATCCGTTTCTCAAACATCTTAAATTAGAGGAATTGTGGGCATGCAACGGCTTTCGACGCCTTGTGGCCGACAACTCGTCCGCGGC
>OX375866.1:56031765-56059313 GCA_947359475.1 Heligmosomoides polygyrus bakeri | reverse complement strand
AAATTCGTGCCCAAAATTGTTCGTGAAGCCTTTAGCTCGACGCCTGGGGTCAAAATATCTCTACAGAGTAATTTTTAAGCGTTCTTGTACAGCTTATCAGATAGAGCTCGAAATTCTGACATGAAAGTGTGTAGGACTCGCACCAGTACGACTCTATGCACTGCCTCTGTAAACCCTCTAAATATGTTATCCACTGTAACTGTAAATCTAGTCGATCTTGAAGTTCGGCCTCAGTGGGGTGGCGGTCGACCTGCAGACTCCCGTGCTCGGCTAGTCATCATCGCACGACGGCGAGGGCTGCCTTGGAGATCGTCGCGAAGCGGCGGGTGGCATGGTGCGAGTCGACGCTAATTGGCACCACAGGCACTGTCGGCATCGTCAGTGCGCATCTGAGTCGGGACTAACGACTGCCTCCCGTCAACGAATTTGCAGAGATACGTGTGACCCCTCGTAAGACCTGTGTATTCCCACTTGGCACTGCTTATCCCAAAATACTTTGGTCGCCACCGGGAAATGGTAAATGATTTGAGAACAACGCGATGTCATAAAATTTTGGAAAGCTACTTCTCCTGAACGTGTTAGCATGTTGATGACCTTGTCACACCCTTTCGGCCGTGTGGGACTGTGAGACGATGTCGCATCACGGTCCCGACGTTACAAAGAAATCGATTGGTCTTACGTTCCAGACACGCGAAAATCGCGCGTTTGTCAATCGTTTGTCAACGTGCTGACGTTCCACTGATAGGCTTTTGACCTTTTTTTCATGAGCTCTTTCTGTACTCAACGGGCTGATGCCTTGTACACGCTCGTGGAACAGTCACACAAGATGCTTTCGCAAAAAACTAGGGAAGGAGAATTCCTGGATCTGCCTAGTCTAACTCACATTCTAAGATGCTTTGTATACCTTTGTCCTTTTCGAATTTCGAATAGTCGAATTTCGAATAAATTCGAATATTCGAATATTCGAGAAAGTCCAATATTCGAATTATTCGTTTATTCGATTATTCGAGAAAGTCCAATATTCGAATGTTCGTTTATTCGAATATTCGAAGGCTTCGAATTTCGAATATTTTTTATCAATTTCTTAACAATAGAATTAGTTACAAATCGATATGCAAAATTATTCAAAATCTCACAGCTCTTTAACAGTTTGAAATTCAAAGCCACAACAATCAAATAGAATTAGATAGAATAAGTTGCATAACTGTATCTAAATTTCCTCAACAACATAAACTCAATATCACAACGATCACAAGCGAAAGACAACAACGAGAACAACGACAACCACAACCTTAAACATGCTTTGTTTCGCCTCTACCTTCATACAAAACATGTTTAAAATTAGTTACCCCGAGGCTCTTCAGTGAAGAGGGTAACTAATTAACTTGGTTGTTAGTACATTACAAAGTAATACATTAGTGTGCTTTATGTACCAACAACCAAGTTTTACAAATGAAAAGACACACAAAACACACAAAAAAACTTTATTTTAATTTCACTTGTTTGTTTACTTTACTTCTTGAATTTTGTTTTTATATTTATATATTTCAAATATTTTTGTTTACTTTTTATTTATCCATTACATAGATTGTTTTCTATTTCTTATTTTTTTTAAATTTTATGTTTATATTTATTTATATACACATTTCTATTTTTTATATTTTTTTATTTTTTATTTTTTTATTATTTTTTATTTTTATTTTTTTAAATTTAATCTTTGTATTTTTATATAAAACAATATTCTTTAATTGTAAACTCACCACTTCCCGCGAAAGATAGCAATAAAATGAGAATAACGTTTGAGTTAAAGCATATCACTACATTACCAGTCACAATATAATGTTTCACATTCCATTCCTCTCTCATTCTGAGTTATTTTCGCAATTAGTCTATAGACTGTTCTATAGACTGTTATTATTTCTGTGTTTTATACTTTATATTATAATCAAGCAAATTAGGAATGAAATGTGGAACATCGTAGTGATCGTATTTATATAATAAATACTTATTTCTATTCAAACATTTCGTTATATTCTTTATAATTATATCTACTGGATAGTCAACTTTAACAAGTCTAGTTATCAACTTAACAAGGTTTTCAACAAAATCGTTAAAAGCTGTGCAACATCTAATTAATCTTAGTATCTTAGTGTTTCGGTAAATATGATTGATTTTTTAATTTTTATAGATATATTTGAGTTGAAATGTGGGAACCTAATAACATAAAATTTAAAACTGTCTGTTTTATTGTATAATTTTGTTACTAACTTATTGTTAATAATTTTGATGTTGAGATCAAGATAATTGCAGTCGTAGTCTGACTCATGTGTTGTTTCAAGCTGAAGAGAATTTTCGTATGTTTCGCTAAGTAGATTTTGTATATATTCATTATTTTTATTATGAATTATAAGAATATCATCCTTATATCTAAATGGGTGTATGTTTACGTATCGTTTTTGTGTTACTAATTTTTTGCAAAATCTGTATTCAAATACTGATAACGTAAGATCAGCAAGTAAAGGACTACAATTACTTCCCTGTGGTACCCCTTCAATTTGTTTATAAATTATGCCTGCAAAAATTGTAAAGCTATTTTTAAGTAAATATTCAGTGAAAAGCATTAAATCTTCCTCTGTATAATATCTGTATTTATTTATAGTATTATTATTGGTATAATATATATTATTGTGTCCATTATATGCAAGATATTTTTTACCTGCATTGCGAAAACATATTTTGATTAATTCTTTTATATTTCTCAAAATTATATTGTGAGGAAGACTAGTAAACATATTAGTAAAGTCTGCTGAAAACAGTTTACAATTTTCGATGTTGATTTTACTTATTTTATCAGATATATTTATGTTATTAATAGACCAATAACCGATGAAATTTTTATTTCTAGATGTTATTATATTAATATATTTAATAAAATGTTGCTTTAAGAAAGTAAAAATTATAGTCATTTCTTTTGAAAGAGGTTTTACGGAGCTATTATAAGCTCCAGTTATAAACCTAAACTTGACTGGATTTTTGTGTAATTTTGGTAAACTATATATCAACGGAACTATTTCTGTTCCTTCAACTTTAATTTTATTATTTAAACATAATATTTTATGTCTGTTGATAATTTCAAGTTCATTTTCAGAGTTATATATTTCATATGTTTGATTAAATCTTGAAATTTTCAACTCACCATTTTCTGAAACAATCCCCATCTCTTTGGCTAAAGTGATTAAATAGAATTTCTTACAAATGAAACTGTAATTATTATTTGCTTTATCAAGAGGGCAGATAACAAAATTTTTCTTTAAAAAGTTCAAGTATTCTATATTATGTGTATTTAAATTTCTAAAAGATATAATGTTTTCTATATTAATTTGATATAGTAAAGATTTCCAGATTTTTTCTTCAAGATATTTAGTTTCTCTTTTATCAAATTAAGGTGGAAGTCTTTTAACTTATATTTATTTTTAATTTTGTCAAGGAATAACGAAAAAACTTCTTCAAACCAGTGTTGAATGTTTATCTTTGAAACATTATGTTTTGGAACAAATTTTGTGCCTTTTTTAATTAAATTTTTAATAATTTTATCTTTTTTTATTTTATTTCATCTGATTTTATATTTTATCTCATTTTTTTATTTTATATAATTTTATTTTATTTTATCTGATAATTTTATCTTAACAAGTTAATGGCACTCTTCTTCGAAAACCAGGGAACTGTGACCTTTTATAAGAACGATGTTTTGTTTCGCGCGTCATTCAAAGTGGCCGAATTGTGTGTATGCAATCTGACAAGGGAAGGGTGTGGAGCGTATTTCTGAAAGGGGGGAGCGAGTCATATAGGGAGAATCTCCATCCCTCAATTAGTATAAAAATGGGTTTATTTTTGCCAAGTCGTTAAACAGAAGTAGTAGGGAGTCCGTTACAATAGAATTCGTGGGTCTTGTACGCCCGCCAAGTGGCTCGGAGCGCAGTGGATAGAGGCGTTGTTTCATGGGTGGGAGGTCGGGCGTTCGGTTCTCGTGCTCTGCTGCATTTATGCATTTCATATGTTTGGTTGAGAGTTGAACGATTCTGACATTTATACCATCTTCAGATGTTTTTGCCTAATTTTCCAGCTGTACGCCGTGGAGAGTAAATTTCTTGCCACTTGTTTATTACTGATCGGTTTTTTAACCACAAGGCAATGAGAAAGCTACTCAACGATGTATACACGTTCAACACCAGTGATGCACAGGCACAAAGTGCATGAAACAAGCACTGGTCACAATCGGACAGCGTATAAAACTTACAGACTCCTCACAGGTATTCCAGCGACACCACCTTTAATGTCTTTATAACAAATCCGTTCTCCTTCAGCTACCCGCAGCTTCGACATCTAATGTTGTCCCTTTTTCGCAGATCAAAAGGAGGGTCGTGCACAATGACGTGGGAGTGAAATCATTCCACCCGAAAACGTTATCATATGTCCAATTCTTGCTTGCATCTCCACGTCTATCAGTTCATCTTGCGGATCCCAATCTTCTTCCACCACTTCCAGCTGTTCATCTACGTAAACTTCAAGTTGACGTGCTTCGAAGTCCTTGAGTATGCTGGCCATCCGTTCGGCCAGCTTGATTTCTTCCCTCGAAGGTTCCTTGCCTAAAGGTGGGCCTCACTTCCGCGTAAGTGGGTGGATCACCACTCTCCAGCATCGGCGGACATTGTTGGTGCTAGGTTTAAAAAACCTTCAGCTCCCTCTGATTTCCAGTTGAGAGCCAAAGATGAGGGAAAGAGTGTAACGATAACCGTTAACGCCAGTTTGCGGAATCCATAGACCTCGTTTCTTCATTGGAACCACTTGCGACGTCACGTCCTGGTCTTTGAATATCCGAGCAGGATGGTTTTTCCCGAGGTCATCGGTCCATCCAGGGAAACAAACTGTGAGGAGCATGTTGCCTTTATACACCGTCCGTATTGTGACCAGTGCTTCTTCTTCATGCACGTTGTGCCTATGTATCACTGATGTTGAACGTTTATGCATCATTATGTTGAACCACAGCATGCAGCTGGAAAAATTAGTAGAGAACCTCTAAAATGGTATAGACGTCAGAATCCATCAAATCTCAACAGCAGCGCAGGAGAATTGAAACCTCGATCTCCTCACATGAAACAACGTCTCTATCCACTGCGCTGCGACCCGCTTGCGGCAGAGGCATCGCGGACATACAGGACCGTCTGAGGCGCCCATTACATTGTAGCTACAACGACCCCGTACTCCTTGGGTTTTTTTTCTTGGCAAAAAATTAAAACACTTTTATACTAATTGAGGGGTGCTGATTCTCCCTATATGACTCGCTCTTCCCGTTCAGACATATACGCTTCAGACACTTCCCTTGTTAGTCGACGCGAGGTAAGGGCGGGCAAACGCGGACCTCCGCTGCGTCCCTGCTTCCTTTTAACGCCATCGAGGGTCCTGCGGCCAGTCACGTGAATAACATGTGAATCGTGTTATGGCTGTTCAATGACACTTTTGCCTTCGGTATACTACGGGAGAATCTCCGTTTTGTATTTCTACCCCAAGTACAGCGACGGAACGATTAAAGCCGGAAGGAGCTGCAGTAGGGAGGCAGCACTTTCTGGAGGGTGAGGGACGTTCTGCCTGAAAGCGGCGCGGGACAGTGCCTGCGGAGCCAATTAGCGTCGACTCGCGCAGTGACACCCGCCGCTTCGCGCTCGGCCAGAGAGCCCTCGCCGCGGAGGCGGTGCTGACCCAGCCAACCACGGGAGCCTGTAGGTCGACCAGATTTGGTTGATTACAATCGATAGAGGGATAGGAGGCTCAGACGGCTTGCATTGGCAGTCCAGAATATGGGACTGATCTGAACCCTACCATCTTCTATATCAGAATATCAAGCTCTATCGAATGAGCCAGGAAAGAACCTTGCCTCAATAACCCTTACAACAATTTTTTTTCAGGAGCTGTTTAACTTTCGTTAAATAGCAGTTTTTATTTCTACCAGGATTAATTGCGAGGCATGCTTCCATACCACTGATGTAAACCATACCATCTCCTGTACTAGAATTTCGAGCTCTATCGAATGATCCAGAAAAGAATCCTGCCTCAAGAACCCTTAAAGCGATTATTTCAGGCGTTGTTTATTTTTAGCTAACTATCGGTTTTTATTCACGTATATCAGGATTAAATTCGAGACTTGCTTCCAGGCTAAAATTGCACGAGGATTCCAATTAGATAGACGAGAGCCCTTTTCTCTTTTAACGGAAGTTTAAAGCATTAATTTCAACATTATATCTCTTTAGCATTTCGTAACTGATTTTTCTACGGAACTTTATAATGCACACACTATATATATCGAGACTAAAACTGGATAGGTGGTTCATGAAATGTAATGTTCAAGGAGAATAAATTTCATCACACAATGCTTCAAATTGCTCGTCCAGTCGTTTGTGGCTTCTGTCAGTTTTTTAACCTCGCGTTCCACAGGCAATGTACCTACATAGTCAATGTCCCCACCATTTAGCGAGTTAGGAAACACTGATGAAATGCTTTCGGTGTTCTTAGGAGGTCCACCGACTATCAAATCGAACTCCTCGGGCAATTTCAGACTGTGAACATGCTCTACGCACTGAAGGATCATAATGTCGTTTTCAAAAAGGTTGAACACTTGGGGGTGCTTTTAGAAGGTCTCTCGTCTATCTAACTATATTCCTCGCACAATTTCAGCCTGTAAGCATGCCTCGCAATTAATTCTGATATAAATAAAAATTGATATTTACCGAAAGTTAACAGCGCCCGAAAAAAAATGTTGTAAGGGTTATTGAGACAAGATTCTTTCCTGGCTCATTCGATAGAGCTTGAAATTCTGATATAGAAGATGGTAGGGTTCAGATCAGTCCCATATTCTGGACTGCCAATGCAAGCCGTCTGAGCCTCCTATCCCTCTATCGATTGTAATCAACCAAATCTGGTCGACCTACAGGCTCCCGTGGTTGGCTGGGTCAGCATCGCCTCCGCGGCGACGGCTCTCTGGCCGAGCGCGAAGCGGCGGGTGTCACTGCGCGAGTCGACGCTAATTGGCTCCGCAGGCACTGTTCCGCGCCGCTTTCAGGCAGAACGTTCCCCTCCCCTTTCTGGAGCCTGGGAAGCTCCTGCTTTCTGCCAGCAGAGACGTTAAAGAAGAGAGGAAGAGCAATGGTTATGGAGTACAAGAGCCATTCATACTCCGTTTTCTATGAAAGCTAGCCATCCACATTTTCGCAATAGGTCCAAGTCGTAGTGTCTTATCAAACTAGATTCCAACCATGGACTTCGGGTCCGTTTGCTTATATGTGACGCGAAGCTCTTCAGCGGAGCCAGAATGCAGATTGAATGCCACTCATGAGCCTCCAATGTGCCTCTGCTGCACAGATCGCCTTTGTGTTACTTCTTCGACCATGCTCGCCTTTCTTTTACCACATAGAAGCTTCGGTATAACCTAAGGAGACAGTAACCTATGGAGCAAGATCTATAACAATCTAGCTCTGCCTATCACGGGTGTTTCTTTCTTCTCGGGGCACGAATTCTTAGGGAAGCAAGGGTGCTTCATTGTCATTATACCTTTGTCACCGCCTTTTGGTCTCGTGAAGGAAATGGATGGAGCAGCCTTCGCGGCGCTTGAGCAACGGCATCTGAGCCTGGACACCGGCTTCCACAGCCTCGGTTCGGTCCTCAGCTCGCTCTCGCCTCGCTCGTCGCCTTCAGCCTCAGTAGCGCTTATCACTCACTGGACTCGCACACTCCACTCTATTAGCCCTGATTTAACGTAAGAGTAGCGGGAGTACGTCGGCCACGGGACAGGAGATCTATTAATAGAAATCGATGTACCACAGTTGATAATTACCGATCCTCTTCGCAATTAACCAACTGGTGCAAGAGTAATGACAATCTGAAGCCCTTGTATATGCCGCTCTGCCGAACGCAGTTTACAGTGGTTATTAAAAAAAGTAAATGTCAATCATTGGGTGTCCACAATAAGTAATGTGTTCATTTGATTATTCGAATATTCGAAAATTCGAAATTCGAAATTTTTTCCCAAGTCAAAGGTATAATGCCTTGCCGGTGCGATGCGAGACTCGACGCTACACTTACGACGATGAAATTTTCATGGACGAGTTGTCCGGGGCGCGCCGACGGGCTTGGGGTGCGGTGCCCATCCTGGAGCGCGGTCTGAGGGCGAAAGAATGCCCGCCCTTCAGCACAACTCCACGACCTTATCTCCGCCCGGATGCCACGAGCACCCCAACCAAAAATTGTTGTTTCACCCAACCGCCGAAGCACTTGACCCGAAGCCGTGCACTGCGAAACACCCCTCGTCGCTATGCAGGCTGTGCCGTATGCGGCGCGGGTTGTCCGAGAATCGCTCTCGCGGCAAGGAAAGCAAAAATCGATACGGTGGCGTTCCACCACGTTGTTGTTGTGGTAACCCGCCCGGACAACTCGTCCGTGAAAATTTCATTGTTGTAGGTGTAGCGTCGAGTCGATGCGAGCACCAGCCTACTAAGCACCGTTCCCTTGAATAATAGTTCCGTACCTGTTCTTCTTCCACACCCTGAAGATAATTTATTGCTGAAAGCTTGCTTATTTTGCTGTGCACTCTTTGTTCGCAGTGAATTGTTTATGTTGCCTAGTAGTGCTACACTCTGTTCCTTGAACTTTAGTTGTTGACCCATTGAAGTTGGAACATATGACGTTTTCCTTGATTTTCTTCATTTGAAATATTAGTTTGCAGTTAATTGTATTTTCAGCGAAATTTAACGATTTACCGGAAATGTATCAAAACTTCTCCGTTCAAGAAATTTGTTTAAAAATTTAACGCGCCGAACATTGTGTGCACTCCTGACGGCAACCAGTGGGGAAGCTATTTATATCAAAGTTAGATCTGAATTTTTGGGCGGAAGGTGTAATGAGTAGGGGCTATCGGAGATTGGGAAGGTCAGCCAAAGCCAGGGTACGTTTCTCAAGCACTCATAAGCAAAACTGAGGAGTCCTAGAACAAAACTGTGTGCGGTGTCGGCTTCTCCTTACCATTTCCCAGCTGGCGCTTAATCGAACTCGCCAGAAAAGGATTGAAACGTCGGAAGCGCTGCTTCCTTCGATTGTGCTAGAAATACGGATGCACAGCACATTGAACTTGTGTTCCATCCCCTGCCAGTCTTCGGCTGCTCCCGCACCCCTCCTTTGTTGAAGAATCGGGATCTCTCAGGTGTCCTATCCTACTTCCTACTATATATAAAGCAGCAAGCGTGTGTGTGTGCGTATGTGCGTGTGTCACACTGTCCGTCCGTCACACTTGAGTTGGGCGCGGCAGCCGAACACGTCGGCAACCGTGCATGGCGAGCCGTAGACGTGCCGAACACGTCGGCAACCGTGCATGGCGAGCTGTAGACGTGCCGAACACGTCGGCAACCATGTATGGGCATTTAGATGATCATCGACGGGAGGGGTTTTGGAGGCAACCGATATCGATCGATATTATCGATTTTTTTCTGTGGATGTCGTTCGGGCAGCACGAAACCTCAGCCCGGGGGGTAATCAAGGTCGCTGAACACGAATCTGAAGTTGACCAATCGATATCGATCGATATTGTCGATGTTTTGAGGATGACGTTCAAGCGGCACGATACTTCAGCCCTGGGGGTAATCAAGGTCGCTGAACACGAATCTGAAGTTGACCAATCGATCCATCTCGATTAACATAAAGGTCAGAAGGCCTAGGGAAGAATAGGAAACCCGTAGCGGCCATGGCGTCTTATTCTCGGGGTTTGGGGGCGAAGCCCCCAACCAGTCGTAGGTATAACGACTGGTATGTATAATAAGTTGCCTCACACATGCTTTGGGTGAATTTCAGAATGAGGAGAGACAGCACGATCTTTTTCTTCTCTGATTTTGCTTTCTTGCTCCTACATTGCTTTTTGATTTTTTTTTTGAACGAACGAACAAACGAAAGGAGTCGATTTTTGAGTTTCGGAATAATCGAGCGAAGGAATAAATCGAATTTCCGAATTTTCAAACAATCGAACAAACTTGTCCGGGAATGTGTCGGGCAAGCAGTTTTCCAAAATCGTTTTCGAATTCTAATCTGTGACTCATTTCAAGCTTTGGAAGTGTAGGCGAATTTCAGAATTGCAGAGGAATTGGAACATTGTTTGAGCAATGTTCGAACAGGTCGATGTTTATTTCGAAGAATATTCGAACAACTGCGATTTTTGATTAGTCGAAAAGAAAATCGATGTAAATTGTTAGAATCCTCGATAGACGGGTTATGCTTGCTAAACCAAATTAGCACAATTAATTGAACAGCGTGGCGCTAATTAGAATGGTGCTAACCGTGGACCTCTTGCGTGACATGACGAGGAAGTGGTCTTGTTAACCTTAGTGGAGTAAAAGGGAGGGGGTTGCGGTGCGGCTTTAAGTGTGGCAGCGTGTGCGAGAGGGAGTTGAAGTGACACCATCGAAAAACATTGAGGTCATACCAGACAGCGTCAAAATTAGTGAACACTCTTCGCCGGAACAGACCCTGGCTGAAATGAACGCTCAAGAGACGCTAGTGCTGGGTTACGGTTCAGGAGAAGCAACATCTCTAGATAGCAAGCACTGTGACGGGACGGAACAACAATGTTCAGAACCATGGACAGAACTCACCTCACCTCAGCCCGTTCTCCTACTTCGAGTTCTTTGTGCTGACACCTCGAAACAGAAGAGTAAGTGAATGAGTAGTTATTCCAGCACCCCTCCCCCTGTGGTCCTTAAGTTAGATCCATAATCTCGTAGAAATTGAGGTGAAGTTGTGCGAATGTCACAGATGTATGGATGCAATGCGTCTTGAAAGTAGGCAAACTTACTCCATTGACGTAGAAAAACGCGCTCGAGACGCAACACTTAACCGTAACCGTATCGTGTGAAACAACAGATCACATATATTTTATTGCTTTTTTGAGAACGGCGTTTAAATACTAATCCAAATAGATGCTGCAATAGTCGGCACAACATTTGAAGACGTGGAAAATACCCGTGTTTGGCGGAAGCGTAATCTATGTTCGAATTGTCCATGTAAGTAACTCTAACCGCTCAGTTTTAGCTCGAAATGGTAATTGAGCAGCGAGAGATGAACTTCACGCACAAAAGAAAGCTGCTGGAATCGCAGCTGGCGTTGGTTCGGGATCAGTTGGAGGTCGAGAAGAGGAGACGTCTCGATGTTCAGCAGCGAGAGGCACGATCCGGCGGAGCAAGTGCTGGTGGACCAGCACCAGAACGTCATTTCAGCCGTGCCTCGGAGCTTCACATGAGCCGCTCGAAGTCGATTCAGCGACAGAAAAGCCCCTTCCGGGTATGAGCCATTATAATGGATAGTGGTTGCAAGGAGGTAACGACCTCACGAGGGAAAGTTGTTCTCGCGGAACCCGCTGATGTCGTTGTTGCTTTGAGAGGTCGCGCTTCTTCTCGGTTGCTACTCTTGACTTGCTGTCTTTTGGCACCCTGTGTTGTCTGCCTGTGCTTCCGCCCCTCTAACCCATCTGTCCCTTCGTGCCGTGTTAGCCCTACATCTAGCCGTATACAACTGCCATGTTCGCTGTTAATCGGACTTTCATTCCCTGTCGATCTCATCTGAATGCTCTGCCATGATCTCTCTGCCGTCTCTTGCATTTCGTACGACGCAGCTAAGCATCAACTGTCAGATCCTTCTGGTCACTATTCAAATTGCGTCTTAGAAGATTTCTATTGTTCTTTCGAAATGAAAATATGCCAATTCGCTTTGTTCACAAGTCACACCTCACACGACAGGCTATCCTTCGCCCCTGCATGCGTTTCCATTCCCTGCTGCCCTTGCCTTTTACCTTTCGTTGGTCCCAAATAGACGCATGGTAGGCATGTCCTCCTCACGAATGCTCTCCTCTGTCTAAATTCTAACGAAGGTAGCAGTTCTGGTCTTAAGCCAAACCAGACGTTCTTGAAGTGCTCTGGTTTATTTAGGACCATAAGTGCTGCTCATTTTAGAGCTCCCTTATGCTGTGTTGTTGTGCTTCGCTTGTAGAGAACTATTTTCGCTTTGTCTGGATAGTTGGGCTTCGCATATGGTTTGTAGACGGGTGTTTCCTATGTTTGGTTCCACTTATCATATTGGTTCTCTTCGGGTTGGGTAAGGCGCAGGTCTGGTCACCGTTCTTACCCCGTTTTATGTGTGTCTTTGGTCCAGCAAGGCCTACACCTCTTTGCATAACTGAGCCTCCTATACCGCGGAGGTCCATCAGTTGGTAAGAGATTATTCTGAGAAAGGTAGATACCTGTCTTGTCCTTTGGCTGACCCGAACAAGTCGCCTTATATGGAGAAGTAAGAGGCTGCATAGCAAGGGGAATCCATCAACTGTCTGCTTCCGGAATGCTTCGATGAACCAGGCATGATGTTATTCGTTATGCAGCATTTTTTGAGTTAGATAGCATGCAAAGAACCATTTGGGAAAAAGACGGTCCCTAGTCGGATTTGAGCTTTTGACTCCGAACGAGCGAACGAACTCACAAAATCGAATTTGGAAGTTCGCGTGATCGGATAAACAAGTAAACCAATTTTCTGAGTTTTCGAACAATTGAGTGAGCGAAGAAATTGCTTCAAAAATACATGGCGTCATGTAATAAACAAATATGTAAGCAATGCTTGAAAGGTTGTTGTTTTGCTGCCACTACAGCTGATAGAGAAACTTAGAGCCGGTACGAATTCGCAACCCACCAGTCCCATATAGCACACTTTCAGCTTCATAGTCGCCCCAAATTTCTCCAAGTGCGTCACCGGCAGCAAGGTTATGACCTCCCAACCAGCAGCCACATTCTCTGGACGTTGGTTATCGCATAAACGATTTTCGAAATTCGATTCTGCTCTACGAGGTTGGTTACGGTGGTCGCGTTTCTGCATCCACTCTTCTAGCATGCTTCAAATAATGTTCGAAGTCAAAGACTTCGAACATTATTTGAAGCATGCTAGAAGAGTGGATTTGCTCGACTTTCTAATTTTCGAACAACAGCGATTTCCGGTTTTCCTTCATACGTACAGGAAGCTAAAAAAATTTGCTCAACACTTCATGTACTCAGATTCCGCTACATTTACTTATCATCGCTAAGAGTCTCCAGTTTGTGCAATCGCTTTTTATGATTCCTTTTCTGAAGAGTTGTCCAATTCGCTCACGCTGTGGAGTAATGTAGTGCATCACTAGTTGTATAGCTGTTGAAATGGCGATTACCCATGTGGTAGCAAAGAGCTTAAGAGTGGGGCAGCACTAGCTCGATGGTATTTTTGTTCCACCGTTTCGAACACCGCTTTCGAAGGCTTTCTATTAGGTTGTAACGAAATAAATGGCACTGAACCACTGTAAATTTAAACAGCTAATATCTCGGCTTGTAGGCAAGTTTATTAATCGAAATAAAAACCTTCTGATTCTACACATCTTTGCCAACGTGACACAAGCTTTTTTATCCCAGTAGCATAAAAATCAGAAGCTCTGGAATTGACGAAATCGTCGAAGGCACTTTCGGCATCCTGTTGGTATTTGAATATTTTCCCTACCAAGAAGTCGCCAAGATGCTTGAAGAAATGGTAGTCTGTTGGGGAGAGGTCGGGAGAAAACGGAGGACGTGGTAGAGTTTCAATGCTCAGCTCATTCGATTTCTGCAACGCCATTCGTGCTACATGGGGGCGAGCATTGTCGTGCAGAAGGAGAACTCGCCTTCGGTTTACCAAGGCCGGCCGGATATCCTTCAACTTTTTCATCATTTCTTCAATTTCAATGCAGTACTTCTCTGCCGTGATGGATTCACCGGGAGGGAGGAAGCTGTGGTGAATAATTCCCAGCGAACACCACCATACTGTCACCATTACTTTCTTTTGGTGCAATTCCGGCTTCGCAAAAACCTTGGGGCTCTCATCGCTGTCCACCCACTGTGCCGATCGTCGCCTGTTGTCGTACATTATCCATTTCTCGTCACAGGTTACGATGCGATCAAGGAATGGGTCCGTTTCGTTCCGTAGAAGCAGTGCGGACGAGATCTCATATCGTCGGTTTCTTTGCTCCTCAGACAGCTCGTGAGGCACCCATCTTTCCAGCTTTTTGGTCTTTCCAATTTCCTTCAGATGCCGGGCAGCTGTGTTGTGACTGACGCCAAGAACCTTCGCTATCTCCCTGGTACCTTTGTGTGGATCCTCCTCTGCCACATCTCTCAGCTTGTCCTCATCAACATCACTATCAGGTCACGATCACAGCGATCTCACGTTTCTGCTGATGTCGTAGAAATTGCAAATGATTTGTTAGGAAAAGATCAGATGTCACTATGCCTCCCACGACCTTCATGTTCTTCCAAGCTCTCATCTCCATTCCTGAACTTCTGATACCAACGATACGCCGTCCGAATTGTGGAACATCCTTGACCGAATGCGGCATTGATCTTCTCGTCCGCCTCCTTAGCTGTAGTGCACAGCTTGAATTCGTACAAGTAAATGCCTCGGATTACCCTTTTGTCCATCTGCAAAAAAGTCGATAAAACTCTAAAGTTTGCCCACTTTTACATGGAAAATTTGGTACTCACCGGTAGAGCAAAGTCTAAATGATATGCCACATGTTACGGTTTGTTCTTGATCAAACGCGTAAAGACGCGCCAAAAAATGGCGCGAGCCAGTGCCATTTAGTTCGTTACAACCTAATAGAAAGCGGTTTCTGCCCCCTGAAAACATGGAGCGGACTAGTTTGTGTTCAGAGAGCTCCTTCCGAGCCGCATATGTATTCACATGTCTTGGATCGAGCTGCCTGCTTTTGAAGCAGAAGCGATCTCGTCCTGTTTAGCTCCTTACGGTGTAATGGGTAAAAAGGCACTTGATGGTTTCCGCTGTCCTGGATTGTCTATTGGCAGGACATCCAATGTACTTCTGCTTTTTTGTCCCTTATAGAAAACACTCATTTGGTGTGAAAGAGAAATTGGATGTATTCAAACCACCTAGGCTATGCGGGATATGTAGGTTGTGTTCACACCCCGTTTTATTCAGCCACTTGTTTGTCACTTCTTCTGTTATCTGGTCGCTTTGAGTAAAAATACCGGCCATTCGGGCTCCGAAATTTCACCGTCACCTCACCTCTGGTACACACCCGCCCTCAATTCAAGACGTAGCCTGCAACATATTTCGCTTCGATCGGTTCTCAATGTGCGCATTTCATCGGCTGCCCAGTCCGGCGACTCTGCGTCTGACCGACCACTCATACAAGGGGCTTTCAAGCGGCTGGAAAAAAGTTGACGGCGGCACCGTTTCAGGTTCACCGTGCTGTGTCGTGCGAGATGTTCGAGCGCTCCGTCCACTACGAGGCGTCGATGTCGTCGGTCTCGACGTGCTCGTACCTCACGAATGACACCTCCACTAGCATCGAGACCACCATACTTTAGCCCTCTGTCCTCGCCGTCTGCAGTCGTAGCCCTCAGCGACGCGAATCTACTCACTTGCTCGAACTGTTGTGCTTTCCCTCGTCCAGTCCCCGCTCTTGGTTCGTTCACTGCCTGTATCCCGGTTTCATGCTTAGTGCACAGTGACGCACTCACGAGTGTTCTTGTGACCACGGTTCTCGTCCTATTATTGTTCTAGTGTTCTCAGTTTCAGAGGTCCTTGTTTTTCTATGCAGAGACACTTATTCACGGAACCGTGTTTCCGCGCAGTGCATGATGTGTAGTCTTTCGCCTTATCTGCTCCCCTCGATATCGGATTCCTGGTGATTCTCTCGTTGGAGGCTTTCCTGTGGAACAGCTACTGCCACAGCCATTGCGTCACTCAATCTTTGCGCTGCTTGAATCAGCAATAAACGAGTTGCTTTCCTATCGTTGTCGTTGCTGTGAAACGGGCTTAGCGGGTTGGTCAATGGATACTTCGCAGGTGTCGATTAATCATCAAAAGGCTCGTGATGGAAGACGATCACCATGGCTGGATTCGCCAGGGAGGATTCAGCATTGCAGCTGTTCTCCACCAGTCGAAAATTTTGCGGGCGAAATTCGAAAGCACATGACATTACAGCAAAATTCGTGCATCAACCGAAAGATGCATCCCAGTACGGAAGACACCATCAAGTGGTCAAAAGTGTCACCGCAAAGGCGATCCGCGATGAGTGGATAGACAACGGATCGCTGCGCACGTTACGACCTTCTACTTCGCCTAGAATTTTAGGGCAGTTTCGGTTGAGCAACTACCCTCTTTTCGAAAACAACCGGCTACCTAAAGCGTGACTACCCAAGCTTCAGGTTCACGCACTGCACTAATTCTGATCCAAGGTTTTAAACAACCTTAACATTAAATTGTTGCCCAGGGCAAACAACTGCAGGAAAAATTTAAGAAATCGCACATCCTTCCAACGGAGAACTTCGTGTGAACGACCTTCAAACTACCAATCTAGTAAGCATCGCGACTCAATCGACGACTGAACGAATCTCTACATCTAATTAGCCCCTAGATTTCTTTTCCTGCCATTCAAAACAAGTTACAGTTGTTGCTGGAAAGCTAACGAGTTTTATGACCATTCAAACACTGACAGCATTCGCGTGGGAGAACCTGTATTGACGCATGTTTTTTTTTCATATCAGAAACTATCACAAAGACTTTCTGTGATCGCGACTGTTACTGAAGCAGGCGACTCAATTAATCCGATTTATAAAAGACTGAAATCTGCTACAGAGCGTCTGCGCGATAGGAGTGCTTACACCATCGATCAAACGAATCAAACGAGTGCATGGCGCGATTCTTAATGAAAGACACCGCGCAAAAAACTTTTTTTTCGAAATTGGAATAGCCTACAAACAATTTTTGCTGCACAGGCTGCGATGTTGTGGTGGTCGGGCACTTATGGAAAATTTTCTACGTCATGCTATTCTCTGTTTACTAATTTCTGCCGTTTTCGCAGAAAATAGGAAAAATCGCCCAAAATGGCCAGAAAACCAGAAAAACAAAACAGAAATTCCGTCCACCCCTGATTCCAGCCCTAGCTTTTTTGCATGACTATAGTCTCCTTGTTGTTAAAGGAGAATTGTTCTAAATGGCACCATCCAATACCAATATGAAGTCGAAAATCTAACGAAGATTCGTAGTACACTTTCATGACTTTCGAAAGATATCCCAGAGCGAAAAGTGCCAGTTTTCTTGGCAGTCTGCGAACAGCCCATGCAGGAGAATTGGAACAACACTTACGAAATCGTACGCAACCCTTCTGGCTATCTGACTCTGACTATAGAGACTATCTGACTCCTAAATGTGATCAAATTCAGCCTTTGACTTAGAGCCCCAAACGCTAGGAACTGAAAATTATCATCTTGGTGCACGCTTGTATTGCGGGCTTCGCACTAAAGTTGAGCAGATTTTCCGTTATCCGTTATCTGGAGGACTTGGCGAGTCCCAATAAGAATTGTCTAGCGCCGCCCCTCGCGTCCTAGCTTTCTAGATACACGACTATATGCAGTGTGTTCGATTTATTAACGGCTGCAATGGTCGACAGCTGTCCTAAAGCAGCAAACAAATACCATAGTACGGTTAGAAGTAAAATGGGAATAGGTTTAATCAAGATAAATGGAGAAGCAACGCTCCTACAATTCACCTGTGTCATCTGTTGTCCCGTTGATCATCGAGTTGCTCGAGTCGGTCACGGCTCTTGTTCAGTGGGTGGCCGGCCCACTTAATTTTCGACTTGGCCCATGCGACAGCTTCTCTGATCTTCGAGCGTCGACGAAGCTCGGAACTCCGGAGGCCTTCTCTCACTTGCGTGAGTCGTGTCACTCCGAGCGTCGGCCTCTGGATTACATGCTGCGCGACGCTGTCGCGTGTTCATCCTGCTTTCGTATAGCACAGGTCTCTGAGGCGCATGTCAGGGCAGGAAGAACGGTAGAGTCGAATAGGTGGGCACGGAGTCGAACGCTCTTCGTCTTCTTTGACGCTCTTGAAAGCTCCCTAAGCCGCTCGTTCCCTCCTGCTCAGCTCTGGCACTAGTTCGTTGGCACTACATGTGCGATATTAAACCAATCAAAAATAGGCTGTTCGACTTAAAAACGAACAAGACAATGAAGACACACTGTAGCAGCAACGTTAGAAGTCCAAGCAGAAATTTCGCAAACTGTCCGTTCTGTTCGCGAGCCAATATAATTAGGGCCTGTCCCAAAAGTAAGCAGGAGAAGTTAGGGGCGAAAACGAAGTGCTTCGATGGGCGCAATATTGGGGCGAAGGGTGAATATTGGCAGATTGTCAGCAACGATGTCGTCCTGGCACACCTTGGCGAAGGATATCGTTCCTACCTAGCATAGCACGCCCGAACCAGAACGGATTGGAGACCGCCGTCCGAGGACAACTAATCGTAAGCTTCCGTCCTTCAGGGGTTGGTGTGTTGTGGACAGAGGAAGTTGCGAAGGCTGCACCAAAACTGCACAGATCGCTCAGCGGGCAGCGCGCAGTTTGATAGTGCAGGAGGTGGCAAGATAAGGGACTGTGGGTGGATGCCAGGGATGAGCGGATTATCCGTTATTCGGTTTCCGGCGGGTTTTGGCCTATCCGTTTTGTTGATCGTTGTCCGGCCGAAATCGCCGGATAACGAATAACAAAATCTCTCTTAGGACTGCTTATCATTGGCTGCATTAATTTGGCCTTATGGCTTCTTATAATTAGTTAAATATAAGGACAATTTTTTTACAAATCGTTTTGTGCTTTTTGCACTGATAATTGAGATACGTTTGCCGTGCTAGGTTGATGTCTTCTCTTATGATGTATGATTAGGCTAAACTACCTGCTCATAGTGGATTTTAAAACGCAGAACGATTTCTGCTCATTTCTGTTTGTAGAGTTTTCACCAAAATTTCTTCTAGCATAATGTACGATCTCGAAAAACCAGTCGACAGGGGAGGAAGGGATAAATGTTCATTGAATCAACTCGTTTAAAAGATGTGCCAGGTATTCAACTTCTAGTTCTTTGAAACTATGCTTACAGTGCTTCCAGTGGTAACTTCCTGTGGCTGGCCTATGTACCAGTTTTATGTACCACTACTTTAATAGTTCCAAATAATTCCAGTTTCATCTGTAGGTTTACGGGTAGTTGTTGAACAGTAGAAAAAGCTGTTAAGGTGAACCAATACTGGTATACGAAACTAACTCGGCTGACATTTTGGCACAACAACTTTCAGAGTTTGGACAAGAAAAGCAAAGCTTGAAGGAGTACTTGTCCGTGAATCGCAACGGATTGTAATAGCTTCTTGTGTTATTGGAAAGATGAAATGAAGGAGAGGCAAAGCAAAGGCTGATAAATCGCTCTTGGATGAGCGTAGATGTTAGTGAATGAGTTGCATGAGTCACGTCTATTTCTATGCGAAAATGTTTACGAGGTTTTGCCCTGCTTTCGTAAGGAAACTGGTTGTACAACGCCTCTTTCATCTTATTTTCGAATCAATATTAAACTACTGTACTTGAAATGATCATCGAATTAGCAATTCCTCTGCTCTTATCCAGGCTCTGAAGAAAACGCTTGCGGCAGCCGAGACACATAGGTCTATTTAACAGCATAGGTTCCACAGCTTGATGCCATTCTCCCCAAGTACGCTTAGCAGCAATTCACCTTGTTCGGAGCAATATAGAGAGTTTTGTTCGATCTGGACAAGAATTAGTGTTAAAGCTGCTTAAAGAGTAGACAAAAAGCGACTGTTTTTAATGACTACTCCACCAAGGCTCCGAAAACCCGCAGGATCTATACCTAGCGACTCTAGTGCAACTAAAAAATATGAATAAGGGATATAAAACGACGTTAGTCAATTCCATTGTGGGATGGCGCCTCGCATTCTACTACTACGGGACGTCGTGGAGGCAGTATAGATGCCCATTTGGCCTATAGAACGGCTTGCGGTGGCCAGCATATGGACAAGTCAGTGCATTATTCTTCCCGGATAAGCCTGGTACCAGCTCATCGAGCTCAAAAAGGTGGAAGACTTGGTTGACTTGGAGGGGAAATCCGAACCAAGAACATTGAATCGTAGAGCATGCGATAGACGGCACCTCCAACCACGCGCCTTGAAGAAAAAACACCAATCAGAAGGAAAAAAGTGGCTTATTTGACATGTGACGTGGACAGTATTATAACTCCGAACCTACTAAAGGAGAAAGAATGGTTTAAAATTAGTGTTAATTTTTGTTGTTTGTTCGTTATCCGTTTTTCCGTTATCCGGCCATTTTTGGGCAAAATTATCCCTTATCCGTTATCCGGGTTTCAAAATTCCATTGTCCGCTTATCCCTGGTGGATGCTGCGCAAAGACATCCCCTGGGCACCGACGTTAGTCAGATTTTCGCGATGGAGCGGGCTTGCCATCAACGGACAACGGGACCAGGAGTGTGCGCTGACTTGCCGCCGGTAAATTTTTTACCGTATATTTTTAACGCGGAAATTCGCCAGTAAATTCCGGTAAATTCGTTATTTTTTTAAATTTAATATTCCCTCAATAACAATGATTTTAGGCAGCGGTAATGTAAAAAAGCGTAAAGCTTCTCGCCGAAACATCATCACGCTCAGAAAAACCATATCATATTCATATCATCATGCATACGTCATCCTAAAGCAAACAAAGCAAGCGGAATGCACAAGTGTAATGATCTATATTGTGAGTGCTTTAAAAAAGACAAAAGCTTAATTAAACTCTACAAAAACATTCCTGAAAAATCCGACATTCAAACGAATATTGCTATATTTCTTTTGGATTAACAGTCTAACTGCTTCTTGAAATTATCACAATTATCATCATTTCGTTCGATCAAAGAATGATTTACACCTTACACTACCACTTTTTTGAACTATTAAGCTGTACTTTGGAGCAAACCCAGACACTTTAGAAAAAACAACGAAAAGTGACATGATAACGAATTTCTTTCTCTTCTTATACGGGAAAACAGCTTAAGAGTCCACAGGAGATCAGCTAGACTATCAGAGTACATTCCGACGCCTTACATCTTGGACTAAATTACGGGAACAAGACATGAGCGTATCTTCTCGTTATTCCTCTGGCGATCGCCTATTCAGAGAGCTTCGATATCTAAATAATTTGGCAATTTACCGGAATTTCCAAATTGTGTCATGTCGTGTGGCAATCTCAGCGCGAGGTACTATCCCAGTGGAGCGCAAGGCTAAGAATTTTCCTTAAAACTCCACATACGCTTACTCTACAAGCTGTCGGTCACTCTATAGGTTGTCGCGCCCACTCGATTGATTCCGTCGGGCCTATATGCACTGTTCACAGCACGCCATGCCGGCAGTTGGCTCCTAACAGTAGCCATGCTCGTCCAAGCGCACGGGAAGGCTCCTTCCATCAGCCTAACGTCCAGAAGTTGAGGGCGCAGCGCCTTAACGCGGCGCGTGGCGAGCGGAAAACGGCGCTCTCGGGTGCCCTTTTGCGCCGCTCTTCATCTTTCGTGCCGCTTGTGCTTGTTGGACGCAGCGGCATGTCCGGTACTGTATATACATCTTTACCAGACCACCGCATTTTCGCAGTGGGTGGCCAAAACGAATGACTGGAGCAGACTTTTTGCGATTGGAGAAGCTTGTATTCCAGGTCTTGCATGTTCTCGGAGTATCTCAAGCATGGCGTAAAGTGTTCTGTCATGCCAGGAATCCTCCGAGAGTGCGACGTGCACAATGCATATAGGATCGAACAATCGAGGGGGGACAGCTTGTAGAGTGAGTGTTTGAGAAGTTTTACCAGAAATCCTCAGTCGCCCTACTCAGGAATTGCTGTACTCTGTTCCAGCAAAGCCTTGGAGCTGTGCACAACGTATATAGGATCGAACCTATCAATCGACTGGGCGCGACACCCCGCGAATTGCACCGCGGGCGTGTCCTGGGTGAACTAACGACCTACGAATGCGTAGGCGAGCAAATTAGTTAAGGCGCTTAACGATGAAGTGCCCATAACTCTCCAGCTGCCCAACCTGCCTTATGGTTAGTTCCAGCTGCTATATTAGATCTGCGGAGGGCAGTGGTGAAGTCTCTTCGGCCCTTACTCGTAAATTTGAGTTTTTGACACAAGAAATGGTACCATTCTGTTCAGCTCGAAAAGCTCTATCGAACGCTATCAATCTTGGTCAATTCCGGGAAAATGGATTTTTTGACAATTTCCCATAGAGGACAAGGGCGCTTTTCGCCGAGCCTGCGCTGACGATGACATCATCGAAAATCGATATTTTCGAAATTAGCCAAACTTCCTCGTCCAAAATCGCCCAGGGGGTTATTTGGTGCGCTGATTACGAATTCGATGTCCGTTTCTGAAAATTCCGCCGACTTTGGTAGGTTCTGGATTTTCTCCTGGATATCTGTGGGCGGTCGGGTCAGGAGCACTGATTTTGCTAAACTTCGTCTAAGGGCAGGGGCTATTCAGGGTGCCAAATACGATGCCGAAATACATTTGGCCGATTATGGCAGGAGATCACCTATACCGATAAGTGAAGGTGATCGGTGATCCTTACCCGACCACCTTCAAACGGCACCTAACCTACAGAGATCGGCGGAATTTTCAAAAACGGACGTCGGATTCGTGGCCAGCGCAGCAGATAACCCCCTAGATGGTTGTGGACGAGGTTATTTGGCCCGGTTCGAAATTATTGATTTTCGATGACGTCATCGTCCTGCCGTGGCCTTGAGCCGCCTCGCCTCTGATACGAAATTGTCAAAAATCGATATTCCCAGAATTGGTCGAGATTGACACCATTTGACAGAGCTTTTCGAGCTGAACAGAACGTTACCATTGAGAGTGTTGAAAACTCAAACGTGGGAGAGTAAGGGCGGAAGAAACTTTACTGCTGCCCTCCGCCGCTCTAAAATGGCAGATGGGGCTAAAGCAGTTTAGGCATCTGGAGATTTGCGAGCATGTCGTCGCAAAGTGCTTTTAGTCTTGTGCTTGCATGCCGTTAGGTTGCTTAGTCTTCCCGCAGTAATCAACTAAATTCGGAAAAAATCGTGTCACGCAAGTCTAACCTGCTTTTTCGCACCGCGGTAACTTTGTTTAATCATAAGCTACGTCGCTGTGCTTTAGCGCGCTACTAGAGTATCCTACTGCCTACAAAACACATAAGCTGTAGACGTAAGCATGTGAGCGGTAGCGCCCACTCGGTTGACAGGTTCGATCCTTCGAACGATTTAAATTTTTATTTAAATCGTAAATCTGACGGCAACTAAGGAGCTAAAACAGTACAGTACCGGACGCGTCTTTTGAATAGACGCCGAAAAAACCGCACTTTTGCGGTTTTTGCGTCTTTTTGCTATAACTGGCCCAAATATCATCCACTTAAAAAACCAAGAGTACATTTGAGCTCAGGAGATCGAGCTCTATCGTTTGGTGTATACACTTCATATGAAAGATCAAAAATGGCCAAAATTGAAAACTTGCGCTCCATTGAGAAGGCTGGCCGCGGACGAGTTGTCGGCCGCAAGGCGCCGAAAAGGTTGCAGGCTCACAATTCCTCTAATTTGAGGTTTTATGAGAAACGATTGGTACCGTTCAATTCGTCTCTTTGAGATCTGCACAACCATATATACAGCTTCGCCAAACCACCGCGTTTTCGCAGTGGGTGGTCAAAGATGGCTGGAGCAGACTTTTGCTATTGGAGAGATGCGATGGACCTTTCCCAGTCCATCGCATCTCGCTAACTCCGAGTATATCAAGGCGGTAGCCGTCGAATTCCCGCAGTAGCTGAGCGAGTCTTCCTGTTTGAAACAGAGTGCGAACATTCCAAGTACCAAAACGAGTTGGTGTTTTAAGTGAAAAAAAACCGTTGCTAGAATCCGGGGAAACCGTCATAAAGCTAGCATCCGGCATTTCAGTTTCAGTTTTGACAGAAGTTTTCATCGTTGCTGTAGCTAAAAAGATTTTACGGAGACGGGTTGCTAGCCCGTCGTCCAACCCTCCTCCTTTCTCATCCGGGCTTGGGACCGGCAACGGCGGAGTTAGATGGACAACACCGTGCATTATTTTATTTAGCATAAGAAGGTCAAATTTCCTCCTACGGGGTTTAGTGATTCCAGACCCAGCGGTGTATTCCGCTCAGAGCTTGATGGAACCGAACGAAACCCAGTACTTCTCGATCTAAGGAAAAGTTTCCTCGTGAAGCTGTTTTGGACCGTTTCGAGGAGTTCAATAATTTTAACTTTTATAGGACTAAAAGCAGGAGTGCCATATTCAAGAAGCGGACAAACGTACATTTTGTATGCTTGGAGATAAGTTTGCTCATCATTCGTGCTCAAGCTTCTGAAGAGATTGCACACTCTACGTGAAGCCTTTGCTGCTACATCATTGCAATGATTGTCAAATTCTAGATTTTCGGTGATGAGAGAGCCGAGATCTTTCACCTCTGTAGCCTGTACAGTTTGTTGACCCTCTATGAAATATGAAGCTTTCTTGTTGTTCCTACCGAGATGCAGCACTATAGTTTCACCTCTAGCTAATGGTACAGTACCAGAAGCATCTTTTGAATAGATGCCGTAAAAACCGGTTTTTTTGTGGGTTTTGCGTCTTTTTGATAAAATTCGCCTAAAATCATCCATTTGAAAAAAGGGTATTTGGACTCAGGAGCTTGAGCTCTATCCTTTGGTGTACATATTTCAGGAGCCATGAAAGTGTTGGAAACTGAAAATTGCGCTCCATTGCGAAGGGCGGTCGCGGACAAGTTGTCTGTGCGAACCGTCGAAAACCGTTGCATGCTTACTATTCCTCTAATTTGAGTTTTTTTGAAACGGTTGGTACCTTCGATTCGTCTCTTCGAAATCTACACGAACATATATACATCTTTACCAGACCACCGCATTTTCAGTGGGTGGCCAAAACGAATGAGTGGAACAGGCTCTTTGCGATTAGAGCAGCTTATTTCCAAGGACTTGCATGTTTTCGGAGTATCTCAAGCGTGGCGTATGTTGCCAGTGCTCTGGTATGCCAGGAATCCTCCGAGAGTGCGACGTGCACAATGCATATAGGGTCGAACCTATCAATCGAGCGGGCGCGACAGCTTTTAGAGTGAGCGTTTGAGGAGTTTTTCAGAAATTCCCAGCTACCCTACTCAGGAAATGCTGAGTCTGTCCCGTCAAGACTTTGGAGTGCGCCTTGCACAATGTATTAGGTCATCCAACAAATAATGTCGTTTTTTGTGCACTACAGTACCGGACGCGTCTTTTGAATAGACGCCGGAAAAACCGCACTTTTGCGGTTTTTGCGTCTTTTTGCTATAACTCGCCCAAATATCATCCACTTAAAAAACCAAGAGTACATTTGAGCTCAGGAGATCGAGCTCTATCGTTTGGTGTATACACTTCATATGAAAGATCAAAAATGGCCAAAATTGAAAACTTGCGCTCCATTGAGAAGGCTGGCCGCGGACGAGTTGTCGGCCGCAAGGCGCCGAAAAGGTTGCAGGCTCACAATTCCTCTAATTTGAGGTTTTATGAGAAACGATTGGTACCGTTCAATTCGTCTCTTTGAGATCTGCACAACCATATATACAGCTTCGCCAAACCACCGCGTTTTCGCAGTGGGTGGTCAAAGATGGCTGGAGCAGACTTTTGCTATTGGAGAAGCATACCTCCCAGGGCTTACATGTTCTCGGAGCATCTTAAGCATGGCGTGAAGTGTTTTGTCATGTCAGGAATCCTCTGAGAGTGCGCCGTGCACAATGCATATAGGATCTAACCTCAATCGACTGGCCGCGACAGCTTGTAGCGCGGGCCTTTGAAGAGTTTTTATCAGAAATTCGCAGCCGCCCTACTCAGGATTTGCTCCACTGTCTCCGTCGAGACTTAGGAGTGCGCCGGGAGCAATGTATATAGAATCGAACCTATCAATCGAGTGGGGCAACCGCTCGCAGATTGCACGCGCGGGCGTTTTCAGAGCGCAGTAACTCTATCAAATTCGAATCGTTTCGGCTGCAACTCCTGGGTCTTGTAGTCAGTAGAACGGTCTAATAGTACGCTAAAGTAGAGCGGGGTAGCTTAGGAAGAGGCGATGTTACAGGGGTGCGAACATGAAGGTGAGGCTTGTGTGACGTATTTTTTCCGATTTCAGTGTACCACTGCGGGAAGACGCTGGAAGCTAACAGCCTCAAAACGCGTTGGCGAACAGGCCGTTTAGAGTACTTTACGACTACATGCTCTGAACACCTCAGCTGCGTAAACTGCCTTAGCTTCAGCTGCCAGTTTGAAGCGGCAGAAGATAGCAGTTAGAGCTTCTTGCGCTCTTACTCGGCCAGAATTGAGTTTTCGACGCTCGCTATGGTACCACTCTGTTCATCATTAAAAGCGCTATCGAATGGTATCAATTTCGACCGATTTCGGGAATATCGACTTTTGGCGGTTTTCCATCGAGGACGAGGCCGCTGGAGACCGCGGCACGCGGCAGGCGGGCGGTGACGTCATCGAAAACCGATGTCTTCAATTTGTGCCATGCTTGACACCATTCGATAGAGCTTCTCATGCTGAATTGAACGGTGTTATTAAGAGCAGACAGAACTGTAATCTGGGCGAGTAAGAGCGAGGAGAACATCGACCGTTGCTGTGCTAAATTGCAGGCGCGGGCGAGTTTGCAGTGCAATATCTCTATCAAGTTCAAATCTTTCTGACTGCAACTTCAGGACATTATAGGCAGCACAAGTTTCTTGGCATGATCTAAACATAGCGGTGTAGCTGATGAATGGACTAAGTTACAGCGCTGCAAAAATGCGGGTGAGGCTTGAGTGACATACTTTCCGATTTCAGTCGACTTCAGCGGGAAGGCGCTGAGAGCTAACGGCCTACAAATGTGCACGCGAGCAGAACACCTCAAGTGCTTTAAAACGACGTGCTCACAGCTTCCTAGCTGTTTAAACTGCCTTAGCCCCAGCTGCCGTTTTTAGGGCAGCGGAACTAGCGGTTGAAGTTTCCTACGCCCTTACTTGCCCATTTTAGAGTTTTCGACACTCGCAATAACACCATTAGCTTCAGCCTGAAAAGCTCTATCAAACAATATAAATCTCGACCAGTTTCAGAAAAATCGAGTTTTTTACTAATTCTCATCGTGGACGGGTGTGCTCTGGGCCGAGCCTGCGCTGACGATGACGTCATCGAAAATCGATGTTTTCGAAATTGGCCAAATTTCCTCGTCCAAAATCATCTAGCGGTTATTTGGGGCGCTGATTACGAATCCGACATCCGTTTTTAGAAATTCCGCCGAATTCCGAGATTTCAGTAGGTTACTTCTCGTTTGAGGGTGGTCGGGTCAGGATCACAGATCACCCTCAGTTATCAGTATGGGCGCGCCTATTGAGCTTTTGGCTTCTTACAATAGCCTCAAGTTGCAGCCGGAAAGATTCAAACGTGAGAGAGTTATTGCACTCAGAACAACGCCCGTGCGTGCAATTTAGCACAACAACGGTCTATGTTCTCCGTGTTCTTACTCGCTCAGAAAACAGTTCTCGCCACTCATAGTAACACCGTTCAATTCAGCAAGAAAAGCTCTATAAAACG
>OX375866.1:55971557-56031565 GCA_947359475.1 Heligmosomoides polygyrus bakeri | reverse complement strand
CTTGCCCATTTTAGAGTTTTCGACACTCGCAATAACACCATTAGCTTCAGCCTGAAAAGCTCTATCAAACAATATAAATCTCGACCAGTTTCAGAAAAATCGAGTTTTTTACTAATTCTCATCGTGGACGGGTGTGCTCTGGGCCGAGCCTGCGCTGACGATGACGTCATCGAAAATCGATGTTTTCGAAATTGGCCAAATTTCCTCGTCCAAAATCATCTAGCGGTTATTTGGGGCGCTGATTACGAATCCGACATCCGTTTTTAGAAATTCCGCCGAATTCCGAGATTTCAGTAGGTTACTTCTCGTTTGAGGGTGGGTCGGGTCAGGATCACAGATCACCCTCAGTTATCAGTATGGGCGCGCCTATTGAGCTTTTGGCTTCTTACAATAGCCTCAAGTTGCAGCCGGAAAGATTCAAACGTGAGAGAGTTATTGCACTCAGAACACGCCCGTGCGTGCAATTTAGCACAACAACGGTCTATGTTCTCCGTGTTCTTACTCGCTCAGAAAACAGTTCTCGCCACTCATAGTAACACCGTTCAATTCAGCAAGAAAAGCTCTATAAAACGGTATCAAACTCGACCGATTTCGGAAACATCGATTTTCGATGACGTCATCGTCCGTCTGGCACGGTCTAGACGCCGTCTTCGATGAGAAAGTGTCAAAACATCAGTGTTTCCAAAATTGGTCGAAATTGATACCGTTCGATAGGAATTTTTGAGTTGAACAGAATGGTACCCTGGATGCGGCTCGAAAACTCAAGTGTGGGCGAGTAAGGGCGGAAGAATCTTCTCTAAAATGGCAGCTGGGGGTAAAGGCAGTTTAGGCAGCTGGAGAGTTAGCATCAGATCATCGTAAAGTGCCTTCGGTGCTTTGCTCGTCCGCGAGTTTGCATGTCGTTAGCTCGCCTCGTGTACCTGCAGCGGTCAACCGAGAATCTGAAAAAATCGTGTCACACAGGCCCAACCTGCATTTTCGCACCGCCGTAACCTTGCCAATTCAAAAGATACTTTGCTGTACGTTGGCGCTTTACTAGAGCATATTACTGCCTACGGAATCTACACGCTCCAGCCAGAAAGATTGGAAGCTGACAGAGTTATCGCGCTCCGAACACGCCCGCGCGTGCAATTTACAACGGTCTATGTTCTCCGTGCTCTTACTCACCCAGATAACAGCTCTCTTTAGGGGCAGGTCTTATTCGGGGTGCCGAACATGACGCCGAAGTCCATTTGGACGTCTACGGCAGGAAACCACCCATACTGATCACTGAGGGTGATCGGTAATCCTGACCCGACCACCCTCAAACGAGAAGTAACCTACTGAAATCTCGGAATTCGGCGGAATTTCTAAAAACGGATGTCGGATTCGTAATCAGCGCCCCAAATAACCGCTAGATGATTTTGGACGAGGAAATTTGGCCAATTTCGAAAACATCGATTTTCGATGACGTCATCTTCAGCGCAGGCTCGGCCCAGAGCACACCCGTCCACGATGAGAATTAGTAAAAAACTCGATTTTTCTGAAACTGGTCGAGATTTATATTGTTTGATAGAGCTTTTCAGGCTGAAGCTAATGGTGTTATTGCGAGTGTCGAAAACTCTAAAATGGGCAAGTAAGGGCGTAGGAAACTTCAACCGCTAGTTCCGCTGCCCTAAAACGGCAGCTGGGGCTAAGGCAGTTTAAACAGCTAGGAAGCTGTGAGCACGTCGTTTTAAAGCACTTGAGGTGTTCTGCTCGCGTGCACATTTGTAGGCCGTTAGCTCTCAGCGCCTTCCCGCTGAAGTCGACTGAAATCGGAAAGTATGTCACTCAAGCCTCACCCGCATTTTTGCAGCGCTGTAACTTAGTCCATTCATCAGCTACACCGCTATGTTTAGATCATGCCAAGAAACTTGTGCTGCCTATAATGTCCTGAAGTTGCAGTCAGAAAGATTTGAACTTGATAGAGATATTGCTCTGCAAACTCGCCCGCGCCTGCAATTTAGCACAGCAACGGTCGATGTTCTCCTCGCTCTTACTCGCCCAGATTACAGTTCTGTCTGCTCTTAATAACACCGTTCAATTCAGCATGAGAAGCTCTATCGAATGGTGTCAAGCATGGCACAAATTGAAGACATCGGTTTTCGATGACGTCACCGCCCGCCTGCCGCGTGCCGCGGTCTCCAGCGGCCTCGTCCTCGATGGAAAACCGCCAAAAGTCGATATTCCCGAAATCGGTCGAAATTGATACCATTCGATAGCGCTTTTAATGATGAACAGAGTGGTACCATAGCGAGCGTCGAAAACTCAATTCTGGCCGAGTAAGAGCGCAAGAAGCTCTAACTGCTATCTTCTGCCGCTTCAAACTGGCAGCTGAAGCTAAGGCAGTTTACGCAGCTGAGGTGTTCAGAGCATGTAGTCGTAAAGTACTCTAAACGGCCTGTTCGCCAACGCGTTTTGAGGCTGTTAGCTTCCAGCGTCTTCCCGCAGTGGTACACTGAAATCGGAAAAAATACGTCACACAAGCCTCACCTTCATGTTCGCACCCCTGTAACATCGCCTCTTCCTAAGCTACCCCGCTCTACTTTAGCGTACTATTAGACCGTTCTACTGACTACAAGACCCAGGAGTTGCAGCCGAAACGATTCGAATTTGATAGAGTTACTGCGCTCTGAAAACGCCCGCGCGTGCAATCTGCGAGCGGTTGCCCCACTCGATTGATAGGTTCGATTCTATATACATTGCTCCCGGCGCACTCCTAAGTCTCGACGGAGACAGTGGAGCAAATCCTGAGTAGGGCGGCTGCGAATTTCTGATAAAAACTCTTCAAAGGCCCGCGCTACAAGCTGTCGCGGCCAGTCGATTGAGGTTAGATCCTATATGCATTGTGCACGGCGCACTCTCAGAGGATTCCTGACATGACAAAACACTTCACGCCATGCTTAAGATGCTCCGAGAACATGTAAGCCCTGGGAGGTATGCTTCTCCAATAGCAAAAGTCTGCTCCAGCCATCTTTGACCACCCACTGCGAAAACGCGGTGGTTTGGCGAAGCTGTATATATGGTTGTGCAGATCTCAAAGAGACGAATTGAACGGTACCAATCGTTTCTCATAAAACCTCAAATTAGAGGAATTGTGAGCCTGCAACCTTTTCGGCGCCTTGCGGCCGACAACTCGTCCGCGGCCAGCCTTCTCAATGGAGCGCAAGTTTTCAATTTTGGCCATTTTTGATCTTTCATATGAAGTGTATACACCAAACGATAGAGCTCGATCTCCTGAGCTCAAATGTACTCTTGGTTTTTTAAGTGGATGATATTTGGGCGAGTTATAGCAAAAAGACGCAAAAACCGCAAAAGTGCGGTTTTTCCGGCGTCTATTCAAAAGACGCGTCCGGTACTGTAGTGCACAAAAAACGACATTATTTGTTGGATGACCTAATACATTGTGCAAGGCGCACTCCAAAGTCTTGACGGGACAGACTCAGCATTTCCTGAGTAGGGTAGCTGGGAATTTCTGAAAAACTCCTCAAACGCTCACTCTAAAAGCTGTCGCGCCCGCTCGATTGATAGGTTCGACCCTATATGCATTGTGCACGTCGCACTCTCGGAGGATTCCTGGCATACCAGAGCACTGGCAACATACGCCACGCTTGAGATACTCCGAAAACATGCAAGTCCTTGGAAATAAGCTGCTCTAATCGCAAAGAGCCTGTTCCACTCATTCGTTTTGGCCACCCACTGAAAATGCGGTGGTCTGGTAAAGATGTATATATGTTCGTGTAGATTTCGAAGAGACGAATCGAAGGTACCAACCGTTTCAAAAAAACTCAAATTAGAGGAATAGTAAGCATGCAACGGTTTTCGACGGTTCGCACAGACAACTTGTCCGCGACCGCCCTTCGCAATGGAGCGCAATTTTCAGTTTCCAACACTTTCATGGCTCCTGAAATATGTACACCAAAGGATAGAGCTCAAGCTCCTGAGTCCAAATACCCTTTTTTCAAATGGATGATTTTAGGCGAATTTTATCAAAAAGACGCAAAACCCACAAAAAAACCGGTTTTTACGGCATCTATTCAAAAGATGCTTCTGGTACTGTACCATTAGCTAGAGGTGAAACTATAGTGCTGCATCTCGGTAGGAACAACAAGAAAGCTTCATATTTCATAGAGGGTCAACAAACTGTACAGGCTACAGAGGTGAAAGATCTCGGCTCTCTCATCACCGAAAATCTAGAATTTGACAACCATTGCAATGATGTAGCAGCAAAGGCTTCACGTAGAGTGTGCAATCTCTTCAGAAGCTTGAGCACGAATGATGAGCAAACTTATCTCCAAGCATACAAAATGTACGTTTGTCCGCTTCTTGAATATGGCACTCCTGCTTTTAGTCCTATAAAAGTTAAAATTATTGAACTCCTCGAAACGGTCCAAAACAGCTTCACGAGGAAACTTTTCCTTAGATCGAGAAGTACTGGGTTTCGTTCGGTTCCATCAAGCTCTGAGCGGAATACACCGCTGGGTCTGGAATCACTAAACCCCGTAGGAGGAAATTTGACCTTCTTATGCTAAATAAAATAATGCACGGTGTTGTCCATCTAACTCCGCCGTTGCCGGTCCCAAGCCCGGATGAGAAAGGAGGAGGGTTGGACGACGGGCTAGCAACCCGTCTCCGTAAAATCTTTTTAGCTACAGCAACGATGAAAACTTCTGTCAAAACTGAAACTGAAATGCCGGATGCTAGCTTTATGACGGTTTCCCCGGATTCTAGCAACGGTTTTTTTTTCACTTAAAACACCAACTCGTTTTGGTACTTGGAATGTTCGCACTCTGTTTCAAACAGGAAGACTCGCTCAGCTACTGCGGGAATTCGACGGCTACCGCCTTGATATACTCGGAGTTAGCGAGATGCGATGGACTGGGAATGATCGAATCATCAGCTCTGGAAAGTCCATAATATTTTTGGGCGGCTCGTTGCACACAAATGGAGTGGGATTCGTACTAAGTCAACGTGCCAGTAATGCTCTCATCAGTTGGAAACCAGTCAATGACCGGATCATAAGTGCACGCTTCCGGACAAAGCACATCAGAGTCACGGTGATACAAGTGTATGCACCGACCAAAGATTCTGAGGATGCGAAAAAGGACGAATTTTACGAATGCCTACAGCAAACGATAGATGAAAGGCCTCGACGCGACTTGAAGATTGTAATGGGTGACTTCAATGCCAAACTAGGCGGCGACCAGGCAGGGCTGGAAAAAGTTGTAGGACCGTTTACATCAGGTAGCGATACAAATGAAAATGGAAGTGGACTCATCACCTTTGGCAGCTACAACAATCTCTGATTGGCAACACTTATTTCCAACACCGTCGGATACACAAAGCTACGTGGTCGTCGCCGGATGGAGGAACGGTAAACGAGATTGACTTCGTTTGTATCAGCAACAGGTGGAGAACATCCTTACTAGATACACGAGCATATCGCGGCGCAGATGTAGGATCCGATCACTACTTGGTTAGAGCAAGCATGAGACTGAAACTCAAGCAACAGAAACGACATTGCATTGCACGTCCCTTTGACATAGCTCGACTAAAAGATCCCGTCGTCTCGACAAACTCTCCATTAAGTTGCAAAACCGATTCCGCTTGCTAGAAGAGGTCGGCAACTGCACAGAGGCTGAAGAGCAATGGAATATCATAAAGGAAGCTACTCGTGCTTGTGCTGAGGAAAACATCGGGAGAAGGAGAGGCACTCGTAAAGAACAGTGGATAAGGTCTCGAAACGTGGGATCTAATAGACGAGCGGAAACGTACAAAGCAACAAAAGGACCGACCTAACTTGAGCGATGCAGTTAAATTGGAGTATTGCCGGAAGTACGATGAACTCGATCGGTTAGTCAAACGATCATGTCGAGCCGATAAAAAGAATTGGCTGACGCAAAAAGGTGTTGAAGCACAAAACGCTGCCGAACGTGGTGACTCGAAAACGCTCTACAGAGAGAGCTAACAGGAACACACAGCGGCTCAAACACGCCGATAAAGGATCGAGGCGGCAAGTTGCTCGTCACGGACGAAGAACAGATCGAGAGATGGGTTGCGCACTTCAAAGAAGTCCTGAACCAGCAGGAACCTAGTTATACATATGACTTTCGAGATGAGGAAGAGGAGAGCGTTCTGGAAGTTTACATTGGAGGAGACGGATAGAGCAATCAAAAGTCTGAAAGGTGGTAAAGCGCCGGGTCTCGATGAAATCTCCTCTGAACTTCTCAAAGCAGGAGGCAGAGCAATGGCCACTACATTGACGAGGCTATTTAACGTATGCTGGCAGCGCTTAGAAGTTCCGGAAGACTGGAATTGAGGAGTCATAGTCAAAATACCCAAAAAAGACGACTTATCAGAATGTGGAAAGTGGCGAGGAGATACATTGCTTTCTATGCTTTCTATACCCGGCAAGGTATTATGCTTAATTCTACTAAATCGACTGCGAGCCGCGGTAGATGAAAGATTTCGTGAAGAACAATGTGGATTCCGAGGTGCTAGGTCATGCAGCGAACAGATATTTACCCTACGGAATGTCATCAAGCAATGCATAGAATTTCGGACGCAACTTCTCATCAATTTCGTGGATTTTCGGAAGTCCTTCGATAGCATACACCGTGAATCACTATGGTCAATTCTCAGGATTTAGGTATACCCCAGCCTTTTGTGGAAATCTTCAAGAAGCTGTACAAGAATTCCTCCTGTTGCGTCATAACGAATGCAATACACACGATATTCTTCGAAGTTGTTACCGGAGTGAGACAAGGATGTGTACTCTCCCCTCTTCTGTTCATTGTTGCTCTGGACTTCATTATGAGGAAGTCCATGAAAGGTGATGAAACGGGTATTAAATGGAGCAGGACACATCGGTTAACAGACCTCGATTTCGCAGACCATGTAGCCATCATAGCCGAGAACAACGGTTTACTGCAGCAGGCGACCACAAACCTCGCGAACGAAGCCAAGAAAATTGGACTACGATTAAACCCGGACAAATCGAAAGTGATGAGCACAGGGAGAACAGATATGAACGTAGATATCAACGTTGAGGCATCACAGCTTGAAACTGTCCAGAAGTTCACATATCTTGGAAGTACCGTGTCATGCGACGGGAATGTGGAATCAGAAATACTAACGAGGATTGTCAAGGCTTCATCTGTGTTTCGGAAGCTTGGTCCAATCTGGAGCTTACCGTCGAAGATAAAGCTGCGGCTTTACCACTCAATTGTAGTCCCGATTGTTGCCTACGCGAGTGAAACATGGGCCATGTCCATGAAGTGCGCCAAAAAGCTAAACGCCTTCCACCAGAGATGTCTTCGACGGATATTGAAAGTGCGATATACAGACCGTGTGACTAACTGTGAAGTCCTAAACCGGAGCGGTTCAAGTAGTCTTTCTGCATTAATCGCACAAAGACGTCTACGCCTCGAAGGACACGTAATGCGAATGCCTGAGTACCGATTTCCTCGAGTAGCCATGTGTTGGATTCCTGAAGGTGATAGCAGAGCGCGCGGTCATCCGAGAAACATATGGAGGCGAACATTCGTAAAAGACCTTCAACTACTAAATATTCCCAGAGACGAAGGTGAAGAGTTGGCACAAGACAGGTATCAATGGAGAAATCTCGTCGCCCGATATGCCCAACAGCATGGGAGGAACTAAGTCTAAGTAAGTCTTGTCCATCTGGGCGGTCACACTTTTTTCACATCCGGTAATTCCATTACTAGGGGTACTACAGTCAAACTTCGGTTCCCGCGAGCGAGGAGCTCGGTTCGCTCCAATTTCTTTGAGTGCCGAGCGGGCGCTGAGAACGTCAAGTTGAGTAAGCGCATCCAGATTCCTCCAAGAATCGCGGCCTTAAAAAGGGCATTGCGGAACTACCCTTAACCGTTGCTGACGGTTTTGCCTTTATTCGTTTTTTCCTGGTTACCCTGTCGGGCGGAGTCGCCGATCGTCCAACCGTTGTTAAGCCTTTCTTGATCATAACTGATTTTATTTGTTGCACTAGTTTTAAAGTTACGTTACTATGTCCATTGGTTGCGATAGTGAGCTCGCTTACGTGGATCGCTTTGCATGTTTTGTATCACATGTCGGAATAAATAAATAAATGAATAATAAAAACTGGAGGGAATACACCACGCGCTGAAAGAAAGAGAAGAAATTTTCACGACTTACCGTTAGCATCACATGTTCGAAGCCAGATTACTTTGCGGGTAAGAAACGAGACAAATTCGTGGGAAAAACGCCACTCAATCAGCGAATAAAAAATGAGCATAAAAATAATAACATATTAGGTTGTAACGAATTAAATGGCACTGGCTCGCGCCATTTTTTGGCGCGTCTTTACGCGTTTGATCAAGAACAAACCGTAACTACTCTGCCATAATAGGATATTTGGAAAATGTCGACTGGTATGGCTCTCTCAACAGCGTGGAAACAGTAAATGAGAAATATGAACTGTTCATAGGAATCCTACATCACTGCGTTGAGCTGTTTGTACCAACTATAAAGACCAGGTCTAAGAAGTCCTTCCTTCCACCTTACATAAGTAGGTTACTTGCAGCAAGAGACCGGGCATGGTTCCAAGCTAAACAAACAGATAACCCGATGGACTGGGAACAATTCCGCCTTTCAGCTGCGAGGTTTGAGAAGAAGCTAAGAAAATATAATGCCTTAGTTGAAAAGAAAATTGTAAATTCGAATTGTAAGCAGGCATTCTATAAGCTGCTGAAGACTCGTTTGCGAGAAAATTCCCGCATTGCAACTCTGCGTTCTTCCAACGGAATAGTCCTCTACAATGACAAGGATAAGGCCGAGCTTCTTGCGAGCCCTTTGAGAATAACTTTGTAGTCAGCGAGGATGAAATTGAAGACTCCCAACCTATAGTGACGATTTTTCCCACCATGGAAGACTCGGTTTGGTTCCACGCGGAAGAAGTTCTTAACTTGCTTTTGCGATGGCCGCAGTCAGAAGCTCTTACACCTAATTATATTCCATTATCATTTATTAAAAAGGTGGCTCCAACTATATGCGGTCCGCTGGCCTTCATTTTTAATCTCAGCTTCATGAGGTCAGAGGTACCAACTCGATGGACCTCTTCCATTATAACACCTGTTCCTAAAAAACCTCCATATGACCTGCCCACGAGCTATAGACCTGTGAGCATCACATCTATATTCGCAAGACTCTTCGAGAAAATTCTGAAGAAAAGAATCGAGGATCACTTACGACAACACCAAGTGATATCTAGAAACCAACATGGTTTTCAAAAAGGCAGTTCGACAGTCACCGCCATGATTCAAACGCTCAATCACTGGACTAAATGGATGGATGAAGGGAAAAATGTCGATGTCATATACTTTGATTTTAGCAAAGCCTTTGACAGGGTTTCTCATCGTTCACTACTCTCCAAAATGGGTGTTGTCGGTATTCATCCACGTATAATCTCATGGGTAAAATCCTTCCTATCCGGGCGGAAGTATGTCGTTCGAGTAAATGCCTCCTTTTCAACTCCAAGATCAGTACATAGTGGTGTGCCTCAGGGTGGTGTACTTTCACCAGTTTTGTTCAACATTTACACCCATGATTTGCTAAGGCTCCTTTCACTGAATGGCGTTGATCATTGTGCTTTTGCAGACGATTTAAAAGTTTACCGTCCAATAACTGACAAGAAGGATGTCAAAGCTCTTCAAGAGGTAGTGGACCTTGTACAAAAATGGTCCACTGATTGGAGACTGCCACTATCCCAGGATAAATCCAAAATTTTCCATTTGGGCAAACGCAATAAAAAATTCCATTATTTTATGGAAGGAACTTCTATTAGATGCGTCAAGGAAGTAAGGGACTTGGGCTTTGTGATAACAGATGATCTAACATTTGACAAACACTGCGAAATGATTTCCAAGAAGGCTACACGAGTTTTGCACAATTTGTTCAGAGCGCTGTCGACAAGAAATACCGCTGTTCTCCTTCATGCTTATAAGTCCTATATCAGACCAATCTTGGAATACGGCACTCCAGTCTTCAATCCCTACACGAGTAAACTCACTAATATGCTGGAAAAGGTTCAAAATAATTTCACTAGGAAACTTATGATACGTGCTGTTGGTTTCACTTATGACCAAATTCCATCTAGTTCTGTTCGTAATCTGAATTTTGGCATGAAGTCACTTGCCACCAGAAGGAAGAGAAACGATTTTTTGCTTTTTCATAAGATCGTATTTGGTAAGACCAGCATCAAGATTGGAGATCTTCTTTCCCTGAGAACCGCAATAACTCGAGGAGGCACTGTCAAATTTGACATCGGCAGGGCCAGACTTAATTGCCGACGTTATTTTTTCACTGCTAGAACTGCTTCTTCCTTTGAGTTGATCCGCAAGAAGCACAAAATCTCATTTAGCCTCAACACATTTAAAAAAATACTCAATTCAACTCTAGGCTCCTGATACCTCAAATGTGTTCCGATTACATTCTCTCCCGCTCTTGACGGTCTCTCTGCTTTTTTCTTTGTTTCCACTTTGTTGATTAGCTCATTTCAAACCATCAAGTCGTTATTGATTTTGTTAGTTCCAGTTGAGCTTTATTTATGATGTTGCTAGTGTTTTGCTACTATTGTTCGACCTTTGTTCTTTGGCTTTATTAAGTATCCATTATGGAATCACACAAGGTAACTTGTGTAATAAATATATATATAACATGTGGCATATCATTTAGAAGCGCAAACTTCGCTCTACCAGCAAGTACCGAATTCTTTATGTAAAAGTGGGAAAACTTTAGAGTTTTATTGATTTTTTGCAGATGGACAAAAGGGTAATCCGAGGCATTTACTTGTATGAATTCAAGCTGGGCACTACAGCTAAGGAGGCGGACGAGAAGATCAACGCTGCATTCGGTCAAGGATGTTCCACCATTCGGACGGCGTATCGTTGGTATCAGAAGTTCCGGAATGGAGATGAGAGCTTGGAAGAACATGAAGGTCGTGGGAGGCATAGTGATGTTGATGAGGACAAGCTGAGAGATGTGGTAGAGGAGGATCCACACAAAGGTACCAGGGAGATAGCGAAGGTTCTTGGCGTCAGTCACAACACAGCTGCCGGCATCTGAAGGAAATTGGAAAGACCAAAAAGCTGGAAAGATGGGTGCCTCACGAGCTGTCTGAGGAGCAAAGAAACCGACGATATGAGATCTCGTCCGCACTGCTTCTACGGAACGAAACGGACCCATTCCTTGATCGCATCGTAACCTGTGACGAGAAATGGATACTGTTCGACAACAGGCGACGATCGGCACAGTGGGTGGACAGCGATGAGAGCCCCAAGGTTTTTGCGAAGCCGGAATTGCACCAAAAGAAAGTAATGCTGACAGCACGATGGTGTTCGCTGGGAAATATTCACCACAGCTTCCTCCCTCCCGGTGAATCCATCACGGCAGAGAAGTACTGCATTGAAGTTGAAGAAATGATGAAAAAGTTGAAGGATATCCGGCCGGCCTTGGTAAACCGAAGGCGAGTTCTCCTTCTGCACGACAATGCTCGCCCCCATGTAGCACGAATGACGTTGCAGAAATTGAATGAGCTGAGCATTGAAACTCTACCGCATCCTCCGTTTTCTCCCGACCTCTGCCCAACAGACTATCATTTCTTCAAGCATCTTGGCGACTTCTTGGTAGGGAAAATATTCAAATACCAACAGGATGCCGAAAGTGCCTTCAAAGATTTCGTCAATTCCAGAACTTCTGATTTTTATGCTACTGGAATAAAAAAGCTTGTGTCACGTTGGCAAAGATGTGTAGAATCAGAAGGTTTTTATTTCGATTAATAAACTTGCCTATAAGCCGAGATATTAACTGTTTAAATTTACAGTGGTTCAGTGCCATTTATTTCGTTACAACCTAATATGTTTCATGTGCCCCCTTTCTTGAAACATTTGATACCCATTGTAAGAGTAAGCCGTAAGCTTGGCTACACTAACGAAGTATCGGCATCGCATAGCAGAGAAGGTCGCCCACGACTAAGATCAAGCTTGAGGTTCGGGGATCGGGGGGGGGGGGGGGGGGGTCGTACTGTGGCGTCGTCTGGAGGAGGGGAGGTCGTACTCTCTCGGATTTGGCATAGGATTCTCTCCAATTTCAGGTTGTATATGATGTTTGCATCTTTTAATAAGTTATTTTTCATGTGTGGCTACGGCAATGCAGATATATATATATATATATATATATATATATACATATATATATAAGCACTTGCGTTTTCTGGAGTAAACAATAGGATCGACAATCAAAAATTGTACAGCGAAAAATAAAGGTTTCGTGTCATCAGATTTAGAGCCAATGAAAGGCTTTCATTTCCTAGGTTTTTCCAAGACGTCATCGACATGACAGTTTTCTAACCGAAGGAGCGACATTTACTTCAAAATTGCACTCTATAAAACTTCAAGTGTCATTTACTAAGGACGACCTAAGTGCTCTCCTACAAGATGTTTGAAGCGCTCTTCGAATCGACGAAGGAATGACAACCGAAGGACGGACTTGCCTCGAGAAGAATTTTCTCTCTTCTGCAGGAAACAGCACCTGAAAGTAAAATCGTACCCTTATAAAATCTTGAGCCCGTTTGACACACAGTGATAAAGCTATGTTTTCTGAAACGATCTTCTATATGATCAAACGTCTCGATTTAGCGTCATTTGCCGAAAAAATATCGACTCACTAATCACATGGAGGATGTTACTTTTAGAACCTCCTTTTTAAAGCATAGAAACTACATTTATAAACGCTTTGTGAGTTTTCCAGAAGTCCCAAAAAATCTCCGAGATATAGCAGTTCACGTGTAGCTGGTGCGTTCTCTGACATGATCGACCGCAATTGAAGAATGGTTGGACTCCTCGCGGAAAAACGTTTCTGCCTTCTGAGGGAAATAACGACAGGGAGTGGAACTATGCCATATAAAATTTTAAGTCGTGCCTACTGTCACCTGTCACCTGCCACCTGTCGTTCCGTTGACCATCGACTTGCTCGATCAAGCGCCAGCAGCGTCTCCATTCGTCCATGTCGCGTGTCAGAGTGCCCCAATGGATCCTCCTCGCTCGAGGAACACGAAGAGCGTCATATCGGTCGTTCAGGGCTTTCACGAAGAAGTCCGACCAACACGTTGGTAGGCGTCCTGGTGTTCTCTTGACATCCCTCCGAATCCAGTCGGTGACGGCTCTCGTACAGCGGGGTCTGCGAAGCGACTACCCTCTTGTTTATACAGTGCTAAGAAAACTGGTCGAACCACTGCTGAAAATTGAGACCCAAGACGTGGTTGAATACGAACCGGAACCCAGCTCAGCTTCCCAAAACATTCTTCGCTGGCTTGACCTAGTCCACTGCTGAAAATTGGAGGACCTACACAGTTAGAAATGCATAGTAACCAAGCGCGAGAAAACTCTGCTATGAAGCCCTTTCTTGGCCATCGTAATTACTAAGCACCCATCGGTTAAGTCTGAGAGGAAACCATAGCTCCGCTCAAAAGATCGAAATTGTTTGCTAACTGAAGCTCACTCGCCTTTGGGCGCTCCTTCGGTCAACACAATCGGGCAACTACTATCCGTCGGAGTAAACCGATAGCCCGCTCAAAAGATCGGTGATATTGACTGCCTGATCGAAGTACTTACCTTGCTGTGAGGCGCTTAATTCGGCTAACACAATCCCACAACTTCCACCCCGACTGGTTAGGCTTGAAAGGAATCATAGCACCGCTCAAAAGATCGATAAAATCGATCAATATTGATTGCATTGAATATACAGAAATGCAGAGGAAAATGCAGTAAGGCTCGGATGCGAAAATGAAGCGAAAAATGAAGGGTAAAGGTGGGTGAACTCGTACAGAGCGCAAACGCACAACCAACAGACTTTGGACCTAATGGATATGGGTGCGTGTTCTTCGCTTTCCACTCCTCTGGCAGCTGGTCGGTAAACACATAAGATGCGATCAACATGGCCGTCTACAGTTTACACTCGTGCCTTCCTCTTTCTCAACGAAACCTCATGGAAAGGGTGTTCTCTCCTTTGCACCCCTTTGGCAGTCGGTGTGTAAACACCTTAGGGCTTCAACGTCGCGTACGCAGCCGACGCGGTAGGCTTCAGTGCGGCGGAAGCAGCGGACGCGGTGGGCTTCAGCGCGGCGGACGCAGTGGGCTTCAGCGCAGTGGACGCAGCCGACGCGGTGGGCTTCAGCGCAGCGGACGCGACCGGTTTCCGCGCGGCCGGCTTCACGTAAGAAAGCATGTCGTCGGACAGTGACTCATGCCTCTCTCAATTATATATAGTAATAATAATAATGATGATGATAATGACGATTGTGCCACATGAGAGTTTTAGGTGTTTTATCCTGCAGGGCCCAATGTATCGACGTTCGGTCGACTTCAGAGGCCTATGGGGTCCATCGCAATGGGTCGATGTTCGCGCTGTCTTAGGTGATCAGTGGTGCGAAACCAACTCTTCGCCTAATCTGCTCGCCCTATTTTTGTCGTTTAACGACGGACCTCAATTGTAGGGCTTCTGGTGACGACGAAGCGCCGAAACATCAGTCCCTGACGAGTTAAAGTTCATCTAAAATCGTCTCGCTTAGGAAGCATAGATCCTTGCCGGTTACCGCGTATGCTCCAACGTTGTGTTGGTACCATGCTTGTCCACTTTGGAAATATGCGAATTGAAAACATTCATAGACTGCACTCCTTTGCCAATATTTCAAAATCGATTTGGCAAAAAAGTTTATTAGATATGACACCCAGGAGTACCGTGTTACAGTATTACAGGAGAAGTGTGGGGGTTAGACCGAGACCTTCCGGGGCTGCTTTGTGCGGCAAGTCTAGCTCCGAAGAATGGGCCATCCGCTGAGCAACAGCTTTCCCAAACATGAAGGGCGGTCTCAGCTGAGATGTTTGACTGGGCCGGCAGTTGCCTTCTCGTCACGGCGGTCAGGCGATCACTTATCACCGCGCCATCGAGTGCCAACCTTCGCGGCTCGGCCGACGCTGACCGTTGCCAGTTCCGCATATTGCTCCGTCCTCGGACTAGCAGCCGTTGCTGTGCTATCCGCGACTGGCTCAGTGAACTCTGAGGTCGGAGATGGGCGACCCTCTTAACTCTAATCATTTCAAATTTCTCCTCTCGTTAGAACTGCCGAGAAGTGCTGGGTTCTGCGCGGAGGTTGCTTTACCTGACAGTAAACTGCCCGCAGTCACCATGAGAAGCCTCGATACCCGAAGGTGAAGAACACCGACCAACTGCACGTCCGCACATCGTGACCCCACCACTCGATTTGTTTTGCGCGATTCTGGCCTTTCCTCTTCTCGGCCCGGCCGCCGCACCACCCGCCATCCTAGACAACCTGCGAACGTCTTCTCCACTCTGGAGCGCGTCCCTTTTTACTCCTCACTTTGCAGCTGCCAAGCCAAACCGCCTAGGGCACCCAATTTTCCTGCACAACTCCCACCGTAAAGGCGTTAGGAAATCTACGATTCACTGTGCAGCCCTAGCGGCTCATCCCTTTGGCTGAAAGACGTCGGTTTCGCTTGACCAGATCCATCCCTTACATCGCCAGCAGGGGTGTGCGTAATTACGATTTACGATTTTACGATTTACGTTATTTTATCAAAATTTTTTACGATTTACGATTTACGACATTTTGGGTCGTAAATCGTAAATTTTCGTAAACGTGAACTTTGATCAACAACTAACTGGCGTCCAAATTTATGTGTACTGGGTTATAAAGATGTGCGTAATTCAACGGCCTCCTCTTATAGTGCATTCCCACTTCTATTCAGAATTGTTTTTTGATGTTCTAACGTGTTACTGTGGTAGAAGACACTGTCCTATGCACAGGCTTCTCTAGACCGGCTTATCACTCCGCTTAACTATAAGAACTTTTCGATTTCTCTAACATTATGAAGACTGTCGCTTGGAAGCAGACAAGTTTAGAGGAGAAACAAGTGCAGAAAACATTAAAAGTTATCTCCTTTCTAGAATACTGGACTCCTCCGTTTCCGGCCGAGAGCTAGCAAGGTGCGTTGCATTCCTACAGTCAAAGGTCGTTCCATTCCCGCCCTCAGAGAGACAGTTTATAGAGAAAGGGAGACGAGTATTCTTTGATCCACGTCCTGTTTGGTAACAGCGCCTAGTCAATTTGTTTATAATAGATCCATGTAAATCCTACCTAGTAGAATTGACGCAAATCCGCGATTGAGTATCATTCATTGGAAGCGGGGTCTCGAAAAAGTTGCTACACCCATGTGGAAAGGATAAGACACCGATGTTTCTATCGGTTTGCATTGCAATTCATGAAAGAGCAAATTGGCTTACAAAGTGTGGCCCAAGCGAAAATTTCAAGAAAAGGTTGAAGTGGCTCTGTCACTTTCGTTGTCCCTTTTCAGTGGAGATTATTGCATCTACCCTATCTAATTCGTTAGGGGAGGAGAGCTGCAGACTCTCGGAGAGCAAACGTTCGTTACAGAACTGGCGAAGAGTAGCCCGAGCGTGTGCAGAGAACTATTAAATAGTTTGCCATATTTCTAAATTTTAAATTCGGGCAAGTATACAATACCGCTCCTAATTCGTGAACAATCGACGCTTTGCGACAGATTTTTCCATCGCAAACCGTCGCAGTGTCATAACTTCGTTCAAATTCAATTATATGAAAATTAAATTGCACCATTAGATTCACCTCCCTTCTACCAATCCAACTACCTGCATGCTCTGTGGAATTAGATATTCTTGACCTAGTTGTGGAGCTCATCCTCTCAAACGCCCGCTAATTGATTTACAACCCCTCCGCGAGCGTCACTGGTCCATCTTTACAGAGCTAGAGAGTTTAAAAAAGTTTCCAATCACAAGCTTTCTTCATCAGATTTGTGTTTTGTAGAGCGTGGCCATCATTTTGATAGCACACACTGCGACAGTTTGAAGTGTCGGCCTATTCTAGATATGGATTCTTCGAAGTTCAGCCTTCAATTCCTAGTTAGCAGCGAACATGTTCCGAAGTTCAGCCTTCAATTCTTAGTCAGCAGCGAAGGAACTAGATCATTAATCATGAGAAGTTAAATGCCCTTTCTTTCGTAGGTTTATGCAGGTCCAGCGGTTGTCAGCCAATTTCAAGTTCTCAAGCCTCAAAAAAAAATCTTCCGCCCTTGCTCGCACACGCTTGAATTTTCGACACTTACAATAATACCATTTTGTTCATCACGAGAAGATCTATCGAGTGATGTCAATCTTGACCAATTTGAGAAAAATCGATTTTTTTTACATTTTTCACATCGAGGACGAGGGCGCCCTAGGCCGAGCCTGTGCTGACGATGACGTCACCGAAATATCTTTGAATTTGGTCAAGTTGGGCACCATTCGATAGAACTTTTCGTGCTGAATTGAACAGCGTTAGGGAGTGTAGTAAGAACTGTAATTTGAGCGAGTAAGGGCGCGGAGAACATCGACCGCTGATGTGGCAAATTACACGCGCGGGCGTGTTTAGAGCGCAATAACTCCGTCAATTTTGAATCCTTCCGGCTGCTGCTTGTAGGTTTTGTAGTCAGTAAAACGGTCTCTAGTAGTACGCTAAAGTAGAAATGTGTAGCTTATGAAGAGGCAATGTTACAGGGCTGCGAATATGCATGTGAGGGTTCTGTGACGCTTTTTTTTTGCGATTTCGGTGGACCATTGCGCGAGGACGCGTCAAGTTAACGGCATTAAAATGCGTATGCAAGCAGAATAGAAAAGGTTCTTCACACCGATGGGCTCACACCTTCGCAGCCGCCTATACTGCCCTAACCCGAGCTGCCGTTTTAGGGCGACGGACTTAGCGGCTGAAGTTTCTTCCACCCTTGCTCGCCCATCTTTGAGTTTTCGACATTTACAATAATATTATTATGTTCATCACGATGAGCTCTATCGAACGGTATCAATCTCGACTAGTTCTGGGGATATCCATTTTTTTGACAATTTCGCATCGAGGACGAGGCCGCTTGAGGCCGCGGCAGACAGACGATGAGGTCATCGAAAATCGGTATCTTCGACTCGGGCCGTGCTTGATACCAGTCGATAGAGCGTTTCATTCTGAATTGAATGGTGTTATTGGAAGTAGGGAAAACTGTAACCTGGGCGAGTAAGAGCGAAAAGAACATCGACCGTTGTTGTGCTAAATTGCACGCACGGGCGTGTTCTAAGCGCGATAACTCTGCCATTTGTGAACCTTTCTGGTTGCCATTAGTGGATTTGGTAGGCAGCTAAATTTTCTAGTAGTGCGATGAAACACGGTGATGTATCTTATGAACGTAGAAAGTTACAGTGGTGCGAAGATACAGGTTAGCTTTGTGTGGCACGATTTTTTCCAAATTCAGTCAGCCCCTGCGGGAAGATTTTTAGAGCTGACAGCCTACAAATGCGCAGGAGAGCAGAACACTTAAAACGTTTTAAGATGACATGCTTACAACTCCCTAGCTGCCTAAACTGCCTTAGCCCCAGCTGCCATTTGAGGACGTCTTGCTTAGCGGTTGGAATTTCCTGCGCCCTTACTCGCCCATATTTGAGCTTTCGACACTCGCAATAACACCTTTAGCTTCAACACGAAAAGCTCTATCGAGTGATGTCAATCTCGACCGATTTAAGAAAAATCGATTTCTTGACAACTCCCCCTCAAGCGCGGGGGCGCTGCGCTCTAAGCCGAGCCTGCGCGGACGATGACGTCATCGAAACTCGATATTTTCGAAATTGGCCAATTTTCTCGTCCAAAATCATCTAGGGGGGTTATTTGGGGAGCTGATTACGAATCCGACATCTGTTTTTGAGAATTCCGTTGATTTCGGTAGGCTACTTCCCGTTTGAGGGTGGTCCGGTCAGAATCACCGATTTTGCTTTGTACTTCGTATAGGAGCAGGGGCTTATTCAAGGTGCCGAACACAATGCCGAAGTCCGTTTGGACGATTACGGCAGGAGATCGTAACGATAGCTAAGAGTGATAGGTGATCCTAACCCGACCACGCTTAAACGGGAAGTAACTTACCGAAGTCGATGTGGTATTCAAAAACGGATGTCGGATTCGTAATCAGCGCCCCAATAACCCCTGGTTGATTTTGGACGAGAAAATTTGGCCGAATTCGAGAATATCGATTGTCGATGACGTCATCGTCTGTCTGCCGAGGCCTCAAGCGGCCTCGTCCTCGATGCGAAACTGTCAAAAAACCACTTTTCCAAAATCGGTCGAAATTGATACCATTCGATAGCGCTTTTCATGCTGAACAGAAAGGCACCATTGCGAGAGTCGACAACTCAAATCTGGGCGAGTAAGAGCGCTTTTCGGTAAAACTCTCCAAACACTCGCTCTACAGGACGTCGCGCCCCTCGATTGATAGGTTAGATTCTGTATGCATTGTTCAACTCTACTGATATATCTCAAAAGATAGAGCTCGAGCTGCTGAGCTCAAATATATGTTCCTTTTCACAAGTGCTTGATTTCAAAAAAGTTATCTAAAAAGCCGCTTTGGAACGCTGCAAAGCGTTCCTTTCGGTATTTGACTAAATCATATGCGCGGTACTGTAACATTCCAGCTCAAGGAGACACTGGTGCAACGGCGAGAGTCACAGTGATTGGTAGCACTCAGTTGTCATCACACGCGCTTTCACTTCTCAGCCTTGGGCCGTCATTTTCGCCCGCTCGAAATATCAGTCGTATCATGTTCCGTTGTGTTGTGGGTAACTCAAACCGACTCAAAGACCTCCTTTATTTAAAATGCAGCCGCGAGAGCAGACCTCAAACCATTATCACTAATCAGAGATCACTCCCAGCCATATCGTTGCCGCGCACTAATTATAGACAGCCTGTTACCATTCCTGAACTTGATATCAAGCTCAAGATCCTGTCATCGGGTCTACTAGCTGCACTTAACCAATATAGGCGGTTACGTAACAAAAACTTTTCTGCTGAGCAATGGCAATGGCTACGAGAGATGAGCGAGTTAAGATCCAACGGTATAATACGGATCTCAGTTAGTCATAAGGGTGGTGAATTTGTAGTTTCTCCACAGTCGTTAGACCGGGAAATAACAGAAATTCACCTCGAAGACAGCTCTACTTGTCGACGCGCGTCCGCGAACAAGTTCTCTTCACAATGCAGACGACTCAGCCATACATGGCTGAACGTCGACAAATCTGCAAGTGTCGATGAGACTTTTGTAAGCAGACTTAAACTTGACAATCCTATCTGTCTAGTTTTCCATAGTCTCGTCAGAACGCACAAGTTAACTTCTCGCGATAAGCGGTCAATGTCAGTGGATACTAGACATTGGATCCGACACCGATTTTCCGGATAATCGGATGATTCGGATAGGCCATTTTTTTCAAACCCCGGATCTTCGGATGATTCAGATGAGGGCAATTTCGAAAACCCCGGATCTTCGGATGATTCAGATGAGGGCAATTTTAGAAACCCCGGATCTTCGGATGATTCAGATAACGCCACTTTCGGCAATTGACCAATTCATATGCGCGGTACTGTAAAAGTCTGTTTTGTAGTAAATTTCAGGGAGGTTCGTTTTGCTCCCTTGCGGCTCCCTTCTAAACGAACAAATCGAAACCAGCTTCTTAATGCTAAACTACAGACTCTTCAAGATGGTTTAGTACTTTATTGCTGAAGAAAAGTTTGGTATAACTTGTTAATTTTTTTTAGTTTAGTCTCCTTCTCCGAATGAGAATAATATTTATAGAGAACTTTTACTTCTTGAAAAAAATAATAAAGAAAATTTTATTCTAAAGATCAAGAAGGCAGAAATCATTTAGTGTAATAGAAGACGAGATCGCTTCATGCACTGAAGAAGCTTATCGCGATTTTTATTTCATTGATAAATGCAAATGCTACTTACATAAGGCATCAAAGGGAGTGTATGTGTGATCTTCACAGTTGCTTTTGTTTAATTGTTTACAGGCAAACTCCATGCAAACAGAAATTCTTCAGTCAATTGACTAAAACTTGCTGACGAGGGCATTGCACAATTTTTTCTTTTGACACTAAAAAACTGCTGCCTTGCTGCTGTTTGGAGCAAGTTTTAAACAATTATTTTTACTCAAAAATGATAATTTTATGACATTTCAAACAATGTGTTAAGTTATTGGGAAAGTGGATTAAAGCGGCTTGAGGCTTGTTCTAGTCTAGTCAACCTTGTTTAGAATCGAGTATAATTAGATCTGAAGTATCCAATTTTACGTGAAAATGGTAGATCTATATATGGAATGCTATTACTAAAATGCTATCGGGGAAGACATGTAGAAACTGAATTTTGTTCCAACAAAAAACTGTTGTGCTGAGATATTCTAAATTAAATGTGACAGTTCAAATCCGACATAATTTTCGGTCTAATCAAATAAATAGAAGTTTGGAGTTTAGAAGATGTTAAGATAGGATCGAAGCTGATTTCAAAGGCGAAGGATGAAAGTCGAAGGGTTCCCTAAAGATCGATCAGTGCTGTTTTATGGCTCCGCTGGAGTATCACACTGCCAGTGGGTATGGCATCCAGGTGCGAACCTAGTGAAGGTCACTGGTGATCCCGCCGCCGAGCGCTGGGCTCAGGTCGAGTCTGACCCCAGTCTCGTAATTCGACTGGGTGCAGGAATGGTAAATATCGACCAACTCGGATTTCAGCCGGATTATACTGTTAGAGAGCTGTTGATGCCGCCAACCTCACCAGCGTTTAAGCTTGAGAAAGCTTAATAAGATAGAAATTTTCTGACATATGAGCGGCATGGAAAGCGCCGTGCACTTGTCCGAAATGTCGCGTTTTACCTCGATTGATTGCATTCTGCCTGATTACCTTTTTTAATTGCTTCAAAAAGTGTCTGCTTCGATTGATTTGCGCTCTTTTCATAATTTAAAACTTAAAAGCACACTACTTATTGCGAAAAATGCAGAGTATCCTAGAAATTCAGGTAATATTTGAAAGCTTTAACATTGCTGCTAGTGAAACTTTTGAAGATGTTTGAGACACACATAAAAGCACAGAGTAACGAGATTTTTGTAGCTCGCAAATAGTCAAGATTGCGCCATGCAACCGTCTGGAAACTTGCATTTCAGACACGATTGATTGTGCATGGGCTGAGTGTTTGTTACAATCTTGTTACTACTTGGCCAAACTTATTTTACCCTTTTTCTTTGCACAGTAGCTGTATACCGATTAACGTCTCCATTTAAGTTGAATGTTGCTTCGTCAATCCACAGAATGCGTTTTGGAAAATGGGACTCTTGCTCTCATTTAAATTGTGCACTCAATAAGCTCGCATGTCACTTATCTTTCACGTGATTGTTAAGTTCTAAACGTTAAAAAAGCACAGCACAGGTTAATCTGGCCATGTAGTTAGAAGACTGTAAAAAGCATTTAGCCCATGCACAATCAAACGAGTCTGAAATGCAAAGTTTCAGGTGGCATTTCATGCCGCTTATATGTCAGAAATTTCTATTTTCTTAGGCTTTCATATAAGCTACATCTTATGCTACATCGCTATCTTTTAGAGTGCTACTAGACCTTCTTATTGACTACAAAACTCACAAGCTGTAGCAGGAAGCATTCAAAATTATTGCGGAGTTATTGCACTCCAAACACGCCCGCGCGTGTAATTTGGCACATCAACGGTCGATGTTCTTCGCGCCCTTACTCGCTCAGATTACAGTTTTCGCTACTCACAGTAACACTGTACAATTCACCGTCGAAAGCTCTATCGAACGGTGCCCAACTTTGTCAAATTGGAAAACAGTGATTTTCGGTGACGTCATCGTCAGCGCATGCTCGGCCTAGGGCGCCCTCGTCCTCGATGCGAAATTGTCAAAAATTCGAATTTTCCGAAACTGGTCGACATTGACACCATTCGATAGAGGATTTTGTGGTGAACAGAATGGTGTTATTGGCTGTGTCGAAAACTCAGATATGGTCGAGCAAGGGCGGGAGAAACTTCAGCCGCTAGGTCCGTCGCCCTAAAACGGCAGCTCGGGCTAAGGAAGTATAGGAAGCTGGTAGTTGTGAGCATGTCAGTGTGAAGAGCCTTTACTATTCTGCTTGCATACGCACTTTTAGGCCGTTAACTCTCCGTGTTCCTCCCGCAGTGGTCGACCGAAATCGGAAAAAATCCCGTCCCACAGGCCTGACCTCTATATTCGCGCCGCTGTAACTTTGTCCGTTCTTGAGCTACATCGCTGTGCTTCAGAGCGCTACTAGACATTCTTAATGACTACGATACCTGCAAGCTATATTCGAAAGGATTCAAACTTGACAGAGTTATTGCTCTCCAAACATGCAGGCGCAGGCCAACACTTCAAACTCGGTAAACTTCGCAATGTCTACTATCAAAATGATGGCCACGCTCTACAGACCACAGATCTGATAAGGAAATTTTGTAATGGGATACTTAATTAAACTATTTAGCTCTATAACATGGACGAGTGGCGCTCGTGGAATGGTCGTAAATTAATTAGCGGACGTTTGAGAGTACGAGCTCCATGACTAGGTCAAGAGTGTCCAATTCCAAAGCTCATGCAGGTAGTTGGATTGGTGGGAGGGAGGTGAATCTAATGGTGTAATTTAATTTTCATATAATTGAATTTAAACGAAGTTATGGTACTGCGACGGTTCGCGACGGAAAAATCTGTCGCAAAGCGTCGATTGTTCACGAATTAGGAGCGGTATTGTAGGCAGACTTCCGTAGGAAGCCTAGGTAGGTTTATGTTACCGCAATGGCTGAGATTGTAAATCGATGGTTCAGAACTTGAGAGCACTTTTGAAGTTAAGAAACGTCTTCTTTGCAATCTCTCTACAATTAACAGAGCTTTCAGTTCGAGTATCGCGCTGCAGTTATTGCTTGGTACCCTCTCTTTAAAAAGTGGATGTCTTATTACCCTCCTGCAGCGGTCTATATATACCGTTTTCACTTGCTGCGTTTAAAATGGGCTCATGCAAGTTCAAACTGAACCTGTTTCAACTTCATCCGTGTTCTTCCCTACTTAAAACTGAGGTAGGATTACATTCAAACCAAGCTAATCACCTTCTAAATCAACATTTTCTCGTCTATGGAATCAAACAGAAGGTGCCTCAAGAAAGTTATACGTTACCTTTCCATTTCAAAGGGACCACTAAAGTTGTCCAGAAAATGTGATCATACTGTTTCGGCCAAAAGTTCTTTATCCGCCTGCCATGGGAATGTTTCAAGACTTATTTCGAAATGTTGAAAGGCGGGGATCTTTCGGTGCGGCACACGATGGGATTGCGCCGTGCATTCACTCAAAAAGTAAGGCTTAATCCCATCGTACGACTCAGTTTACTACAAGCGCAGTTGCTGTTTTCGTCGCATTGTCAGTAGTGGTGATGTTTTAGTTTGAAGTCTTTGTTTCTGCTTAACTACAGATTAATATGTACGCAAGCTAAAAATTGGTAGCGAGCTACGAATTTAATGAATATTCAAATGATGCTGGCTTTTTGTTGGAATACCATGCATATACTAAAGTTATGTTTTTGAATCAGCAGTTTTCTCGACTTTCTTGAAGCGTGTAGAGTTCGATTTGAAAAGTGTCTTACTAGCAAGAAGGCGTGAAAGAGGAAAGTAGTTTGGCAGGGAAACTGTTCAGATTGAGCTGAAAATAACACAGCAATTAGGTAAATATTAGATCACACGTGATTAACATTAGTAGAAAAAGCCTCTGGAATTTCAGTTCTACTGCACTACAGATCAGGTGACTCTTACGATTTACGGTTTACGATTTACGATTTACGACAGTTTTTTCGTCATTACGACTTACGATTTACGAATTTCAAATTTCATTTACGCACACCCCTGATCGGCAGCTTGTCTTTCCCGATCCCTCACATCGGCAACTAGTCTGGCCCACTATGGTTGGGGAGGGGGCGGGCAGCATTCCCAGTTTCCAATACACATCTTACGGTAGGGAAGCATGTTGCGCGTTCCAAATGATGACCTAGGTGGATGGAGTGCATGAAACGGAGAAAGGGGAAGAACTCAAGGATTTGGGCCGTTGTGGACACGTGTAAGTTAGATAAGCCATACCTCGGAGTCCTTTCCCTTGTCCACTCCTGCATTGAGTCCAATAGCAATGGTGTTGTTTGTATTCGCTACTAGGAGCGCGTTTCATTCGTCTCGTCTTCCGCGTTATGTCAATGATGATGTAAGGTGCACTAGAAGGGGACTGCCTCATATGTGTCCTAGCACCCTAAACCCCACCAAGCAAACTCGCTGCCGTGCAAGTGCTCATCATGAATTCGAACAGTTTCCTTTACTCTTCTTATACGGTAACCCAATCAACGAGAGCATAGCATTTTGAGATTTCCTAGCCGGTAGACCGGGACACTGAGTGGTTCCTTCGCTCTCGTCTAGACATCTCACTCTTTGTTGCTCTGCATGCCGCGCAGCAAGTCCTCTACTGTTATTGTCAGCCCTCATTGCATAGAGAGCAAATCGCGGCTACATACGTACGAGATAGTAGTACAACCTCGCTAAAAGAAGCAGAATTTTGGCCTCAATATTTGTTTTTTATTGGCACTTGTGAGAGCGATAAGCGTAGAGTCTAGAAATCTTAGTTGGTGTTTGCGTACAAAAATGTGATGGTAGATAAGTTTCTACCTGTTACTAGCATAATTCGCCTATTCGTTGTTTTTCACCGCTTCCTTAGATCTTCTCGTTCAGCTTAGATGTAATACGCACGTCGGTGCAGTCCTGGTTTGGAGTTGGTTCCCACCTTAACAAGGCACCTGCATTATGTATGGAAACGAGAACATAGAGCGAACGTCTTTGCAAATGTGGCCCGTTTTTAAAAGACATCCATACCCAAAGTGCTCCGATGAGGGGTTCGGGTCTCGAGGTGGACCGAGGGCTGCGTCTGTAGTTTCCTGCTGTTCCTTGCCAGACTTGCTTGAAATGGGTAAAACACTGAATAGTGCATGGGATAAATAATTGCATGTAAGTTTAAAAAAACCTGCACTTGCCAACGATACCAAGCATGTAAAAACGCAAGTTACGTAGCGCGTCTCAAAAGAATACAGGGACTGGCTGTTGTCTTATGAGCCCCGTGGAAAGTGAAAAAGTCGTTAACAGATTTCGTGTGGAAATTTGCGTGCCTGATAGAAAGAGCATCACTGTGCTCGTATACGAGAGACGGATCGGGAGCATTGCAGATAGGAGCACTCACTCCCTCAATTATAGAGGTCGAAAAGGAATTTTCGTTCCAAATTCATCTAGGATCATTTTGGAAGCAAATCACCAATCTGGCAACTATTTTCGGTGAAACGATAAATTACAGAAGGTTACGATGGTTATGTGTAAGTAATGAGTGTATGCAGAATAACCGGCACTGCTGCCTTTCACGACTCCAAAGGACGACTAGAGGTCGAAAGAGAAAATTTCACTCAAACATCGCCCAGGAGGGATATTTAGGGTGCTGATCACGGATATGATAACTGTTTTAAAATTTCGATCGATTACGGTAGGTTACGGTGGATGTGGGTGGCTAAAGCTGTCTACGTCAATAGAATCGCTTTCTTCTCCAGTGTGGTCTTCTTCAGTGTTATTTTCCAATTTTCGACTTTGAGATGCAAAGTAGTGCAAGAAGAGTGAAAACTTAGAAAAAATTCATGGTCTGCGGCTCAAATAATTTCCATAAGCGAAATCAGGGCGAAATTTGTAGTCGTGACCTCGTCACCGTTATTCACCGCTACCCAATGAGACGGTATCCTATGAAAGCCAAAAGCCCTCTCCGAAATCAAACCCTCGACCGCTCTCCCGCAAGTCCGCATCGCTATCCACTCTGGCATCTAGCGGCTGTCACCATCGATGCGAATGAATCACTTGAATGTACCCTGCAGCTTCATCTAGGAAACGTCGTAAATTATCATATATTACTATAATTAAACTTTAATTTGAGCTCCAAACCTTTTGTAGGTTAAATATAGTTGAGATTTATGAAGAAATAATATCAAACCTAAATGGTTTGTTTCGCCACCTCCCTTCAGACAAACCGTTTTTATTATAACACCTCCTCTGTGGCTCATCAGTGAAGAAGGAGGTGTTATAATTTACCATTTTTTATTATTATTTTTATTTTTTAAAAATTTTATTAGGTTGTAACGAAATAAATGGCACTGAACCACTGTAAATTTAAACAGCTAATATCTCGGCTTGTAGGCAAGATTATTAATCGAAATAAAAACCTTCTGATTCTACACATCTTTGCCAACGTGACACAAGCTTTTTTATCCCAGTAGCATAAAAATCAGAAGTTCTGGGATTGACGAAATCTTCGAAGGCACTTTCGGCATCCTGTTGGTATTTGAATATTTTCCCTACCAAGAAGTCGCCAAGATGCTTGAAGAAATGGTAGTCTGTTGGGGAGAGGTCGGGAGAAAACGGAGGACGTGGTAGAGTTTCAATGCTCAGCTCATTCAATTTCTGCAACGTCATTCGTGCTACATGGGGCGAGCATTGTCGTGCAGAAGGAGAACTCGCCTTCGGTTTACCAAGGCCGGCCGGATATCCTTCAACTTTTTCATCATTTCTTCAATTTCAATGCAGTACTCTGCCGTGATGGATTCACCGGGAGGGAGGAAGTTGTGGTGAATAATTCCCAGCGAACACCACCATACTGTCACCATTACTGTCTTTTGGTGCAATTCCGGCAAAAACCTTGGGGCTCTCATCGCTGTCCACCCACTGTGCCGATCGTCGCCTGTTGTCGTACATTATCCATTTCTCGTCACAGGTTACGATGCGATCAAGGAATGGGTCCGTTTCGTTCCGTAGAAGCAGTGCGGACGAGATCTCATATCGTCGGTTTCTTTGCTCCTCAGACAGCTCGTGAGGCACCCATCTTTCCAGCTTTTTGGTCTTTCCAATTTCCTTCAGATGCCGGGCAGCTGTGTTGTGACTGACGCCAAGAACCTTCGCTATCTCCCTGGTACCTTTGTGTGGGTCCTCCTCTACCACATCTCTCAGCTTGTCCTCATCAACATCACTATGCCTCCCACGACCTTCATGTTCTTCCAAGCTCTCATCTCCATTCCGGAACTTCTGATACCAACGATACGCCGTCCGAATTGTGGAACATCTTTGACCGAATGCAGCGTTGATCTTCTCGTCCGCCTCCTTAGCTGTAGTGCCCAGCTTGAATTCATACAAGTAAATGCCTCGGATTAGCCTTTTGTCCATCTGCAAAAAAGGCAATAAAACTCTAAAGTTTTCCACTTTTACATGGAAAATTTGGTACTCACCGGTAGAGCAAAGTTTGCGCTTCTAAATGATATGCCACATGTTACGGTTTGTTCTTGATCAAACGCGTAAAGACGCGCCAAAGAATGGCGCGAGCCAGTGCCATTTAATTCGTTACAACCTAATAATTTTAATTATTATTATTTTAAATTTTTATATATTATTTTATTTTATTTTATTTATAATTTTTAAAAATGGTTTGTTTTGTTTTTATTTTGTTTTCTTTTTTGTTTTATTTTTTATACACATTTTTTACTTTTATAAATTTTTATTGTCAATATTTAGAAAATACTAAAATCAGTTAGGTTTTATTATTTTTAATTAAGTTCTGAGCACGACAGGGCCTTCCCAAATGTTACTTATGCTTTACCAGCCCGCTCTGAAGTGACACCATTTTCCGCCTATTTCGGACCACCCAGCGGCCCGTAGCAAAAACGAAACACAGTTCTGTGATCCTCGTCCGATACACTACAAGAACATATAGGTCACGTTGAGAATCTTTGGGAAAGTTCATGAGCCTCCCTTGTGAGTTCAAAGCATCAGTACTGGCCTAGGATTTTTAAGTGACCTCTTGCACTAAAGATTCAATGTAAAGACGAAGGTCCCGTGAAGAAAGGCAATAGTGGGCAAATTCTTTTTTTAGGAAACGCTATACAAATGACATTGACACTATCGATCGAGTAAGCATCCACACTGGAGGAATGCATGGAGAATCGCTTTCTTCTCCAATAGGCATATAAGGGTGGAGAACAGTCTACACTTTTTGGGACACTGTATAGTATTACTTCCATTATGCACTCTGCACGACAGCACAGAGGGACGGCTCCAGGTTTTCCTTGGGCTTGTTCAGGCTGTGGAGTGATAGCCACTCTCCTTGGCTCGATCACCACTCATTTCGTTCGCATCGACAATAAGAGCAGGCTTTGCGTGCAAAAGCGCCAATTCCTCGGAGAACGCCGAAAGGGCCGATATTCGCTGGGTTTGGATTTGCATATCCATTGGTCTATCCTTGCTTCCGCTTCTCTTAAAAACTTGCCAGAACTGGATCGCGGATCGGAAGCTTGCTGATCTATCGCACCGTCAGTGTTGGATTTCCAAGATAACATCGGCCATCTCTCGTTGGACACACCTACCCTTTATGGAAACAGAAAGAAAGGTCTCTAGGATCCGACGGTTTCGTACTGAGCTGCTTTTATCGGTGGAACGCTGCCGATTTATCACAGTGCTCAAGCTATTCTTTCGCTTTCGCTCTCCAACTATTCTTTCGCTTTGAAAAGGTGATCTGAACCTCTTTCCGTTCAAATCACGGAGAAACTCCATCAGCATTCTCATGCAAGGAGTTCATCTCTGTCAAGAGCTTTTGGTGAGTCTATTTTCGACTTTCAAAACTACGTTGGCAACCACGTCTTCAGTGAATTGCATTGCTATTTAACTGCTGTTAGGCCTTTTCTCAAACCCGACCGTGGCTGGTACTCCAGAGTCAGACCTCTGAACAATGTTATCCTGCTCGTAAGTGTGCTTCATATTGCTATTAACCGCTAACTAATTTAAGCTGTGCTAACAGTGTTTTGTGTGCAATAGATCACACTCGCACTCGCTTGCAATGTGAATATAGCTCTCATCAAAGTCTACAAGTTCGGCTCACCGTTGGTCGCTTCGACCGGTTCTTATCTGGTTGTTATCAGGCACTAAACCAGGCCTTCGGGTCACATCCTCAGCGTCCTCCTGGTTGACGTGACGCTCTCTGAGGTCAAGCCAACAGAAGTCGGCAAATGGGCCAACTCCTGGATTACGACATCAGCTCCTACACTATAGATGAAAGACATGCCAAGATTCAACGACGGTGGAACATGGAACGTGTCCTCTCTCAACTTTGGCCTCTTCCTGTTTCTGGAAGCAATATTTGCATCATGTATGCCCTTCGTGGACCAGTTCTATTAAGTCGTTCTTTTTTTCTTTTTCGTCATGAATTTTGTCAATTTTTAGGTCGTTGAAGTGAAAAGTGAAAAAGTGAAAAAGTAGCCATTTGCGCACCTGTTCTCTCCGATTAGGTTTCTAATTTTTTGCGCAGTTTTTATAGCATTTGGAAGACAATGTTCTGTACTACAAAAATATGTGTTGCTCCTATTTTCTCACTTGTCCTTTATTGATTTTTAGGCCATCAAATTGGGACGTCCGAAGGAGGATGGTTGTTTTTGCCGACAGCTCCTGCTCTGTGGTTGGACTTTTTGAGTTGGTGTCATATGTCATTCGCAGAAAATGTCTTGCTCTATAAGAATTTTGTCGCGTTTATTGATTTCTGTTGAATATCAACAAAATGCCAAAAAGAGAAAAATCGTCTTCACCAACAACTTCTTCTTCTTCGGTTGTTGATATTCGACAGAAATCAGCGTGAGCCAACACAAATTCTTACTAAGCAAGACATCCTCTTTCAAACGACATATAACACCAAGCAAAAAAGTCAACTACAGAACTGGAGTTTTGGTAAAAATTCGGACGGAAAAGACGAAATTCCCAATTTGATGGCCAAAAAAATCAATTAGGGACAAGTGAGAAAATAGGACCAACACATATCATTGTAGTGCAGAACATTGTCTTCCAAATGCTATAAAAAAACTGCGCAGAAAGTTACAAACCTAAGCGGAGAGAACAAGTGCGCAAATGGCTACTTTTTCACTTTTTCACTTTCCACTTCAACAACCTAAAAATTGACAAAATGCATGATGAAAAAAGAAATGCAATACATGTTCTGATAGAGCAAATCATTCTCTTTCGGAAGCTATGCAGCGCTATGCAAGAGACCGCCGGCGAAATCTGCAGTGAATCGTTGAAAAAAAACTGCAAGGACTTATGGGACAACCTAGTACATAGTACCAGGATCATCATGTGACCACTCCAACTTTTACTGGTTGGTACCCGTGCGCAAGAAATACTGAGCAAACAATTGATACAGCGTTAAGCTCAACAAGTGTACAGCAGCAGTCTGACACACCATCAACTTTGGGCTGTCAGGGGTCTAAACGCCGAAATTACGTCAAGTTGAGATTGATGATCATTTCTTAATTGCGATTAGGGGTTTCGAAAATGAAAATTGGCGCAATGCATGGTAGGGGGGGGAGGGAGGCGGTGCACTCCCTCCAAGCGTGAGTACTTCCGATGCAACCCACATCTACGATGTGACAGTAGTGCTGGTCCACACCCGCACTAGGATTACGCCAGATTACCGTAGTAATTTCTCATATGAATATCTCCGTCCCCGTTGAATGTTTCTTGTTGTTCGAATTGCCTGCTTTTTATGAAGCAAACTGCCTCTCTGTTGCTGAATTTATTCGCATCCAAAAACTGTGCAATGCTTCTCGTTTGATCCACATCAAGAATTGTTGCTTGTGATCGCAGCTCTTGCTGCGGAGCGAGTCGAACCGCACCCTCTACATTCCGTGGAGGATGCGACATTTCCACCATCAGGCCTGTTCGATCGAAAACTGTGTCCTCGCGGTGGCCTCTTTGCGCCCACCCGCGATATCGGGGTGAGTCGGCTGCTGAGCCAGCACGGAACGCGGAGCGTTCTCTCTTTCAACCTCCTTCTAGCAGATGTCAGAAGAAGCAACACGCTCGTGGGTGCTCGAGTCAGTTGAATTGAATGGCGGTTCGCTCAAATGTGCTACTTCAATGAGTTGTTGTCTGTCCAGATGCTCATGACCTATCGCTTCCCTAAATGCCCCCACGCCACATTTTCTGAAGACAGCATTGGAACTTGAGTGTCGAGAATGTTTTTTGGAGCTTTCGCTTCTGCTTTCTACAATACATTCAAATGTTAAATAAACAAGTAAATAAGTAAAGATAGATTGCGGAGATAGAAGATAGATTGAAACAATCTTCTTTGGGGTGCGCCACGCATTCTACTTTCTCGGAATGTCGTGGAGGCAGTCTGAATGCGTATTTGGCCCACACAATGAACAGCGGGGACCAGCCGATGAACAAGTCAGTGTTTTTCCTTCTCAAACAAGTCTTGTATCAATTCACCAACCGCGGAGGGATGGAAGGCTTGGTTGGCCTAGGCGGGAAATCCGAGTGTAAATGAATAAATAAACATCTGTGCAATTAAAATAATAAATAAATAAACATGTTAAAATCTGCTGGTTTAATCTCTATGTAAGGAGGGCGACTACGCCAAAAAGGGGAAACTGTTGAGGTGACTTTAGCACGTATCGTTCCGTCTACAGAATTGCTACATAATGTAGTTTAAAATAGTGTGGAAGTGGTTGTATGCGAAAGAAATTTGAAGGTATTTCAATAACCGATCGTGAATTTTTACTGGACACACATCACAACTTCCAAAACTAATCGGCTAAGCCACTATACGCACTACCCAGCTATCTATTTTAAATTCTTCGCACTTCTTGGCGCCTTCCTTGGGTTTGAATCAACAGAGGTGAGTAGCGGCAGAATTTGTTCGCTGTTTCCTTCATCCGTCGGCTGATGAAGCATTGTGTGCGCGCGAGGGCGGAGCGTTGAAGTACAGTGCGTTTCAAAAGTATGAAGCCACCTTGAAATTGATAATTTCACGTTTCGCGTTCGTTTCTACGAACTGGCGTTAGCAGCATTGGATTCACCGTAGACGAAAATAGCTAGATTGCTCTTTCCAGAAAAAAGCTTGATCTCCGGCAAAAACTAAGCGTTTTTGAATTTTTTTGTTTGTTTCAGAAGTATGTAGCCACTCCAGAATATCGGGCATTTTTACACTCCTGTTCAAATTTTGCGCTCTTTTTGGCGGGAAGTTCTTGTCATAAATAGCCAGCTTGACCTGTTCTTCAAAAATAACCACTACGCCAGTCCGTGGAGGTGTCCTGACTATTGAGGAACAAGCTCAGATCCGAGCGCTCAAGGATGCTGGCTTGACAAACCGCGACATTGCTCGTCAGCTCGGACGTTCGCAAGATGTGTCGACCACTTCCTTCGAAATTCCAATAGTTATCGGTCTGCACTTGTACCGGGTCGTCCGCGTGTGATTTCGAGCCAGAATCGTCGACGAATCAGCCGCATGGTGTCGAACTCCACATGGAGCGTCAACCAAGTTCGCGCTGAGACCGCTATCTGCATCAAGAACATTGATATGGCGTTGTATTCGATCGAACGAACACATCTGCAGACAAACCATGCAGAAGACACGTCATCTCACGAACTTCCACAAGCAGGCGCGACTGGAGTTTGCCCACAAAAACATGGCACGCAATGGGAAAATGTAGGAACTTTCTGGTTTCGTCGACGTCATGAATTTCACATGCTTATTGCTTCAGGTCATCTTCGGTGACGACAAAAAATTTAATCTGGATGGTCCCGATGGTTACCGGTATTACTGGAGAGATCTACGACAGGCTCCCACCACCTTCTCTCGACGGAACTTCGGAGGCGGGTCTCTGATGAATGGGCAGGCTTCTGCAGTAGGGGGAAGCTGAAGCTCAGATTCCCATCATGTCGTATGAACAGTCTAGGGTATCAAGCCGTACTGGAGTCCAGCCTGCTGCCCTTCCTAACGGGGAGAAAACGGCAGACTCATGTTCTGCAGCAGTACAACGCAGCAGTTCATGTGTTCAAATCGACCACAGACTGGCTCCAACGTAATCGACTCCGGGTAATGGAATGGCCAGCTTGCTCATCTGACTGCAACCCAATGGAGAACATGTGAGGTATCTTGGTCTGGCAGGTCTACTTGAATAACAGCCAGTTCAACAATGTTGGGGAGCTGAAAACCGCTATTCTGACTGCCTCTGACAACATCGGTGACGAAGTGATCCAGAAACTTGTTAGCAGTATGCGTAGCAGGGTATTTGATGTAATAAGAAATAATGGTGGTCCAATTGACTATTAATTTTTAATAAAAATCGTATTTTTTGAGAGTGGCTACATACTTTTGAAACAAACAAAAAATTTCAAAAACGATCTATTTTTGCTAGAGATCAGGCTTTTTCCTGTAAAAAGCAACATAGGTACTTCCGGCTACGAGGAATTGAATGCGACAAACGCCGGTTCGTATAAACAAAGGCAAAGGGAAAAAATATTGAATTTAAGGTGGCTACATACTTTTGAAACGCACTGTATATCCGGTAGGAAAGCGAGTAAGCAGAGACCGCGCCTCTTGGTGTAAAATATAGCTTTTCATTAACGCGGTGTCATGCTCGAGTTCTCCCTATGCGTGCGTGGTTTTTTCCAATCTTGCCGCACTGAGTTCTGTGTTGTGTGCGCACAACATACTACGTGCTCTCTATACGTGGCAGAGTGGAATGCTCTGGGGTTAAAATTATGATATTCATGCAATCTTGTGAAACTCAACTGGGTAGGGGACGGGAACTCTCCCTCACAGGAGTGAATTTTTTTTTAATTTTTTCAATGTACAGCTCATTGTAGAGTCGTGTGTTGCCTTCCCTTACCGTAGTCCACTCCAGCTCTAGGAATCCGTTGGAATAGAAAACTATAGAAGCAAAGACGAGCAGTAGTAGATGTCATCACAACAGCGCACCCCCGGTTCCAAAACACAGTGTGCCCTCGATAACAATATCCTAATACTATTTTAATTGATGAAGTACCAGTTTATGATATAATGGATCACTGAGTCGAGATATTGTTCAAAATTATCTCCTTTGCACTGATGACCTCGAGTTGCTTGGTGACCGCTTCCACTGCGGTTCACAGATACTCGACATCGACCTCCTGCCATTCTGCAAGTAGGACTGGCTTCAAAGTGTCCAAACTTAGGTGATAGTTCGGCAAGACCATTTGCTGTAAATGGTTCCAGACCCAGTCCGGCAGGTTTGAGTGCCACATATCGTAGCCCCAGAGTGCTTGACAATTCTGCTCACAGAATGCGGCTGTAGAGTTTGATCCGGCGCTTGCGCACGGTGGGACAAAGCTTTTCCAGGAAAATGTTTTTTAGACCACGGAATCAGGCTATCTTTTAAATAACACTCTGGTAGGCATTGGAGTTGATTTTAAGATTTTTGTACTCGAATACGAGGGATGTCATGCCCTCAGATGTCATTCCAGTCCAAACTAGAACTGGGAAACAGAATTCTCGAGCGTACAAGGCGTTTCTGAGATTTATTTTCTTCGTCAGAAACAGAATTTGTTGGAGTTTTGGCTGTTGTGAGCAACCTCAACAATGGACATTCTCCTGTCAGTCCTAACTTATGCCAATGACCCATTCGAATAGGTATCCGATTGATTTTCTTCGAATTTCAATATTTGAATTCGTGTGTTCGAAAAATCGCGTTTTTCGAATGTATTCGATTCCGAGTGCTCGAAAATTTTCCGTATTCGAAACCGTTAGAATATTTAAAATGTTGGCATTAGGTCGTCTTTTCTAAATGTTTCATGCTTCGCCGTTTCAGGCAACCAGCGACTTCCTGCAGAGATGAAGATCACGAAGGTGCTAATTGCAGATGACATCGAGAAGGAATGCGTGGATTTGCTTCAGGGAAACGGAATTGAGGTTCAGTTTTACATTATGATGCTGGACTCTGGAAAGCAGAACTGATCTGTGTGTCTTTAGGTTACGATTAGAACGAAGCAGTCCGTAGATGAGCTGAAGAAGTTGCTTCCAGAACATGACGCTGTTATTGTGCGCAGTGCGACGAAAGTGGGTTCGATTTTTCAGCTCTGCTTACTCATCTACCTCCGCAAATAAGCAGCGGCTGCTACAGGCGAAGATCCCATTTGCACCTAAATAGAACGCCAGCGTTTAAAAGCCTTTTGGATATGGTTCCACTCTTTACAACACTTTCTGTGCTTTCTGTGCCTCTTAACTTTTATTTATCGTTGGCCACACGTTGCTTTCAGTTTTGACTCCGTTTCAGAGAATTGCAAAGCAAGAAAGTACCTATAGGCGTTCTCGCAAAATGAGTCCTTGCTCCCTCGAACAAATGCTTATCCTTATGCGTCGAACTGCCACTGCATCACCTGTCCTCCCACTGACTATCGAGTTGCTCGAGCGGGCAGTATCAGCGTCTGAATTCGTCCTTTTCGATTGCCAAGGTGCTCCAATCGATCCTCGTCGCTCAAGAGACAGGAGCAGCGTCACATTGTTCAGGGCTCTCACGAAGAGGTCCGACTAACGTGTTGGTGGGCGTCCTAGTGTTCTCCTGACATTCTGCAGAGTCCAATCGGTCACGGCTTTCGTTCAGCGGGTGTCTGGGAAGTGCATTACGTGGCCGACCCATCTAATTTTCGACGACTTGGCCCATGTGAGAGCGTCTCTAATCTTTGAACGTCGACGAAGCTGGAGTCCGGAGGCCTTCTCTCACTTGCGTGAATCGTGTCACTCCCAGCATCGTCCTTTCGCTGATCTTCGTATGGTCCACGTCTCCTAGGCATGCGTTAGCAACTTCGAAATCAAATAGGTGAGTACGAAGACATGTGTTCTTGTCTTCTTGACGAATTCCTCGACGCTCTTAGAAGCCCACAAAGCCCACGTCGCGTCCAGCCCAGCTCCGGCACTAAGTCGTTGGCAATCCTGAGCGGTTATCTTCGCCCTGAAGTTCGCGACGTGTGCGCGAGCGTTACGGATGCTCAACCCTGCCTCCACAGTTTCGGCCAACACTTCCGCTCTTCTCTCCTTAAGACCCTTATTTATCGCCGCTCTGCATATCTCCGCAACGTCGGACGTCAGTTGGTAGTTGCCTGACGCTCGTGCTGCTCCACGCTGGCGAATCAACTCGAGAGTTTACGGAGACAGACGTCTCATGGTGGCCTTCAAGCTCTCGGCTCCCTTAACACTATCGCGGAGATGGTGCACGGAGCGATCATCGTAGAGGGAGCCGCCGATGCAGAGAGAAGAAACGAAGAAATTGTGATAAGGACAAAGATAAAAAGAGATTGAGTATAAAAGGTGTGCGATTGATGATAATAAACACTTCGCACTCTTACTTGTTAGGACAAGTCAAGGAGAGCCAACTGGCGATCAGGATGAGATTCGAACTCACGCGGGGAAACCCCAGTGGATTAGCAATTCCTTGGGGTTTCTCCTTGAACGTCAAAATCTTGCACTCGATATCGAAGTCATTACCGTTGTGAACTTTAACTCTGTGCTTGCCGAGTAGTGTTAAAGGTTACCACGTCGTTTCCCAGTCAGGTGTTTTTTGATGCGTATCCCCAGCGTTCTGCTGCACTACACCGAGTCTGATAAATTACTCCACTTTCTGAGCAGTCGCCAGCTCTAGTGTGTGGGCAAATATCGCAATTATCTTATATGCTATCAGATAGTTGTGATATAATGCCTGTCGTAAATCTATTTCGCACAAGTTGCTTTTTGATGTTATTTGAGGGAATATTGACTGGCGACCGTTTTGAGCGAAGGAATCTCGAGACCGAGCTTCCCTCGCGCAAAGCGCTCGAAGCGCTTTGGACTTCTACCAGAAATCCCAGTACGAACAGCAGAAATGAGTGTCTGTCTATCACAAACGATCTGCTCCCGTCTGCGCCTCTGCGAGCTCAACGACTATGAGTGAGATGGGGTCCTGGGCCGGTATGCATATCTCGCTCGGGGCCTCCCGTCGGGGAATAATTTAAAGGGCGGCGGAATCCCGCGATGTACACCTCCGGGGAGATACCGTATTCCCCAGCCCCCTCGGGGCCGGGGCGCCACCTACTCCGACGTAAGGGGAATGCTGCGGACAGCGAAGGAAAACATATGATTCGCGCAGGATTTTGCCGGTGAAGTGAGAAAAAGAGGTAGTTGGGTGTATTTTTCTTCAACTCAGAGCTTGATTTTCATTATTCTTACTTTATTGAGCACCACTGAAATGTTCGTTTCAGAGAGGAATATTTGCTGCCTGAGTTCTCGATTTTTCTAGGTTTTAAAAGCATTATTTGTTATTGTATTGCAAAACCAATTCATCATGACAAATTATGTCCATCACGCAGTAGGGAACAGTAAAGTGGACCATTGTATTGCGCTGCCGGGTACATTTAACTAAGCGATTATGTGCTTTCAACATATAACTTTTCTAGTCAGACTGTTTGGTGTAAAGCTGGATAGGATTATGATATGAAATTTCTTCGAAAAAATCAGGGAAGACGAGTTTTAATGAAGCTTGTGTTCAGAAATGAGAGCGTCTAAAAGCAGTCCTGCATAAAAGGAGACAGAGCTTTCAAGAATTTCCGAAAAATCCAACGTTTCACTTTTGCTCATGTTAAATTATATTTTCTTTAACACGAAATAGCAGACTGAATAGCTTGCAGCACTATTCCTTATAAAATAAAAAACAAATAAACGGATAAACAAAAATTCGCAAACAGACAAACACGCGAATAGTTAAACACAAGTAAAACGGCATGTTATTAGAAAATAAAAAACACTCTTAACGCTACAACCTAATTCCCAGCCCATTGTGCCTCCCTAACCTCCTTTACTCCCTTTTTTCTTCAAACGCGCATGAATGCGCGACAGCGAGCAGCTGACATTTTCGCCGAGAAATGCAAAACCTAATCCGTGCCTACGTACTACGCATATCACATACGGCTCGGAAGTTCCCCGGCCGTGGTGGGAGCCATATGCATTGCGGGTTAGGGGCCCCAAACCTGCTGGGTACGACCTGCAGTTGGGGCGCCCCGAGTGGGGCACCCCGCCGCCCCGAGATATGCGTACGGGCCCTGGTGAGTCTCATTCGCTACTGGTCTGCTAACAGCGAGTTGTAGCGACTGCTACACTAATTGATGGAAAGTCGTGTGAGTTCATCTTTAGCATTAGTTAAGTTTCGCGCCGTTCTTGACTTTAGGTCAAAAATGACAGCGCGGGGGGGGGGGGGCGTTTGGTCGGGTAGGCTTCAAATTGAAAAACATCGAGCCATCTTTAGGCCTCTGAAGACAGTCGTTGAAACGGTCGAAACGTCAAGCCTAAAATAAAGTTTTCACCTACCAACCAAGCTCACTGGCCCAGAAGCAGAAGCATCACAGCTGATAACGATGCCGAGGTTTCAAGACGAGAAAACATGGAGACTATAATAAATTCAGTTTATGTGCAGCCTTGCTTGTTACACTTCAATTTGCGGGGCTGGCCAAACCGCTTCAGTCGCAGGCATCTGACTCGGCTTGCCAGTTGTGTTGTTCATGCCTTTTCGTGGCCAAGTGCGTGATAAAGAGGTCAGGAACGCCGCCCTCACCGCTGTTCGTAAGCTCGCTCAAAACCTTGTCTGTACCTAGTTTTTACGCATATTTAAAGGAAAAATCTTCGACGAATCGTCTTTGTGTTACAGATCACCAGGGAGCTCATCGAAGTCGGTGCTAGCGGTCGTCTGAGACTAGTCGGAAGGGCCGGCACTGGCGTCGACAATATCGATGTGGAGGCGGCGTCTGAGAACAAAGTGCTCGTCATGAACACACCTCGTTAGTGTTCAGTCGAATTCGAAGTATCGTTCTGCTACAAAATTCCAGTTTCAACTGATGTCTAACAATACCTTCGAACTGGCCCGTAGCGGTGTCTAGCAATATTCCCCCGTAGTCGTCGGCGCTAAGCAAATGGCAGCACTACCGTGTGGTATTGGCAGGATCGCTACAATACCGGCCTTAACTTTTGGTCATTGGGCGAAAAAAGCGAAAAAAACCGCCTTTTCAAACGCTTTTCTGTAGCGCTCTTCAAATTGACCGCATTGTAAATTGAAACACATATTCGTGATCAGCACCGAGCTCTCTTTCCGATGAGCTGAAAATCGCATAGCGAGCGTCTGAAATGTAGTTCAGTGACCTAATTTCTGCCCGGCGCGGCTGACCCCTGTGCTCGCGGGAGATAATTACACCCACAGCTCCCAAGTGGCTAACGAAGGAAAGATTCGGCCTTTTAAAGCCTAGTTTCTGCATTATATACATAGTCACACATAGTTCTTTGGATTTCCTAGTATTTCACGATCACAATGATCTACTTCCTTAAAGGATCCGACAATTTAAGTGTTGTTATTTTCAGAAAATGCCACCGCTTTGGAGGACTCTAATTTCGTCTTATCAAGATTGTATGTGCTTATACTCGTTTGTCACGTTGGAGGCGAGAGTGAAAATCAAGCTGCGAAGTTGGAACCTTCAAGGTTGAAATCGTTAGCGATTGTACGCTGCCAAAGTTGCCCATATGACACTTCTTCGTAGTTAGCCGTACACTTTTCGTATCATTAAAGTGGGCACAAAATGGTTTCTTTGAAGACAGGAACGTAGATATCTGGAGGCCTATGAAAACACCTTATAGTCTTCTACAGGTGGGATTTCGACTGGCCCGGAGGACACTTTGGCCACCCAGTTACAGAGCAAACTCACCTCAAATGCTAACTGAGTGTCACTTTAAAAAATGTTTAAAAACTAAAAAAATTTCTACGAGGCCATTCCCTAGTTAATTCTGAATCGAAGGATAGTTCGATTTCAAATTTACGTTCATTTGTACCGGTTTTTCACGAGTAAAATGTACCATAGCCCTGGTCGGGACCCAGATTAGTTCCGGAGCCAGTCCACTCTCCTGCCTCTGTGACCCCTCGCGCCATCTGAGAGCGCCGTAAATCGCCTAACCACAGTTTTCACACTTCCGGTGCCGCGGCGCCACGTTGATCCTTCCAAACGAGGGTGGAGTAGAATAGTACACCAAACAAGGTTTGCACAACTACGATCTCTCCCTTATACTTATACGCTTGTGTTTTTCATCTCGCATTTACGCTTTAACAATGTTTAGATGCGTGGCGCATCCCAGAAAGACTGCTCGAACTCGCTTCATTTTCACAACGCTCAGTCTACAAGCTGTCCCTCTCCCTCGATTGAAAGGTTCGATTCTGTATGCATTGCTTACGGCGCACTCCAAAGGCCAGCTGGACAGCCTTAAAGCAACTCCTGAGTAAGGCGGTAGGAAACTTCTGGTAGAACTCCCCAAACGCTCAGTCCACAAGCTGTCCCTCCCCCCTCGATTGAAAGGTTCGATTCTGTATGCATTGCTTACGGCGCACTCCAAAGGCCAGCTGGACAGCCTTAAAGCAACTCCTGAGTAAGGCGGTAGGAAACTTCTGGTAGAACTCCCCAAACGCTCAGTCCACAAGCTGTCCCTCCCCCCTCGATTGAAAGGTCCGATTCTGTATGCATTGCTTACGGCGCACTCCAAAGGCCAGCTGGACAGCCTTAAAGCAACTCCTGAGTAAGGCGGTAGGAAACATCTGCTAGAACTCCCCAAACGCTCAGTCCACAAGCTGTCCCTCCCCCCTCGATTGAAAGGTTCGATTCTGTATGCATTGCTTACGGCGCACTCCAAAGGCCAGCTGGACAGCCTTAAAGCAACTCCTGAGTAAGGCGGTAGGAAACTTCTTGTAGAACTCCCCAAACGCTCAGTCCATAAGCTGTCCCTCTCCCTCGATTGAAAGATTCGATTCTGTATGCATTGTTCACGGCGCACTCCAAAGGCCAGCTGGACAGCCTTAAAGCAACTCCTGAGTAAGGCGGTAGAAAACTTCTGGTAGAACTCCCCAAACGCTCAGTCCACAAGCTGTCCCTCCCCCTCGATTGAAAGGTTCGATTCTGTATGCACTGTTCACGGCGCACTCCAAAGGCCAGCAGGACAGCCTTAAAGCAACTCCTGAGTAAGGTGGTAGAAAACTTCTGGTAGAACTCCTCAAACGCTCAGTCCACAAGCTGTCCCTCCTCCCTCGATTGAAAGGTCCGATTCTGTATGCATTGTTCACGGCGCACTCCAAAGGCCAGCTGGACAGCCTTAAAGCAACTCCTGAGTAAGGCGGTAGGAAACTTCTGGTAGAACTCCCCAAACGCTCAGTCCACAAGCTGTCCCTCCCTCTTCGATTGAAAGGTTCGATTCTGTATGCATTGTTCACGGCGCACTCCAAAGGCCAGCTGGACAGCCTTAAAGCAACTCCTGAGTAAGGCATCTGTTATACTCCCGCGGGAGCATCCGCGGAACGTCCGCGGACCAATGGTGCACGGCGGAGGCGGGCGTGGCGAGGCGCGGCGATTGGCCAGGTGACGAGTCTCGGCGCGATTCCCGCCCTTCCGCGGATGCTCCCGCGGGAGTATAACTCAGGCCTAAGGTGGTAGGAAACTTCTGGTAGAACTCCTCAAACGCTCAGTATACAAGCTGTCCCTCCCCCCTCGATTGAAAGGTTCGATTCTGTATGCATTGTTCACAGCGCACTCCAAAGGCTAGCTGGACAGCCCTAGAGCAACTCCTGACTAGGGCGGCTGCAAATTCTGACAAAACTCCCCAAACGCTCAGTCTACAAGCTGTCCCTCCCCCTCGATTGAAAGGTTCGATTCTGTATGCATTGTTCACAGCGCACTCCAAAGGCTAGCTGGACAGCCCTAGAGCAACTCCTGACTAGGGCGGCTGCAAATTCTGACAAAACTCCCCAAACGCTCAGTCTACAAGCTGTCCCTCCCCCTCAATTGAAAGATTCGATTCTGTATGCATTGTTCACGGCGCACTCCAAAGGCCAGCTGGACAGCCCTAGAGCAACTCCTGACTAGGGCGGCTGCAAATTCTGACAAAACTCCCCAAACGCTCAGTCTACAAGCTGTCCCTCCCCCTCAATTGAAAGATTCGATTCTGTATGCATTGTTCACGGCGCACTCCAAAGGCCAGCTGGACAGCCTTAAAGCAACTCCTGAGTAAGGTGGTAGGAAACTTCTGGTAGAACTCCTCAAACGCTCAGTCCACAAGCTGTCCCTCCCCCCCTCGATTGAAAGGTCCGATTCTGTGTGCATTGCTTACGGCGCACTCCAAAGGCCAGCTGAACAGCCTTAAAGCAACTCCTGAGTAAGGCGGTAGGAAACTTCTGGTAGAACTCCCCAAACGCTCAGTCCACAAGCTGTCCCTCCCCCCCCTCGATTGAAAGGTTCGATTCTGTTTGCACTGTTCACGGCGCACTCCAAAGGCCAGCAGGACAGCCTTAAAGCAACTCCTGAGTAAGGTGGTAGGAAACTTCTGGTAGAACTCCTCAAACGCTCAGTCCACAAGCTGTCCCTCCCCCCTCGATTGAAAGGTTCGATTCTGTATGCATTGTTCACAGCGCACTCCAAAGGCCAGCTGGACAGCCTTAAAGCAGTTTAGTTCAGGCATCCTATAGCATGTAGCGGTGTTGTTTATAAGCAGTTTACAGAGAATCATATACTGATGTGGAGAGAGTACGTCGAGCATTGGAAATGATTTATGAGTTGTAATAATGTGGAAGTGGTACTTATGAAGCAGAGGGCCCGTACCCATACAAAATACCGTAGGATGTGGTCCACCTAGCCTTAAAGCAACTCCTGAGTAAGGCGGTAGGAAATTTCTGGTAGAACTCCCCAAACGCTCAGTCCACAAGCTGTCCCTCCCTCTTCGATTGAAAGGTTCGATTCTGTATGCATTGTTCACGGCGCACTCCAAAGGCCAGCTGGACAGCCTTAAAGCAACTCCTGAGTAAGGCATCTGTTATACTCCCGCGGGAGCATCCGCGGAACGTCCGCGGACCAATGGTGCACGGCGGAGGCGGGCGTGGCGAGGCGCGGCGATTGGCCAGGTGACGAGTCTCGGCGCGATTCCCGCCCTTCCGCGGATGCTCCCGCGGGAGTATAACTCAGGCCTAAGGTGGTAGGAAACTTCTGGTAGAACTCCTCAAACGCTCAGTATACAAGCTGTCCCTCCCCCCTCGATTGAAAGGTTCGATTCTGTATGCATTGTTCACAGCGCACTCCAAAGGCTAGCTGGACAGCCCTAGAGCAACTCCTGACTAGGGCGGCTGCAAATTCTGACAAAACTCCCCAAACGCTCAGTCTACAAGCTGTCCCTCCCCCTCGATTGAAAGGTTCGATTCTGTATGCATTGTTCACAGCGCACTCCAAAGGCTAGCTGGACAGCCCTAGAGCAACTCCTGACTAGGGCGGCTGCAAATTCTGACAAAACTCCCCAAACGCTCAGTCTACAAGCTGTCCCTCCCCCTCAATTGAAAGATTCGATTCTGTATGCATTGTTCACGGCGCACTCCAAAGGCCAGCTGGACAGCCTTAAAGCAACTCCTGAGTAAGGTGGTAGGAAACTTCTGGTAGAACTCCTCAAACGCTCAGTCCACAAGCTGTCCCTCCCCCCCTCGATTGAAAGGTCCGATTCTGTGTGCATTGCTTACGGCGCACTCCAAAGGCCAGCTGAACAGCCTTAAAGCAACTCCTGAGTAAGGCGGTAGGAAACTTCTGGTAGAACTCCCCAAACGCTCAGTCCACAAGCTGTCCCTCCCCCCCTCGATTGAAAGGTTCGATTCTGTTTGCACTGTTCACGGCGCACTCCAAAGGCCAGCAGGACAGCCTTAAAGCAACTCCTGAGTAAGGTGGTAGGAAACTTCTGGTAGAACTCCTCAAACGCTCAGTCCACAAGCTGTCCCTCCCCCCTCGATTGAAAGGTTCGATTCTGTATGCATTGTTCACAGCGCACTCCAAAGGCCAGCTGGACAGCCTTAAAGCAGTTTAGTTCAGGCATCCTATAGCATGTAGCGGTGTTGTTTATAAGCAGTTTACAGAGAATCATATACTGATGTGGAGAGAGTACGTCGAGCATTGGAAATGATTTATGAGTTGTAATAATGTGGAAGTGGTACTTATGAAGCAGAGGGCCCGTACCCATACAAAATACCGTAGGATGTGGTCCACCTAGCCTTAAAGCAACTCCTGAGTAAGGCGGTAGGAAATTTCTGGTAGAACTCCCCAAACGCTCAGTCTACAAGCTGTCCCTCTCCCTCGATTGAAAGATTCGATTCTGTATGCATTGTTCACGGCGCACTCCAAAGGCCAGCTGGACAGCCTTAAAGCAACTCCTGAGTAAGGTGGTAGGAAACTTCTGGTAGAACTCCTCAAACGCTCAGTCCACAAGCTGTCCCTCCCCCCTCGATTGAAAGATTCGATTCTGTATGCATTGTTCACGGCGCACTCCAAAGGCCAGCTGGACAGCCTTAAAGCAACTCCTGAGTAAGGTGGTAGGAAACTTCTGGTAGAACTCCTCAAACGCTCAGTCCACAAGCTGTCCCTCCCCCTCGATTGAAAGATTCGATTCTGTATGCATTGTTCACGGCGCACTCCAAAGGCTAGCTGGACAGCCCTAGAGCAACTCCTGACTAGGGCGGCTGCAAATTTCTGACAAAACTCCCCAAACGCTCAGTCTACAAGCTGTCCCTCCCCCTCGATTGAAAGATTCGATTCTGTATGCATTGTTCACGGCGCACTCCAAAGGCCAGCTGGACAGCCTTAAAGCAACTCCTGAGTAAGGCGGTAGGAAACTTCTGGTAGAACTCCCCAAACGCTCAGTCCACAAGCTGTCCCTCCCTCCTCGGTTGAAAGGTTCGATTCTGTATGCATTGCTTACGGCGCACTCCAAAGGCCAGCTGAACAGCCTTAAAGCAACTCCTGAGTAAGGCGGTAGGAAACTTCTGGTAGAACTCCCCAAACGCTTAGTCCACAAGCTGTCCCTCCCCCCCTCGATTGAAAGGTTCGATTCTGTTTGCACTGTTCACGGCGCACTCCAAAGGCCAGCAGGACAGCCTTAAAGCAACTCCTGAGTAAGGTGGTAGGAAACTTCTGGTAGAACTCCTCAAACGCTCAGTCCACAAGCTGTCCCTCCCCCCTCGATTGAAAGGTTCGATTCTGTATGCATTGTTCACAGCGCACTCCAAAGGCCAGCTGGACAGCGTTAAAGCAGTTTAGTTCAGGCATCCTATAGCATGTAGCGGTGTTGTTTATAAGCAGTTTACAGAGAATCATATACTGATGTGGAGAGAGTACGTCGAGCATTGGAAATGATTTATGAGTTGTAATAATGTGGAAGTGGTACTTATGAAGCAGAGGGCCCGTACCCATACAAAATACCGTAGGATGTGGTCCACCTAGCCTTAAAGCAACTCCTGAGTAAGGCGGTAGGAAATTTCTGGTAGAACTCCCCAAACGCTCAGTCTACAAGCTGTCCCTCTCCCTCGATTGAAAGATTCGATTCTGTATGCATTGTTCACGGCGCACTCCAAAGGCCAGCTGGACAGCCTTAAAGCAACTCCTGAGTAAGGTGGTAGGAAACTTCTGGTAGAACTCCTCAAACGCTCAGTCCACAAGCTGTCCCTCCCCCTCGATTGAAAGATTCGATTCTGTATGCATTGTTCACGGCGCACTCCAAAGGCCAGCTGGACAGCCTTAAAGCAGTTTAGTTCAGGCATCCTATAGCATGTAGCGGTGTTGTTTATAAGCAGTTTACAGAGAATCATATACTGATGTGGAGAGAGTACGTCGAGCATTGGAAATGATTTATGAGTTGTAATAATGTGGAAGTGGTACTTATGAAGCAGAGGGCCCGTACCCATACAAAATACCGTAGGATGTGGTCCACCTAGCCTTAAAGCAACTCCTGAGTAAGGCGGTAGGAAATTTCTGGTAGAACTCCCCAAACGCTCAGTCTACAAGCTGTCCCTCTCCCTCGATTGAAAGATTCGATTCTGTATGCATTGTTCACGGCGCACTCCAAAGGCCAGCTGGACAGCCTTAAAGCAACTCCTGAGTAAGGTGGTAGGAAACTTCTGGTAGAACTCCTCAAACGCTCAGTCCACAAGCTGTCCCTTCCCCTCGATTGAAAGATTCGATTCTGTATGCATTGTTCACGGCGCACTCCAAAGGCCAGCTGGACAGCCTTAAAGCAACTCCTGAGTAAGGTGGTAGGAAACTTCTGGTAGAACTCCTCAAACGCTCAGTCCACAAGCTGTCCCTCCCCCCCCCCCTCGATTGAAAGGTCCGATTCTGTGTGCATTGCTTACGGCGCACTCCAAAGGCCAGCTGAACAGCCTTAAAGCAACTCCTGAGTAAGGCGGTAGGAAACTTCTGGTAGAACTCCCCAAACGCTCAGTCTACAAGCTGTCCCTCTCCCTCGATTGAAAGATTCGATTCTGTATGCATTGTTCACGGCGCACTCCAAAGGCCAGCTGGACAGCCTTAAAGCAACTCCTGAGTAAGGTGGTAGGAAACTTCTGGTAGAACTCCTCAAACGCTCAGTCCACAAGCTGTCCCTTCCCCTCGATTGAAAGATTCGATTCTGTATGCATTGTTCACGGCGCACTCCAAAGGCCAGCTGGACAGCCTTAAAGCAACTCCTGAGTAAGGTGGTAGGAAACTTCTGGTAGAACTCCTCAAACGCTCAGTCTACAAGCTGTCCCTCCCCCTCGATTGAAAGATTCGATTCTGTATGCATTGTTCACGGCGCACTCCAAAGGCTAGCTGGACAGCCCTAGAGCAACTCCTGACTAGGGCGGCTGCAAATTTCTGACAAAACTCCCCAAACGCTCAGTCTACAAGCTGTCCCTCCCCCTCGATTGAAAGATTCGATTCTGTATGCATTGTTCACGGCGCACTCCAAAGGCCAGCTGGACAGCCTTAAAGCAACTCCTGAGTAAGGCGGTAGGAAACTTCTGACAAAACTCCCCAAACGCTCAGTCTACAAGCTGTCCCTCCCCCTCGATTGAAAGATTCGATTCTGTATGCATTGTTCACGGCGCACTCCAAAGGCCAGCTGGACAGCCTTAAAGCAACTCCTGAGTAAGGCGGTAGGAAACTTCTGGTAGAACTCCCCAAACGCTCAGTCCACAAGCTGTCCCTCCCTCCTCGGTTGAAAGGTTCGATTCTGTATGCATTGGGCAAAGTGGCCAACATGGCACTTCTTTGCGTTTATCCGCGCACTTTTCCCATGGTAAAAGCAACTACAGAAACATTTCTTTGAAGGAAGAAGCATAACGATTTGGAGGCCTATGAAAACTCCTTATAGACTTCCACAGGTGGGATTCCGACCAGGCTAGAAGACATTTCAGTCACTCAGTTACGAAGCAAACTCACTCCAAATGTGAATTGAGTGAAACTGAAAAATTTTCAAAAATGGGAAAGTTACTCACGAGTGCACTCACCAACTAAATCTGACTCGAACGGTGGTTCAGTTTCCATTTTGCATTCATTTGTACAAGGATTATCACGAGTCAAATGCCCAGTAGCCGTAATCGAGACCCAGATTTGTTCCGGAGTCATTCCTCTCGCCTGCTCTCGTGGCCCCTCGCGCCATCTGAGGACGCCGTAAACCGCCTAACCAGAGTCTTCACACTTCCGCTGTCGCTGAGTATTATTGATCCTTCCAACACATAAATATTCTTTAGCCATCAATCAATGGAACGCCGCACGATGGTGGACCAGTGCACGGCGTAAACTACAACGCATAAGAAACATTTTCGCGTTCAAACTATTTAGTATGAGGTATAACACATATGGATTAAGGATAAAGGACGGTGTAAATCAATCTTTTTTAGGATGCGCCGCGCATTCCAATTGTACGCGATATCGTGGAGGTAATCTGATAGCGTATTTGGCATATACAATGACTTGACCAACTGATGTTCAAGTCAGTGTTTCATCCTTCTCAGACAAGGCTGCTAACAATTTTCCAACAGCAGAAAGAAGATTTTTTTACCTTACCTTCGGCAGATTCATTCCTCTCAGTGAAGGCAGACCTCAACGAATCCGTTTATAGGATGGGCCACGTATTCTATTTCTACAGGATTTCGTGGAGGCAATTTGAATGCGTTTGGCTATACAACGACTTGCTCTGTTCAGCCGATGAAGAAGTCAGCGCCTTATCCTTCCCGACCAGTTCCGGAAGGAAGGTTTGGTTGGAGCGGGTCAGAGGGGGAAATCCGAGCCAGGAACATGGTATCGGGTGCACGCGACAGCCGCCAGCTCCTCCGACTCCGCTACACGCGCCCATTTTCTAAAACGTATTAGATGAACACCTAGTAAATATTCTTTAGCCATCAATCAAGGGAGCGCCTCGCGATGCTGGACCAGTCCACGGCGTAACCTACAACGCTTACGAAGCATCTCATAGCCAAAGGCCTTCCCCACTGTGTCGTAGGGGAACACTGGTAAGGTCACTCTCAAGTGTCGATAGCTAGCAATCAACAAGACTCATTGAAAATCTTTGAAGTAAAATGCTCATGAAAAACGAGAGGACGCTGAACATCTGCACAGCCACGATAACGGCTTGATAAAGAATAAAGAGTAAAAGTCAGCGTTACTAAATACCTTTGCGGGATGCGCCACGCATTCCATTATACTTCAACGGGCATTCCAGAAAAAAATAAAAACAGGACTGATAAAATTCTAGTTGGTACTTACGAGAAAGTCGACGATCTGTATTAGAACTTAAAGCTTTCCGGGATGCGCCATGCACCCTATTTCCGCATTATTCAGCTTCTTACCCCATGCGCCCAAAAATAGAAATAAAATAATTTAAAATACAAAGCCTATGTAAAATTGAATTGAAATGGAAATAAAACGAATGAGATTGCACAAAGCATTGGTAAAAATGTGCACTAAAATAAATAAGACAGAAAGGACCGTTAAGACTTCGTTGAAACTCGATCCTGGAGCACGCCACCTCTACGGTGTTTGGTAGGATCAATAATACTCCGCGACAGCGGAAGTGTGAAGACTTTGGTTAGGGGGTTTACGGCGTCCTCAGATGGCGCGAGGGGTCACGAGAGCAGGCGAGAGGAATGACTCCGGAACAAATCTGGGTCTCGATTACGGCTACTGGGCATTTGACTCGTGATAATCCTTGTACAAATGAATGCAAAATGGAAACTGAACCACCGTTCGAGTCAGATTTAGTTGGTGAATGCACTCGTGAGTAATTTTCCCATTTTTGAAAATTTTTCAGTTTCACTCAATTCACATTTGGAGTGAGTTTGCTTCGTAACTGAGTGACTGAAATGTCTTCTAGCTTGGTCGGAATCCCACCTGTGGAAGTCTATAAGGAGTTTTCATAGGCCTCCAAATCGTTATTCTTCTTCCTTCAAAGAAATGTTTCTGTAGTTGCTTTTACCATGGGAAAAGTGCGCGGATAAACGCAAAGAAGTGCCATGTTGGCCACTTTGCCAGCGCATAAATTCTACAGATTTCAGCCCTAAAGGTGCCAACTCCGCGGCTTGATTTCAACCATTACGTTTAACGAGACAAACAAATACAAGAGCACACAAACTTTATATTACAGAGTTAGAGTCCTCCAAAGTGGAAACATTTTTTTAAAATTAATGGCACTTAAACAATCAGATCCTTTGATAAATTATATCGTTGTGATCTCGGTGAACGAGGGAATCCAAAGAACTAAGTATTACTATATATAAGGTAGAAAATAGGCTATAATAGGCCGAATCTCTTGCTTCGTTAGCTACTTAGGAGCTGTGGGTATAATTATCTCCCTCGAGGGAAGGGGTCAGCCACGCCAGGAAGAAATTAGGTCACTGAACTAATTTTCAGGCGCTCGCTAGGCGATTTGCAGCTCATCGGGAAGAGAGCTCGGTGCTGATCACGAATATGAGCTTCAATTTACAATGCGCTCAATTTGAAGAGCACTACAGAAATCGGCGGAAAAAGCGGTTTTTCGCTTTTCCCGCCCAAAGACCAAAAGTTAAGGCCGGTATTGTACTGTGCGTATTAACAAGATAACCACTCGCTTTCTGTTTGCCAACACCTTTTGTTTCGCTATAGAGCCTTCAATATGTAATTCACCACTAGCGGAAAAAGCGCGCTGGCTTTCTCGATGCTCAAAATTATTTCAACGTTTAGTTCCCTAGCTTCTTTTTGTTCTCTTTTTCACGAACGGCAAACGCTCTGGGAGACCCTTATGCTGTAGAGGAGTGTCAGGAGACATTGGCGTGCGATTCGTCAGAACTGGCTTCTTTCGGCCTTCAATGTCGCTATTTCTTTACATTCTTTATAAAGTTCGTCGTATTAGGTTGCGCTTGCTGAGCACCGTAGTCTCCTTCTGACCCTTGTGGTCTATGCCCTTGCTACCATTTTCACGTCGAATTGAACACTTTTCAAATCAAGTTGGACACCCTTTAGCTAGCCTAAGACTTTTGAAATCAAAGCGAACTCTTCCAAACTGAAATGAGCTTCTTCTACGTTAAACTAGAGATTCTCCAAAAAGGTTAGAATAATTTTTTATTCAAGAAAATTTCAATGTGACTTTCTTTGAAGTTTTAATTCATCTGCCCAGTAAGTGAACACATTGTTTGATGTTTTATAACATTTTTATTTTTTGAGGAGAGTAATGGTTTGAAGCTTGTTCTAAAGAGCAGGAAGACGGCAATTTTTATTTTACCAAAGAGGAGATTACCCTATGCCCTTGTACGCGACGTCGCGATTTTTATTCGATTCATACCAGAATTTCTATTTCCATTGAACTTAACACTTATTAACGATGCAACAAAAACATTTGTAAAGAACACTCATATCCTCACTTTGATAGTTCGTGTATTTGGCATTCGCGCTATCCATCAAATAAAAGTTGTGCCGTACTTTTTGACTGCAAGGCGCGACCTGTTTTTTTAACCTATATGCTTGCGTTTTCGCTGTGCTCCGCTTTAATTTCAAAAGTTTTCATAGTTTTTAGTTGGCTATAATTTCAAAAGTCTTCAAAGTAGCTTAGAAGAGTGTCCAATTTGATTTAAAATGTTCGTTCGTCGTGAAAATGATAAAATACTATTCGTAAGATTTGCTACGGTAGTAGAGCTCAACGTTACAGAGAAACTCAAATGTCACAGAGCAATGTCCAGATTATATTTGGCCTCATTGTTCGAATTCGAACAATGTTCGAACAACAGCGATTTACGATTTTCGATTAATCAAACAAAAAGAACAGAAAATCGATCGAAATTATTCGAGCAGGTGTTGGGGCAAATTGTTCCAGCTCATCTCTACTACGCACTGGCAGAGTTGCCAACAGAGTATTTTTTGGAAGAAGCATTCGAATTTTTCTAGCAGTTCAAGTGACCATAAACTGATGCTAATAAGGTAAGAAACATCAAGTCTAAGCATCCTAGTATAACCAACTGCAATCAGTATAAGCCAGATAACGGGTTCGAAAAGGCTCCGGAATATTTTGAACAAATGGGGTGCGTGACACATCCCAAACAGCAGTCTAACTAGTTCCAATATTTTCCTTCTCGTCAGGATGAAGGCAAATCATACTTTGTGCATATGCTGACGTTTTAATTCTGCTGCCTCAAGGATAGCCTTTTGTTTTCAATTTTGTTGTTGTTTTTGTGAGCCCAGGAACGGGGTTGGGACGGAAGTGCTGACCATGTGAGCCAATCCACAGCATTTAGTTAGACCGAGTTGTTTGTTACTCTTGAACTTTGTCGTTAGATGATTAAAATGCTCCCCATGGGTCTGGTCTAACGGTAAGTACCGTAACAAAACCGTTGAAAGGTCAGCTGGTTGCCCATTATGATTGTCCGCAAGTTCAGAGGCCAATTCTCGATCGGCAGCCGAACTCACATGCATTCTCATACTCAGTCTTACCCGACATGTGCCTCAAGCAGACGCTTCTATGAAGGCTGGAAAATGGGAGAGAAAGGAGTTCATGGGCGAAGAGGTGAGCGATCAACCATTAATTTTGCAACCTGAACAATACAAGGTTTGGATACTCCAATGAAGCAAAGGTGCATTGACCTTATTAGCCTCTCATTGTTTGGAAGAGCAGGAACGTAGTTTTGCCAAAGACTCCCGATCTATTCTTAGGCAGGGATTGTTTTCAATTTTATGTAGTGGGGGATGGCTACTATCAGCAAGTTTCAGATTTTCGGTCGAACTTTGGCAGTGTTGGGCCTCGGCAGAATTGGCAGGGAGGTGGCCTCGCGTCTGCGAGCGTTTGGAATGAGGGTGGTAGGGTACGATCCAATGGTCACTAAGGAGGTTTGTCAGTTCCGAATTTAGCTCTAGCTAACCTTGAATGTCACACAGTGGGGATGCATTTCAGGCGGCGGCAGCGATGGACATCGAGCTGTTTTCCCTGGAAGAGATCTGGCCTCAGGCCGACTTCATTACTGTTCATGTGCCCCTGGTCGCTGAAACGACAAACCTGATCAACGCTGAAGGTGGGCAACAATAGTTAGCAGTCAGTCGCAAAGAAAAGTCGCGAATTTCAGTTCTGTCCAAGTGCAAGAAGGGAGTGAGGATCGTCAATGTGGCTCGCGGTGGAATCGTGAACGAGCGCGATTTGGTAGACGCGATGAACACGGGTCAGGTCGGAGGAGCAGCCTTCGACGTATTCCTGGAGGTTATCAAGTTATAGGTTCTAGGGGCCTGTCTTGAAGCAGGGAGTTCCCTTCTTGTGTACTAACATACAGCTGGGTTATATCTTTATTATGGGAAAGCATTGGGGTACTGTAGCGGAGGGGAGACGAGTAGTGGACTGACGAGGCCGGGCCGAGCCGCCGAAGGCGAGCCGAGAGTCGAGAATGACGAAGCCAGGCGTGGCTTCGTCTCCGTAGACGAGGCGCGGGTGTAACGCGACAGCTGGGTGTACCGACAGCTGCCTGTGACCCGGCAAGGTGAGCCTTGCTGCTCTGTCCGTGTCGGTTACCGGTGCATCTTCTCCTTTTCTAGCTGCGAGTGGAATAACAAGCTCAATAGAGTTATAGAGGTTTCTTCCTCAACAAAAAAGGCTTGAACTTGCCACTCTTCTGACGACAAGCGACTGCTGAAGAGCAAGGAGGTGTTGCAGGAACCACCGAAGTGCCGCGATCTCGTGCAGCACCCCAAGGCGATCTGTACTCCTCATCTGGGGGCGTCGACGGTTGATGCTCAATTGCGAGTTGCCAGCGAGATTGCCGAAAACATTGTGCAGTTCAACAACGGGAAAGTGTTCGGCGTGGTCAGTTGGCTTATGCTCCTCTTCCATTCATGCCGATTCCCAGCGTGTTTTTGTTTCAGCTGAATGCGAAGCAAGTGTTGTAATCGACATGTTCGAACGGCATCCGTTCTCCATCTCTTGGCTACCCCTCGTGTTCATTTCGTTGCGTGCCTCTATATAGTGTATAATAAATTACTCTTGTCGCCGTTGTCGCCTTTTTATCATCTATACTAGTGATCTTCCACTTTTACTTAAAACATCGCCTTTCGTCAAAGTTCAAGCTTACGCTGATGACATAAAAGTTTAGGGATCGTACACCTCGAATAACTATGCGGAAGTAAGGCAGGCATTGAAAAAATGGTTGCATGGGCATCTGAGTGGGAAATTCCTCTCAACTTGAATAAATGCCAGGTGAAGCATATTGGAACCTTAGAACCAGTGGAATATGAGATTGGTGGTGTGCTTTTATCCAGCTGTCGCACTGTTAAGGACTTGGGAGTTCTCTTTGAACCCACGCTCGAATTCAGATCTCACATAGACTTCATTGTACGAAAATCATACTCAGCACTTTTCCTGATTTTTCGGAATGTTAAATGTTCTGATGTTGCAATACTGGTTCGCTTATACAAGTCATATGTATTGCCTCACTTGGAATATTGCTCGCCTTTATGGAGCCTCAGAACAAGAAACTATGTACTCAAAATCGAGAAAATACAGAAGCTCTTTACAAAACCTTTATGGTACCGTTGTTCGAATTCTACGGATCGCCTTCTCCTCCTTAGCTATGAAAATCGTCTGAAGCATTTTAAACTGCTGTCACTTCAAGTCCGTAGGATAATATCTGACCTGGTATTTTGCTTCCGCATTATCAGGAACGTGGTGAATCTCTCAGCGAACAAGTAATGGGTTTTTCGGCCTGTTAGTTCTAGGCGAAATAGACTCTGCATCTCTTTCCGTAGAATCCGACGTGCTGGCAGAGATAAGCAGTTCAATATTGTGTTTTATCGGTGTTCTAGATGGTTCCGTCTATTACCCATTGAAGTCTTCCAAGCCCAATCGGGCTCAGTTTTCAGACGCAGGTTGGTGAATCTTGCCTTTCGGGGCGATCTCAATTTTAATGAGAATTGCTTTTAGTATACTGTTTTCTAGTGAACCAGTGGATCTTTCTCCCATGAACTTCGCATCGGCAAATTCTGCTCTGATCTACTATCTCGCTTCCTGCTTTTTTTAAATCAGCAACATTCACATTCGCAAATTCCAAGAAGACATCGGCAGATAAAGATAACTTGCATTAAAGATATTTAAGAGTAGTATTATGTATTGTTGCTGTCAATTATATGAGGGCTTTTCGAACAGTCATTAAATTTCTCAGCTCGTAGCATTACTCATTGTCTTATCTCCTTATTCTCAACATTTCATACACTCTCCTCGCTCTCTCACATCGTTTCAGCTTATTGACGGTGGAATGGTGATTGCAACGGCAGAAGCATTAACACGCAAAGCTTTTTTCTGTCTACTTTTCTTTTCGTACGGCTGCCGCCCTATTCATTTCCTCTCTCTTCAGTTACTGGCTATGAGTTTGCTACGATCCCAAATCGTATAAACGATTCCTAAATATTTATGATCAAAGGTTCGAAAAACACTCAGACTGCAGCATGCACATGCAGCACTGTTTTTGTTTGTGTCTGCTGTTGTTTATTTATTTAAGGCGCACAAATTGTGCAATAAATGAAATGAAATGAAATGAAATGTCTGCAGCTGCCTTCCGCCGTCCTCTGTTTGCCTGTCTAGTTGGCTGGCGTGAATGCACTCGTTTTGGTAGAATGACAGAAAATGTACTTTTTCCAAAGTATCAGGTTGTTGCAAAAGTTATTGCCGTTTTGGGGTATGTTGTATGTTGAAATAGTGGCCTCTCATAAGGATTCATCGGAGGACAGTCGGGAGGCACACCGCCTTGTCCTCGGGGCCTTTCCTACGTGCTATTGGCGAGATTGGAGCTCAGTAACTGTGTGATCGTTTTGGTGCATAGGGAGAGCTTCCCGGGTAAGATTTTCTTGAAGCTGTCGCTGAAGCCTGAGGCAATGCTGTACGTTAGCAGCATGACTGGAAACTACGCGGAATAGCCTTAATGTAACTTTGAACATGAACTCGACGCGCCGCGTGAAAGTGCACAAACTTACTTGTCTACTAGTGCAGAGGTTTTGCGTCTTATATTCAATCTTCACGTCAAGCTGGACACCTAGCACGTTTAGTTGGACACTCTTCTAAACAAACAATGCTTCTGAAGTGAACGTCTTCCAAGTCAAAGCGAGCTTCTTACAAGTTAATCTTCTGACTCTAGGACGGCCAGACTAATTCTCCGTTCAAGGAAAATTTAGTATAACTTTTTAGTTTTAGTTAAAGGGTAAAGGACGGGTTACTCAATCCCCTCTGGGATGCGCCACGCATTCTACTTCACGTCGTGGAGGCAATTCGAATGCGTATTTAGCCATACAAGACTTGCGATGGCCAGCCGATGAACAAGTCAGCGCTTTATCCTTCCCAGACAAGTCTGGTTCCAATTCACCGACCCCGGAGGGATGCAGGGCTTGGTTGGCCTGGAGGGAAATCTGAACCAGGAACCTGGTATCGGGCGCAGGCGACAGTCGGCGCCTCCACCGACTGCGCTACACGCACCCTTTTTTAGTTAAGTTTCTGGAATGGGTGTATTGATTTTATAAAAATTTCATAAAATTTAAAAATTAACACTAAATGATTGTTTGAAAGTGCAATCCCTTCTTTCGTATCGCACTGTGAACTGTAGAACGACCGACACGCATGTCTAAGAATTTTAGTTGTACAATGACTTTACAGTGTTTCATTCGTCCTTATACTCACGGAGGGCAACTGCCCTCTAATGACGGCAGATCTATGTGAAGTATTATCTCTTTCTCCTACGCTTTTATTAGGTTGGTGCAAAAGTCTTGCACCAAAAATTTTGAAAATTTTTCAAGATTTAACAGGAGCTTCCAAGGACTGTTTGGTGCCACGTAGTTGTAGAAGAAACATTCTAGAGTATTTGGCATACGTGGGAAATGCTTCTGAGAACACGTAAATACTACGATTGCAGAGAAGGCTGACCGACTCCGTGACTCGGACAAGGCTTCGCGAGTGACTATCGCTCAGTCTCTCCTTGTTCGCTTTCGTAATAAAAACTTTCTCGAGAATGTTGTCACGGGCGATGAATCCCAGGTCTTCCTCGTTAACCATACTCGGAAGGCACAGTGGTTCCCTCAAGGATCACTACAAGGCGGACATCCACCAGAGGAAAGTAATGCTGTGCTGTTGATGGGATTCTCGAGGAACGCTCCATCGTGAGCTTCCTGACGACGGCACCGCAGTAACAGCGAACATCTACGCTACATAAATGCAGAAGCTGAGCAAGGCCATTTCGCACAAACGGTGGGGGCGGAGGGACGTTTACCTTCTTCACGACAATGCTCGCCCCCCACATTGCAAGGCCGTCTCGCCAGAAGTTGCAGGAGCTTAGATGGGAGGTGCTGCCCCACCCGCCAATTCTTGCGCCATCGGACTATCACCTTTTTCGAGCTCTTATGCAACACCTAAGGGATAGGTGCTTCAACAACCGAACCGAACTGGAATCCGAGGTGGAGCACTTCTTCCGGTCACACCTGACTTCATTCTGGAAGAAAGGCTTTCATGATCTCCCCGTCAGATGGCAGAAGGTTGTAGATGTAAATGGTAACTACTCTGTAGATTGTGGTCGCACACAAAAGAAACAATAAAATTTTGAAAAAAATTACGCTGTGGTGCAAGTCTTTTTCACCAACCTAATACATTTGATATTACATGAATGTCGTCAAGACCACTAGAGCGGCTACGACTCTTGATGATGTATATCATATCAAGAACCAAGTCTACATTCCGACTTCTGAAGACGACGAATCAGTTGATACATAACGCCAAATAAATCGTTCATCCTCAAAATTTTGTGTTGGCACATTATTGACAATGACAAGAATCTAGAATCAACGTTTCCGAATGGTACTCCGGTCTTCTCAAAAGGTAGCCATAACATATCAGGATCTTATGTGTGCATAGAAGCGCCTAAGACAGAACGAAGTCGCTTCCGCCGTTGGTCATAGAACCTCGTTTCATACGTATCATCTGGCTTACGTGCAGTAAAACGGCCCACCCTGGGCATCTTCATTTTTGCTTGTTCGGAATGTTGTGGCACGACCCTTTTTTTTTTGCCTGAGTGGGAGATTGTACACTATTAACAACTTATGCTAGCTGCTGATGGCAATTTAAGAGCTTCTTCAAGATTTACAAGATTTTTTCGCGGTTTGCGAAGCTCTTCGAAGTGCTCCTCGAATCGATAACGAACTCGTAGTCTAAAGCTTGACCTGCCACGACAATGTCTTTCTACCTGGAGGATACAACTTTAGGAGGAGGAATTGTACCGCACTGCACTCCAAGCCCTGGTTATTAGACTGCAAAAAATAACCAAGCTTTCCTGCAGCGATCTTCGATTAGTAGCGGGAGGCCGTATTCAAAATCGTCTTTTTTCACGAAAAGGCGACCTATAAAGAAGAAATTTCACCACACAAAAATTTAGCGAGTGAAACGAAGTAAACAATTAAGACTTTCTGAGGCTATTTTCTGCATGACCAAAGGTCCACTTTCGCGTAGCTCCCGAAAAAACCATGCAGAAATCAAATGCTTTCTTCTCGGTGACACAGAAAATCGCTACAGAAACCTTTTCCTGCTATGTAATAAGCAAGGTCTGAAATTTTATGAGGAAAAATTTCGCTTTCATACTCTGTCTCCTTCAGATGGAAAAAGTATTTAACTGACAACACTGCCTTCACGATCGAAGAAGTTAGAGGACGCAGTTTCCGAGAACAGAGCTGTCATAATTCGAAGAGTTGTCTGAGATTTTGAAGCACCAATATCAATTCAGAAAACAAAAATGCAGTTTTGCGTCAGAGAAAGATCTTCTGAAATTAGCAGCTAGTGACCCTTTGACCCTCAAGCGTCCTGCCCTCTTTTGTGATCGTGTTGAAGAACTGTGTCCGCAAGTGTACTCCAGAGTTTTGGGCATCTTTCATGCCTCTGCAACCTACCAGGTCAAATTGTGTTTGCTCTGACCGTTCATCTTCCTCTTGGACTGGATCGTTGCGCTCCGGGCCTGGGATGAATTCCCGTCGATGGATTTCCGGCACCATCAGTGATTCGGATTTACCAAGGCGGGGTGTGACGAGCATGTCCAACGAAGGACTTGAAATAGCTATGAAAACGCCAGTGTCGCAGACTGGAGCAGGCTTATTCTAACACTCTTAAAGCGCCGCCATTTCGTCTAAAAACGGCGCCTAATCGGCCCGGTGTTCCAAACATGGCTAGTCTTCCTATGAGGCATGCACAAATGTGAAAACCGAGCGCGCATTTTAATGTGCGCAACTAAAGAGAAGTTTATTAGAAAACGGCTTCACTAGGATTGTCGAGCAAGAGCATACAGCGGGAACACGCTCGCTCTTCCGAACACGAGCCGCTCCTTCTATTCGCACACAGGCTCATCGGCAACTTTGGCAGCGGCGTCCGGCTTCCTCTCTTGCTTTCTGCTCCTGAAAAGGAATCGTTCACGAGCCAACAAAGCAGCTTCTGGAATGATAAACATAGCTAGCAGGCAACGTTGACACAAAGAACTGCCCAGGTTCACAAGAACTTTCCAAAAATTCATGTCATGATGTTGTTCAATTATGATGATGATGATGAATAAGGCCGTTAACAATGTTGGTCGAAAGCTTATGAAGCTCACATCACAGCTGACACAGAGGTTGCCTGCTTTTTTATGTTGGTTCGAGAATATTGATGCTCAGACGAATTTTTTATGAAGCTTCATGTTATTGACAATAATAAGGCGATTGAACGGTGGCGACGTCCGTTCCTCCATGTGGTGCCACTGGAAACTATTCGCTCTGCGAGCTAAGCCGAACACGAATAGTCGATTGCAAGCGAC
>OX375866.1:55899612-55971357 GCA_947359475.1 Heligmosomoides polygyrus bakeri | reverse complement strand
ATCTCATACTACAGTGGGAGCACCAAGACTCAGATAGACTTTGTCCTTGTGAGAGATTGCGACCGGAGTCTTGTCACAGACGCGAAGATCGTGCCGTAAGAGACGGTCGCCCCACAGCACCGACCGCTGATCTGCACTTTAACGATCGCCCCTCTGAGGCCGAAGCAGGTCGAGCGATGCAGTGCTGCAAGAATCAAGTGGTGGCGAATGAGAGAGAAGGAAGCAGCTGTGATTTTTCGCGTGCCGTTACCGACAGTCACGACTGTAGATGAAACTTGGAAGAAGGCTACCGACGCGATACGTCAAGCAGCGCAGTAGGAACTAGGCATTACGAAGCCTGGGCGACGCCAGGTCGACAATCGGGCATGGCTGTGGACAAACGACGTGAAAGCGAAGGTTCGAGAGAAGAAGTCGCCGTATCATGTGTTTCTCGGCGACAGGACAGCCGACAACTGGCAGGAGTATCAGAAGGCGAAGAAGGCTGCAAAGAAAGCCGTGGCTGTTGCGAAAGCCACTCATTATGGTGATGTCTACCGAAAGCTCGAATCGCGCGATGGTGAGCGGTATTTGTACCGACTTGCTAAGACCCGCCATCGCTTACTCAAAGCTCAGATAACGCGGCTTATCGTTCACCATATTGCTTGATAATCCTACAATTCTCCGTTAAAGTTACGTAAGTCGTTGATGAATCCGGCCCCAGAAGATCATCGGGGAGGAGATTGCAGCGGTTTTGAAGAAGATTAGGCCAGGCAAAGCGACCGGGCCCGATGACGTGGCAGCTGATTTATGGAAGTCCACGTACTGCTACCCTGCTGAGTGGTTGGCGAAGTTCTTTAATCAGTTTGCGGCGGAGAAGAAAGTGCCTGAGTATTGGCGCCAAAGTACGACGATCCCGATTTGGAAGAAGAAGGGCAGTCCTGCAGACTGCTCCAGTTAACGTCCAATTCGCTTGCTTTCGCACAGCATGAATATCTTTGAGCGAGTTGTCGACAGAGGAATTCGTGACATCGTCCAGCTTTCCCACAATCAGCGCGTCTTTGTGGCTATATGGCTTGTCTGAAGCACCATAGATGCATACACGCCGTCCGCCTCCTGATAGACAAGCATCGCGAGAAACAGAAGCCAGTGAATATCGCCTTTCTCAACTTGGAGAACGCCATTGACTGTGTACCGCGCGATGTGATATGGCACGCCCTACGACATCATGGAGTTTCTGCAGAGCTTATAGAGTTCTCTACTCTTGTCCAAAGAGTCGAGTTCAAGCTGCAGCTGGAACCTCGATGGAGTTTCCCATCTCTTTCGGGTACACCAGGGTTCTGCGTTTTCCCCACTCTTCTTTGTTGTCGTCATGGATGCCATCATACGAGATCTTCAGAAGCCCGTCCCCTGGACGTCGCTTTATGCCAATGATGTGATGCTCGCTAGCGAAGCGAAGATAAAGGTGAATTCGAGCGAGAGCTGCAAGCTTGGTGTGATCGCTTGGAGCGGTTTGGACTCAAATTGAACGTGAAGAAGACCGAATATCTAACGACGGACGTTACTGAGTCCGGCTCCATCAAGGTTAACGGCATCGAGTATCCGCGCATTGCGGTTTTTAAGTACATGGGATCAGCAATAGCATCTGACGGCAAACTGATGGTTGAAGTGAATTCACGCGTGAGTGTAGCTTGGCCCAAGTGGCGTTCGCTGACTGGCGTGCTCTGCGATAGGAAGATACTAGAGCACCTGAAGTCAAAGATCTATAGAACCGTCGTCCGGCCGGTAGCGATGTATGGCGCTGAGTGTTGGCCTGCAACTAAGGAAGTTGAAACGCGCCTCAGCGTTATGGAGACGAAGATGCTGCGCTGGACGGCTGGAGTCACGCGCATGAACCGCATGCGAAACGACGTCATTCGGCAGAAGTTCGGTGTCGTGCCGATATCTGACAAGATGCGCGAAGCTCGCTTGCGATGCTGCGGCCACGTTCTGCGTGAAAGGAAGACATCGTCCACAAGATAGGCCTTAAGTTCGAGGTGGTAGGAAAGCGGCCTAGAGGGCGTCCGAAGCAGTGCTGGTCTGACACGTTACATATGGACTTGAAGGTTGCTGGTGTCCACCCTGATCTAGCGCTGGATCGGAAAGGTGGCGTCATGACACCAGAATAGCGGACCCCGCCACGAATCGGGACAAATGCTGAAGAAGAAGATGCCAAGGCGATTGAACGCTGGTGCAGCTCAACGTTTCTGAAGTCGATGAATTCATAGAGGTAGATTTTACCATAGGTTCAGAGGTTTACCTACATTTTTCTGAAAATGAGTAGGAAACACTTGATGAGATGATCTTTTTTGAGCGGTCTGCTGAGTTTTACAACTACGCAAGGCTCTAAAAATCTAGTTCGCTACTCTTCTGAGAAGTCAGTCTCCCAGTGAGAGGTCCAGCATCACCGCGTTGCTGGACATTTTCATGTTTCCTGACCAAACTTTCCACGGAGCCCTGGTGTTTTGTAGGATAGGGTATGTCCTATGCTACTGATGGACCTCCAGATGTTGTTATGGAGAAATCGGTTCCATTAGTGACTACAACCACTCTTGCGAACATATTCGCCTTTGAGAAATATTCACGAAGGCTTTGGATCCACTAGCTCTACAAAACGATTTCTCCTGCCAAAGAAAATGCAGTCCTTGTCGCAGAAAACTTTACAGCTAACAAATTGCTCACGTCGCTAGAGCAAACTGAGGGCGAATTTCTCCTCCCACCGTATTTTCTTCCAATTGGCATCCAAACCACTGTGCACAATGGAAAAGCTTTTCTCTGCATCCACAAGATAAATTCCATCCATCGATAAATTAAGTCTGAGAGTTTCCTATCTCCGTTGGTGTTCACCAGGGCTCTGCGCTTTCCCCGCTCCTATTCATTGTCGTAATGGATGCCATTTCGAGAGACCTTCAGAAGCCTGCCCCCTGGACGCTGCTGTATGCAGATGACGTAATGCTTGCAAGCGAAGAGAAGAGCGAACTTGAGCGACAAGCGCAAGCTTGGTACGATCGCTTGGCGATGTTCGGGCTCAAGCTAAACGTCAAAAAATCTGAGTACTTGACGACAGACGTAAACAAAGCCGGGTCCATTGAGATCAATGGCACTGCGCTAGTACGAACGACAAATTTCAAGTACCTTGGATCTGCAATTGCGTCTGATGGTAGTCTGACGTTCGAGGTGAACTCGCGCGTGAGCGCAGCGTGGTCCAAATGGCGCTCGATGACAGGCGTTTTATGCGACAGGAAGATACCGGAACGCCTTAAATCGAAGATCTATAGAACCATCGTCCGACCAGTAGCGATGTATGGAGCTGAGTGCTGGCCTGCAACCAAGGAGGTTGAGACTCGCCTCAGCGTAATGGAAACGAAAATGCTGCGATGGACGGCTGGTGTTACGCGTCTGGACCATATTCGCAACGATGAAATACGCCAGAGGTTTGGTGTCGCTCCAATTGCTGACAAGTTACGTGAAGCTCGCCTTCGGTGGTATGGCCACGTTCTTCGAGCTAGTGGTGACACTGTTAGGAAGATTGGCCTTAACATAGATGTGCCCGGAAAACGGCCTAAAGGGCGGCCGAAGCAGCGATGGCTTGATACGTTGCATGTGGACCTAAAGGTTGCTGGTATCCATCCCGATCAAGCATTTGATCGTGTAAAGTGGCGTCACCACACCAGAATAGCGGACCCCGCCTCGAAGCGGGACAAACGCTGAAGAAGAAGAAGAAGAAGAAGAAGAAGAAGATAAATTAAGTCTGAGAGGGAACCGGCAGCACAGGTAAATATCGATAATATTGATCGATATAATGTCTGAGAGGAAACCAATATCACCGCTGAAAATATCAATATTGTCGGTTAAGATTGATTGCTTCGAAGTCTCACCATGGTGGTTGATTACCTGATCGACCTTCCGTCGGCCATCATAATCACAGAACGCCGACCAACATCGATTAAGTCTTGAGAGCTGATAGCTCCGCTCAAGCGATGAAAATATCGATCGGTTTTGATTGTCTGAGCGGCTATAGTAGGATCGACTGTCCCATCGAAACACCTTCGGCCATCATAATATGCTGTTGCTAATGTGTTGGGAACTGAAGGAAGAAGTACACGTTAGCGAGAACGCGCAGTGCAACAGTAGCGATCTTGGAGGGAAACAAAAGCGAAAGGTGTGACACATTGACGTCTTCCATCATAGATCGTGCGGTCAGAGTAGCGCCGCGTCGCAGACCTCTTCCGCAACGCTGCACGTGTTGTTTGAACCCGTAGTGGCGGCTCGTCATAGCCGCGATGACGCCTTGCGAAACCTCATCAAGTGGGTGTTCTTTGGTGACCACCCGGCAGTGGAAGCGTCGTGATAGTCAACACCGGCGATCATGGCCGCCTGCCATGCTGCCATGTTGTGGTGTTTACGGTTGGCGGCGGCGATACGACGAACGGCTGGCATCCACTGTAGACAGAACGCGACAGAAGTCACCCGTCATGACTCATGCCTCTCCGCTTTATATAGGAGGTTATGTAATGGGTGACGTTTTTGGGATTTTGTCAAAAACACGCAAAAATCGCGGTTTTTGGAGCGTCTATTCAAAAGACGCGTCCGGTACTGTATCTCAAAGCACTAGCTCTGTGCACGTAATATAAAGTTGCAACGAAGTGACCGTGGATATTCTCAAGGCGACCTATATGCGATTGTAGGACGTTGTCTGGGAAGCACCGTAGTGACTTCCAAATTTTCTGGTGACCTCTAGGTACGTCAAAAACGGCAGAAAACTGTAGCAGGAGGCATCCACCAGCAGGAAGGCAGCGATCGGATGGCGGCGCGGACTTGCACGATGGGGTTTATGCATTGCTAGTGGCGACTTTTTCATTTTTATCCATGTAGAGTTGGTTTGGCGCCAACAGTGCGGTGCGTATGCGGAACAGGCTAGCCTTCGTCGATTAGAGATACAAAGCTGTCCATTAAATCATGCTTGCCTTATGGGGATACTCTCTTTAGATGACACCCATACAAGTATATCAGAAGTCCGCAGGAAAATTGCAAACCACAATGGTGCTTCCCAGACAACGCCCTACAATCCTGTATAGGTCGCTTTGAGAATCTCCTCTGTCACTTTGTTGATGTGCCTCGCTAGATGGCCTAGACTACTGCTGAAATTGGAAAAAGCCAAATTATGAGATTCGAGAAATGTGCTCTGAAGGAATTTATAGCAGCAGCACTTACACCATCACGAAAACAAGCGAAGCGGTATAGTCGGTGAGCGTATGGCGCAATTTCTACGTGAACGCACTTAAAGACGCGACATCCTTGTATTTTTAAATACTGAATGCTGGGTCACGGACAGTTCCCTAACAAGGGAACTGCCTGAACGGTACGCCGGAACGGCAAGAACGAGTACTATAGGGAGAATCTCCATCCTCCAAATAGTAATGGAACATGTTTTGTTTTTGCCGAATCCTTGAGGCAAACGAGTACGAGGGTGTAATGGTTAATGGTCCGCAGAGCGAGCTTACCACGACAGCGCAAGATGCTGCCGACTTGGAGTGGAGTGGTAGGGTGGCTGACTCATGTTCGTGAGGACGAGGGTTCGGTTAGCATGCTACGGCGTTTTTTTTTGCCATTTCACCACACACACTTTTAGTATCGGATTTACATAGAGATTTCCATATTTGAACTTGTTTTTGGAGTTTGCTGCGGTAAGATGTTCTTACTACTTATTATTTGTCTACATCTCTACCAGCAGTGTCCGAAATATGCCAAATGCGATTTTATATGAAACTTTTGCTCCAATAAGTTGCTCTCATTGTCGATGTAAGAAATTTTGCCACAGGAACAACGTCAAACAGCGGCAGAATGCCAGAAAAATGCTTCAAATGCAATTTATTAGTGTTGGTGAGATGAGTGCCACCAGTGTACTCACAGTGTAGGAGGGGACCACATGATCTTCAACCTACCTACCACCTCAATCAATATTGTCGCCTCTGTTATGCTCACAAAGTCTCGCGGTCATAGCAAGCTGCTGCCGCCAACATTGACTCTATAATGTCTGCTAACCCTCGTGTGGTCATTCACCTACTAACACTGAAGTGTAGAACTTCACTGGATGCTGTCCCTTAGAGAGACGAGAGGAAGCTGGAGGAAAGATAGCAAGTATCCTACTGGATTTCGAACTGCGACAGCTGGAAATCGACGAAGTGGAGAAGTTGGAGGTAGTGGAAGAAGAAGACCAAGAGTTTCAACCAGAAGAGGATTGGGCCGGAGTCACGACGCCACTAACCAGTGAAGCCACTATCACGTTTTCGGGAGGACAGATCTATTCGGAGGAAAAGAATACTAGAATTTTGGCTATACTAGAATTGTTATCCAATACAAGTTTGAGAACTGGGGAAAGTGGACTGTATCGCGATTCCAGGCTTGGGCTGCAGCGGAGTGCCACTGGGCAGGGACTGAGAAGCCAAAAGCAAGTTCAGAAATGGAAATCTCTATGGAAACTCTATGGAAATCCGGTACTATGGTAAAAGTGCAAAAATACGGCATAATATGGGAACCGGACCTTCGACCTCACGGACACGAGCTAGCCCTTCTACCACTACGCGACCAAGTCCACGTCACTGGCATCTTGCGCTGCCGTGGTAAACTCGCTCTGCGGACCCTTAACCGTTACACCCTCCTACTCGTTTGCCTCAAGGACTCGGCAAAAACAAAACATGTTCCGTTACTATTTGGAGGATGGAGATTCTCCCCATAGTACTCGTTCTTGCCGTTCCGGCGTAGCGTTCAGATAGATCTCTTGTAAGAACATTCAGGCCGTGACAGTTATTATTTTGCGATAATTTTAGAATTATCACTATTGGATTGCAATTACAAAATTGTGTACGCATCTGTGTTCTGTTCTGTGAAAAGTTTTTGCCATTTTACCGGAAAGCATAAGAAAATCCCAAAACGGTCAGAAAATCAGAAAACACAAAGCATACGTTCCGCCCATTCCTGGTCCGAATTCAGAGTGTTCTTCTAGAATGTGATTGTAGAAGTAAATGAGAGGTAACTATGAAGGGAATGCCGACAATTTATAGCAACTAATCATAGCAGTAGTGCATGCCTGTACTCACTAGAAAACTGAAAACACTGCATCGTAGTTCACAGATAAAAAAGGACATATGAACACAAAGCTCTTCGGCCCATAAAAGAAGCGCTCCGATGTCGACTTCGCGTACGACCTCGGAAGGCTATTCGTCCCACCATCCCAGCGCCTCCTCTTCCAATCGCTTGGCTGCGTCGCGAGCGCTAGAAATGCATCGCTTTGGGAGGTAGGAAACTCGGAACAACCGACACTCACCGCCTGGCCGACTTTGCCTCTCTGGTGATGCGATCTACTTCCTCTCGCTCCTCTTCCGGCACGTAGCGGTTCCTGTCGGGAATCCGTGGATCCTGGTCGTCCCTCCAGTCCTCAACTAAATCTGGCAGGCGTTTCTCCAGTGAGTGAACTCCGTCGACGTAGGCCCTTATGGCGTCGTCTTTGCTCATTCCTGAACACTCGGATTCTGTTCAGACTAGTCAGACGATGCGAAAACCAAACGGTCTGAGTGGAGTGAGTAACGGCAGATCAGATGTTCTAACAAGAAAAGGCAAACGACAGAACTAGTCACTAAAGCGGAGCGTACACGATTTCGGCTGAATCGTCGTCGCGTTGAAAAACTACAATGCAGCAGACATTTCAAGCCTAGACGTTATACGGTTCGCGCTTAGCGGTTATAGTCTGATTACTTCTGTTCTTTCTCTGCGGAGATGCTCTGCGAAGGCTCTCCATTGACGACTTAAAAGTCGATTTGAGGAAAACATCTCCTGTAATCTCAATGTATCAGAAGCGCGCCCCCTTGCCTGTCCTTTCTAAGCCCTTGGGAAAGTCAAGTAACACAAAATCGTTTGTCGTCATGCATGAAGCCCAACAAGGTATCCAGAGATCCTTATTTTTACGAAAGTGTGAGTAAATCTCAAACTCTCGAGAATTGAAGAAACACTTTGGCTTGTACGTGCACTTTCGAAACCACTTTCAACTACGATATTTGTCTTAATTTTAGTCATGCTGTAAGAGAAACAATTGAAATGAAATAAAACGCAACGCAATGGGATTTCGAATATTTTTAGGCGACAATACCGCAGAATAATTTCATGGAAGTCACAGCTGTTGTGCATCAGATGGACGGACTCCATTATTCTCTCTAGCACAAAGGACAAATGACCAGTGCTTGCCTTTACAGCGATTCCAGGAGTGCCATTTCTTGTTGCCCTTGATCCAAGACCACATCCATGACTCCTCGACTGGGTCCATGTAGTCGAGTTCTGAAAACGCCCTGGAGTTGAATACAACATCGTTACTCTGCATCGTCACAGCAGGTCTCGGCTGGAAACACCGGCTAACAAGGAATGCTGCGAGGGGATCAGTAACATCTTCCTCTTCGGCTTCGTATTAAGCTGTTCTGCAAACTCGGCGTCCATCTCTTTCGAAACATAATGCACCTGCCACGAACAGAGACCCTGAGATTGTTATGCATGCTGCGCTTTCTGAGACCTCAAAGGAGAGGGAATAGCGGCTTGACCAAACACGTGCTTTTTGGAGAGAAACCAATGACCCACTTGGCACGTTCACATTCCCGACGACAGCTTGCTGATAGAGTCCCCACAGATCATAGGCCTCCTCTTCGAAGCGGATAAGCAGCTCGTACTCGTGCTTCAGAACCTGAACCGCCATATTGTTTCCAATCGGCTTTATGTAGTGTCAATGTTCATTTGAAACGTGAAAGCATTATAAGTTGTTCCTACACTACGCCATTTTTGCGAAAGTGCCAGGGGATACTCATTAGCGAGGGACGCGTCCACTAATTGCGCCCAAAGGACACATAAGCGCGCGGATTTAATGCCAGCGCGTTGACAGTAGTTCCTCCTTAGGAAAAAATTCTGCTAACCAGAAGCTTATGAAATCATAACTATATTACTCTACTCAATATTATGCTTTATTTTTCATTTTTTCGATTATTCTAATAAGGACTAACAAATTGCTCCTTTATCTATCGAGTACTTCCAACAATAATTGACTTAATCTGGTCACATTACGGAAGAGGATGCATAATGGATAACAATTCCTGACTAGGACGCGCCATGCACTTCTGGCAGATATCGTAGAGGAGATTCGAATATATTCTTGGTCCACTCAATGAATAGCAGTTATGGATAAGTCAGCGTTTTGTCCCTGCAAGACAAGGCTAGGATGCAAATTAGCCGACCTCCGAAAATTAAAGGTTTATTTGGACTCTCCAGCATGCGACAGCCTGCGCACCATCCAATCGCGCTACCACTCGCACCGGGAATAGCTAATTTTATAATACTGAAAATTAACTTGCAGCTCTATCGCTTTAAAAAAGGTATCATATCTGGAGAAATGTCCAGTTTTCGCATTTCAAACCCGTTCTCCATTTTTGACCAGCAACGAGCCTTTTCTGTGTAGCAGGCACTGTAACTTTTTTACGAAGAAACTTACAAAGTTGAAACTTCTTTTGAACTCTAATGCATATATGGGAAGTGCAAGTCTAACATCCTTAAATTGGAAAAAAGAAAAATTTTCCAACCATAAAGCCACTGTACTTCTAAGATTTGGATTTCCCCCTCATTTCTCGACGTCGTAACGTTTCAAAGAGAGAGGCTAGAATGCTGAAATTTTTTCTCTGCAAAACAGGATCAGTGGCTCCGTCACAGGAAACGTAGGAAGAGCAGAGCTCACCCTAATATAGTTTTTCAGGTGTCTAAACTCGAGAAAAATCTACAGCTTCCTGATCCCATTTTGTTTTCAAGATTTAGTACTCCACGCGAGTCAGTCCCTCAAATTCTGAAGACAGGACATCTCACCATTGGAAGCGCTTCCCAACAACATATTTTTATAAAATTTGAATAGATCCGACATTTCGTGCCTTTTCTGCCAGGTCGAGTTCTGGGCAGCGTTCGGCTCGACCTGGGCTCTGCGTGCATCGCCCGATCCCGATGGAGGCCTCCTCGCACCCGCCTGCCCGCTAGGAACGTAGCCCACCAAACCCGAAGCCGGCAAGCCTGGAGTGGCGCGCACGTCCAGCGTCAGTCGCCGGCGAAGCCGACGACGGACGCTGTGTGAGTAAGGAATCCCATCTAGGTTTGGGCTACGTTCCTAGCGTGGCCCACCAAACCCGAAGCCGGCAAGCATGGCGTGGCCCGTACGTCCAGAGTCAGTCGCCGGCGACGGACGCTGGGTGAGTAAGGAATCCAATCTAGGTTTGGGCTACGTTCCTAGCGTGGCATACCAAAAACGTGACCCATATCCAACACCGCCATCCCCGTATCACGGGTGGGTGCTGACAGACTTGGAGGATATCGCGGATATTACGTGCGGTCAAACAGTGCCGGTGGTGTAAGGCGAACATCGCTGCCCGGAAAGCAGAAGATGCGGGTTCGAGTCCCGCCTGGCGCAAGAGTTTTGATCGCAACAAAACATCCTGTAACATCATGTAGCCTCTATATCAGCCACTCCAGGCTTAATCAAATGTGTTAGGACAATGTTACTAGTAAGGTCTTCAGCTTAACCGGTTCCATGCTGATATCAGCGGCCGGCCCATCCCCGTATCACGGGTGGGTGCTGACAGACTTGGAGGATATCACGGATATTACGTGCGGTCAAACAGTGCCGGTGGTGTAAGGCGAACATCGCTGCCCGGAAAGCAGAAGATGCGGGTTCGAGTCCCGCCTGGCGCAAGAGTTTTGATCGCAACAAAACATCCTGTAACATCATGTAGCCTCTATATCAGCCACTCCAGGCTTAATCAAATGTGTTAGGACAATGTTACTAGTAAGGTCTTCAGCTTAACCGGTTCCATGCTGATATCAGCGGCCGGCCCATCCCCGTATCACGGGTGGGTGCTGACAGACTTGGAGGATATCACGGATGTTACGTGCGGTCAAACAGTGCCGGTGGTGTAAGGCGAACATCGCTGCCCGGAAAGCAGAAGATGCGGGTTCGAGTCCCGCCTGGCGCAAGAGTTTTGATCGCAACAAAACATCCTGTAACATCATGTAGCCTCTATATCAGCCACTCCAGGCTTAATCAAATGTGTTAGGACATTATTATTATTATTATTATTCATTAATAAATAATAATATTATTATGTTGGTTTGCACGGCCGCTGTTGGTGGAGGGATATGGCGACCATATTGCTTTCTATGTACTAGGCTACTTGCTTTCTTCGCAACTGGCCTTCCGTCGACCTCGGCAACGCCAGTGTTTCGCATGCGTAGCAGAAAGAACTGTATCTAGTAGAGAAAATGGGCCTGCAGTCCGAGGAGGGCACTTTGTTCAGTTCTCTGGTGCCTTTGACCACATTTTTGATGGTTTTGCACGCAGCTCATTCAGCCTTCCTCCTCCTGCATATTTCAGGCCGTCGTTTTTCATGTTAGAGTAAGATAAACGTATCCTTCGACTTCCTCCAGAGGACCTCCTTGGTGAAGTGCAGGACTCCTATAAGCAAATTACTTTTTCACAAATTTCATATTCCTCCTCGTGTGACCGGATTCCATTTCCTTTGAATGCAACTCGTGCATCGTGCAGCATTTGCATCACCTTCCGAGAACCTGATAACGAGCACAACTACTTCGGTGAATCTCAAGTTATTCAACTGCCCATCGTCAATTTCGATGCCACAAGTGTTTCTCTCAACTACAACGGATGGTAGTTTTTAGTCATACTGAAAATAAGTTGGGAGATACAATACCCACCATAAGTATTGGAAAAAGGGCGCGGTAGGCGGGTTTTCCGCTTTCTTTCTGTTCTTTTGCAGTGGCCCTCTTGATCTTCAGCCTTTTTGAAAAACTCACACACCGTTGTGATCTTCTCGACGAGATCTACCCAGTGATGCAAAAACATTTTTCGCAACTCCATTTTTGACCGCTATTTTTTCGAAAGCGCCAGGGGATACTCATTAGCAAGCGACGTCTCCACTAATTGCGATCAAAGGACACTTAAGCACACGGATCTAATGCCAGCGCGTTCACAGTACCTCCTCCTTAGGAAAAATTTTGTAGGACGAGAAGCTTAAACACCATAGATATATTATTCTACTCTATATTATTTTTTATTTTTTCGAATATTCTAATAAGGGCTAACAATTTTTTTCCTTATTTACCGAGTACTGCCGACAACTCTCTTTATCTGGCCACATTAAAGAAGAGGATGCACGATAGATGAAAATTCCTAACTGGGATGCGCCATGCATATTACTTCTGCGAGATATCGTTGAAAAGATTTGAATTTATTCTTGGTCCACACTATGAATAGCGGTTATGGATAAGTCAGTGTTTTGCTTTGTGCTTGCTATACAAGGACTAGGATACTGATACCGATTCTGGAAGATTGAAGGTTTGGATGGTCTGGGCGGCGCTCTGTCCGAGAACCTCGACTCTCCAGCATGCGACAGCCGGCGTATCCTCCAATTGCGCTACCACTCCCACAGGGAATAGCTAATTTTGTATTTCTAAAAATTTCTCTGCAGCTCTATCGACTTAGAAAAGGTATCATATTTGGATAAATGTCCAGATTTCGCATCCCCAACCAGTTCTCCATTCTTGACCGACAATGAGCTTTTCCTGTGTAACAGGTACAGTAAATTTTTTTAGAAGGAAGTTACAAAGTTAAAAATTGCACTGAACTCTAAAGCAAAAGGTGAATTCCAGATGCCCCACTTTTAACTTGAAAAAAGTTTTGCTAGTCACAAATCCACTGCGTGCCATCTTCAGCGACGTTTTTTCACAACGTTTTGCGTACTGCAACTTTCTCAGGACAGAAGCGAGTGTGCTGAAATCTTTTCTGTGCAAAATAGGTTTGCGTGGCTCCGATACAAGCAAGGTAGGAAGAGTTGAGTTCACTCTAATATAGTTCTTCAGGTGTCTAAACTCGAGAAAAATATACAATTTCCTGATCCCATTTTGTTTTCAAAATTTAGGACTCCACGTCAGTCAGTCCCTCAAACGCTTAACACGGCACATCTCACCATTGGAAGCGCTTCCCAACAACATAGTTTTATAAAATTTGAAGAGATTCGACATTTTGCGCCTTTTCTGCCGAGGTCGAGTTCTGGGCAGCGTTCGGCTCGACCTGGGCTCTGCGTGCATCGCCCGCGCCCGATCAAGGTCTCCTCGCCCCTCGGTGCAAAACCCAGCGGTACTATGCCAATTATAGGGGACTGCACAGCGCCGTTCGGCGAACGGTCCTATTGATTCGCCTCGGTATTCACTTTCGTATGTTATACTGATAATTCTATAATAATTGAAATATTGTTTTGATCTGAATTAGTTTTTACGCCCTACGTATTGAGACAAGAGTGTTGCGTAAGCGATTGTACTAACTAGGCTCTAGGTTCGGATTTCCTGCTCAGGCCAACCAAACTTTCCATCCCTCTGGGGTCGGTGAATTGGTACCAGACTTGTCTGAGAAGGATAAAGCGCTAATTTGTTACCGACTGCTAGGTAAAAGTCGAGCTTCGACGTTCATTTCATAATTTCGATCTCAGCCGTGTAATGTGCGCACTGCCCTGGCGTGGTTGGTCAAGGAAAACGTGATATTTTATACATTTTCTGCAACTAGAATATACTTTTGGCAACCCTTTTTACAGCTCTTTGCCGGAACAGTTTTGTTATTGAGATCACTTTTTGTTATGTTTTCTGATGATTTCTTCAATAGTTTACCTAAACTCTTCTCGACTCGGAGCGAGTGAAGTGTATGCTCTAAGTAGGTTTGAAAACGCTAACCCTCGTCGCGATTACCTGAAAAATGTCTTGTCCTATCGCGCGAAATTTTTAGGATCTAGAGCGATATTCTAATCACTAAGGCAACTCGTTCATTTTCTGATGAAAGAGGACAATCTGGACTTCTGTCCGTCGATGCCGCAAAACGCATGTAGATCACAAGTGGACTTATTTTCCTTAATTCTCGATTTTGGTTCACAGCAGTTCCTCGAGTACAACATAGGGCTCTGCGTTTCTGTCTTTGCCTCTCGTCACTGAAAAAATGGGAGGAAGTCATAGATCTTATTCGGTTTACGAAATTTTAGCTGAAAAGCTCTAGCTAAACTATCAATCCAGCAGAGTTTATTGATGTCCTATCTTCTAAGTTTAATCTTCGACTCCCGGTTGCTGGATCACGGAACAGATCAGAATTTCGAATCTATCGGATTCTCAAGGAGTTCAATCTGCTACTTGGCAAATAGGAAGACGTGACGATACTGTTTGTACGAATCTGAAAAAAATTATTTGGAAGGCTAATTATCTTAAACCTTTTGCAGTCGTTCATGCTTACGTATTAAAAATGAGGCTATGGATAGCACTCATTTTTTACCGTTTCTACTGCGATAATAGTTGTTGACATTTTCACAGTAGAAATCCGTGCTCATTGATTAAATAAACAAAACACTGTATTTTAAGATAGATAGAAAGATACACAGATTGATCGATTAACTGTTTGATTTGTTAATTGATGACTTGGTTGATTGATTGATTCGCCGATCAATTCTAGACAGTGTATGGGCGGATAGATAGCTACGTTCAGTAACCCTTTTGTAGACCTCCAAAGATTTTTTAGACCTCGAAGCGTTGGTCCAATTCACACTTCCGACGCCGAGCTACGTGCCATACATAGTGGCCAAATCGATCGATCAATGTGGTTACTTTAGATTGCATCGCGTCGCCCGGCGTCAGAATATAAGGGATATTGAAGATCTGCTTCCGAGTAGCCGCTGCGTTAGGCAGCGATTGTTATTTCTTGCCTCCCTTCCTCGATTTTCCCAGAACCAACAAGCATATAGCTGCGCTAGTTAAGGTTCATTAGGGTCAAGAATTCATTTTCTCAGTTTCTCATGCTTTATTCTTATCAAGTAGGCTGATCTTATAGTAGTGTTTTTGCAGGCACGGCAATGCTGACATTCTCGAGAACGGCAAGTTGCATAAAACCCGGCGTGGTCAACACTCGGGGCCTTGGGCTCTTCTGCTGTTCCCTACGACTTCTCCAGCTGGGAAGACTCTACACTCTTCGGATCCCCAAGTCGATCAGTCAAGAAGTAGTCAAGAAACCCATCAGCAGGACCTCTTTGGAAGTCGGTATTGCCGGATAAATTTTATCACTAACCATTGTTAGATCACTCTATCATCAATAGCTTTAGCAAGGCTACAATAAAGGATCCAGGTCGGTTGTGTCCTAAACTTACATTTTTCTATTTTGGAACTTGTTTAATCAAGAAAAACTGAACCGCACTTTCACTACGCATTTTAACTAACCTTTTTCGTTACTCTCTTGCCATGGAGTCTTCTTTAACAAGAAAATCCATTCAAGAGCAGCGATAACTTTTCAATAATCAAGATATCTTTTCAAAAAATCCTTGTTAACCCATCACCAGCCAATACTGATAGATTGAATTTCAAGAACTTAATAAGAACTTTGTTCAAGAACTCTTGGCAAACAGGAATTCAAGATGACTTCGCAATTAGGGACCCATAAGCGGTTATTGACTACTTTCACCAATAAGCTGGAGCATATCGTTTTAAGCCTAAAAGGCGAGAAACTAGAAGAAGTCGTGGTAGGACCCCCACTTGGGGAAAAGCAAGAACTCATTATCCGATTAGAGGAAGCAATATCAGCAATAATGTTCGCCTCAGGAAAAATTGAAAAAACTATGACCGAGTACGCTACCACCCTTGATAACTTGGAGAGCAAAGGCACAAAGGAGACAGAAGATTATGAAAATTACGCCTCAAAGGCTGAGTCAGCACTATTCCTGGCATTCGACCTCTCCGTACTCTTGGAAGCGCGACTCCGCGAAATAAACAGCATCGTATCGGACAGTCCGTCGGTAGCTGCGGTCAATAGTACATCCTCGATGAGTCAGCCGCAAGCAAAGCCGCTGGAACTGCCGCCCTTACCCATTCTGACGTTCGAAGGGAACCTCCGGGAATGAGACAACTTCTGGGAACTTTTCCAAAGCAATACCCATTCAAGAGAAATGCCTGAGATGGTGAAATATAACTACCTACTTAACGAATTAAGAGGAGAGGCAAGCGAATCCATCAAAAAATTTCAGATGACAAAAGAAAACTATTCAAAAGCGGTAACCTTTCTCTTTAATAAATACAATAACAAGGAAATACTTGTCAATCACCTAGTCGAGAGACTAGACTCTTGTACGTTGCGCAGCCGTTCTGTAAAGGATATGCGTTCTCTTTTGGAACAGATACAAGTAATTGTCACCCAGTTAAAAGAAAAGGGGAAGAGATCAATAGCACCTGGTTGATAAAAAAGGTCTTGACAAAATTTCCAGATTTCGTCAAGAGAAAAGCAATGACAAAGAAGCAAACTCAGAATCCTGATGTTCCGTTCAATATGGAAACACTCCTAACGTACGTTGACGAAATTCTGGGAACGGAAGAAATGTTCTCGCTCTTTGCAGATGAGGATAATATGGGCCACCGAAAGGGTGCAGGAATAGCAAGACAGTCACAGGGCTGGCAACCAATAACAAGAAGCTGCATGTATTGTCAGCAGAATCACTCGGCTAACAACTGCACGAGGTTTTCTACGGCTCAAGAACGTTCAGCGTATCTCCGCAAGAACAATTTGTGTCTGATATGTGCTTTATCGAAGCACATTACGACGAATTGTAAAGGTCGACCATGTTTAAAGTGTAAAGGGCCCCACCACACCTCCTACTCTTTTAAGCGAGAAACCAATAACAAGCAGTTCGCATCACAAGAAGGAAGTAATCCCGCATTATCAAGAAGAACGATAAGACCCAGTGCGGAGTCTAAGCAAGAACATGGAAGGGCGCCAGATAGAGACACAACGAGAACCTTAGGGAGCAAACCCACTAAGGTCCGTTCACACCTCGTTGTGGCAGAGGAACCATGCTCACCTCAGATAACTGATGAACAACCTCAGTCGGTCCTTAGCTCTCAGTTGACTAATCGTCCGACTCTACCAACCGAGGAAGTTACTATCCCTGAGCCAAGAACGAAAACACTTTCGAAGATCGATGTCCTGCTAGACACTGGAGCAGAAGTCTCCTTTGTCGACAGTGCATTTGCTGAGAAGTTAGGATTGCCAATTCTAGAGGAAAAGCAAAATATGTTGCGCACGTTCTAAATAAATAAAGAGGAAAATGTGTAAACTAGTCAATTTAGAGTTATGGGATCACGATGGTGTTCCACATTCTCTAGAGTTGCTAACAAGCTACATTCTGACGTGTTCTTTCGTGCCTCCTCGATTACCCTCTGGTGATGTCGATTTCATTCGCTCTTTGAATCTGTCGATGTCGCTGAAGGATGAGAAGGATATAATTAAACCAAGAATTTTATTGGGCTGCGACCAACTCTGGTCCTTCATTCGAAACGACGCGCCTCCAATTTTGCTTCCATCGGGCTTACATTTAGTGCCCACAAAGCTAGGAAACTTAGTTTCGGGAAAGGTCAAGAATTCCGAAATTCAAGCTCAGCAAGTTTCTCAACTCGCTCAAGATGATCTTCAGTATTGGGAAAAGTGCTGGTCTATCAATATCGTTGAAGTCCCCACTGTCACGCCATCTGACTCAGATATAAGTTCGGAAGAGCGTGAACAGTGGGAGAAATTTTGGACCTTCGAAGCTGCAGGAACGGAAAAATTCACCTGCTCCGAAAAGGAGGCCAAAGAAGCTCTGAATAAGAGGGTCTGGCAGCAGTTCAAGGACTCCATACAGAAAAGAAATGACGGGCACTATGTTCGTCTCCCCTGGAAAGACCAGTACCCCACTTTGCCAGACAACAGGGCATTAGCATATAAGCGATTGGTCAGCGTTTGGAACACCATAAGCAAGAACGAAGAACTCCTCGATCAATACCACAACATCTTTCAAAACCAGTTACGGGGCAATATCATCGAGCACGTGGATGAAGCAGCTCAGAGTTAGGGAAGGCAAATTCACTACATCCCCCACCAGCCCGTCCTTACTCCTCACAAGACCACTACAAAACTGAGGATCGTGTTCGATGCATCGGCACACTATAGGAATTGTCCTTCATAAAACGACGTACTGCGCAAAGGACCAGTAATACTCCCCTTGCTGTATGGAATCCTGCAACGTTTCAGAATAGGGAAGATCGCTTTAGCATCGGATGTCGAAAAAGCCTTTCTGCAAGTTCGACTTCAAGAACAGGACAGAGACGCGACTCGATGCTTTTGGCTAAAAAATCATAAGCTACCTCCAACTTCCAGCAACATCCAAGTATTTCGATTTACAAGATTAACTTTCGGTCTAAAATCGTCTCCGTTTCTTCTTGCTGGGACCACCTTATACCACCTCGAAAACTGCGAAGAGGAATCCGTCATGGTGCAAGACCTAAGGCAGAATCTCTACGTCGACAATTTGCTACAAACCACAAACACCTTGGAAGAGGCCAAGCAGTTATACCATCGAAGCAAGAAAATATTTCAAGAACTCCAACAGCAAACCTTTGATGGAAGAAATGAAAGACGAGGACAAGAGCGCCCAGCGGTATCTGAAGGTACTTGGACTCACATGGGATATCTGCAGGGACACGGTGGACATATCAGTTTACTTTCCGAAAGCTCCGGTAACAACTAAAAGATCGGTTACTAGCGCAATAGCCTCGGTATATGATCCACTCGGATGGATGGTTCCACTGCTTCATAATATTAAGATCTTGCTGCAACACCTTTGACAACAGCAGTATGACTGGGACACAATACTCTCCACAGAACTGGAATGAGAATGGAAGCATCTCACGGAGCAAATCCAACGATTTACCTTCAGTGTACCTCGGGTTTTGGCACCAAAAGGAAGTAAAGGGATCCTGATAACATTTGCCGATGCAAGCACAAGCGCAATGGCAGCTTGCACATACTTGTTCCATGAAGGAAGGGCTCAGCTTGTTATGGCAAAATCAAAACTTCGCCACTTCAAGGCCAGTATACAATCCCGAAGCTGGAACTGAATGCGTTCACGTTAGCAGCAAGACTGACTAACTCAGTGTTGTCCGAGCTGCAACATGTAATCAACATACAAGGTGTCTACCTCTTTTCGGATTCAGAGATTGTGCTGAATTGGCTCAAACTGAAACCTGAAAGAAAAGTAAGACCTTTTGTATACAACCGCTTAATAGAGATCAGCAAGATCAGCAATAACATACAAAAAAGAGGTTCTTTTGTTAAGTACGGTTACGTCCCTTCATGTGACAACCCAGCGGACTGCGGTACAAGAGGACTCACAAGGGAAGAATTATATAGTCATATATGGTGGTGGATAGGACCCCTCTTTCTTCAATCAAACCCCAACTTCTTCAATCCAATGGCCTACCCACAGTCGTATTTTTGACAATGTGACAAGATCCGAAAGCGCTTCTGATTCCGACGAACATGCTGAAGGCGTTAACACCTTAAGCAAGAAAGGGGATACCAAGAAAAAGGTCTCAAAAGCGGTAAGGTAAGATCATAATGACCTGTTGGGAATTAAGCAGGTAAACACTTTCAGTAAAGCGAAACGAATCATCGCTTACGTGCTAAGTTTTCTTTTAGGCACAATCACAAGAATCAATAAGTGCTAACAAGATCATCCTTTCGACAATAAAAGATTTATCCCCATCAGTGCTTTCTGAGTGTCTGACGGGAAAAGAAATTGCTCTCGCCAAGAAGCTGATTATACGCCATCATCAAGAATCAAAAATTACCAAGCAAATCATAGAGTCCCTGCACAATCTCAATATCCGTCCCCATGTTCGAGGAATCCTTGATGCTACGGACGTCTTGGTAAAGCCGAAATAGATGCTAGCGCAAAATATCCGATCTTTATATGGCAAAAAAGCCTTCTAGCAGAAATCATTATCAGAGACCTCCATGGAAAAGGTCACGCTGGGGTAAATCATGCAATAGCAATAGTTAGAAAGGAATACTGGATTCCCCAGTCGCGATCACAAGTCTTGTCTTTAACTCGAAAATGCTTGCAGTGCCAGAAATTCAACAACCTCCCGTTCAAATCCTAAGGCAAGAAGACCAACCAAGAGAAAGAGTTGTGCGGTTACATCCTTTTCAAGATTTCGGACTGGATTATTTTGGCCCACTAACCACAAGGTCGCGCAGAGGTGACCAAGATAAATGCTTACGGATCATAACGTGCATGACAACACGTCTTGTACATTTAGACGTTATTTCAGACCTCACCACGGTAGCATTCCTTAACATGCTCCGCAGATTTTTTGCCAGAAGGGGAGTACCACGTTCAATAACCAGCGACAACGCACCCATCTTTGAACTAGGGGAAGCAATATTAAACGAGAGCCTACGGGCAGCAAGATCCGACCCAGCAATAGCGGGGAACGTTGAGTGAGAGAGAAATTGACTGGCGACATATTACGCCGTAGATCCCTGGCAAGGAGGGTTTTACGAAAGGCTAGTTAAGTCAGTCAAGTACTCTCTATACAAGACGTTGGGGAAGTCTCTGCTGTCTTTGGAAGAAATGACAACTGTATTAACAGAAATCGAAGCTCTGATCAATACCAGACCGCTCACCCATATGAGCAGCGACTTCAGTGACAACCAAACATTGAGGCCTATAGACTTTATTCAAAGACGGCTTCAAGTGACCTATCCACTGGGAATCACTCCCCCCGGCTCCGGCGATCCTGAGTATCTTCCATCGGATATCGGAGCCGTATTTCAAACAAGAAACCAAGCTATTGTGGCCTTAGAATCATCTTGTAAGCACACAGAAAAATTTTGGAGAATCTGGCAGACTCAATACCTAACAGCTCTTCGAGAAAAGCATGTCGTTGAGGTAGCACCGAAGAAGGGATGTCAGCGAGCTCCGCGGACGGGTGCAGTAGTGCTTCTGTGTAATCCAAATCAACCACGACACTTTTGGAAGATGGGAGTGATAAATAAGTTAATTGTCAGCAATAATGGCACCATCCGTGAGGCGGTCGTACGGTTATCCTCGCAACGCCTTATTCGACGACCCGTAAATCTTCCCGTTCCCTTAGAACTCGAACAAGAAGACAATAACCGAAGCAAGAATCAAGAAGAAACCTGTCCTTCTATGCGGGAAAATTTAGAAGAAGCATTGCTTCCTTCTAGAACTTCTGAGGAAGCAACCAAACCTCAAGAGCAGGCTACGTCTCATGAACATCAACGTTACCATCTCAGGAAACGAAGAAGGATTAATTACAACGAAAGTCCTGAAGAAGTCGACGATATAGAGGATTATACTACATCGGTATCGAACACCCTTAATGTATCAGCTTTGCTCCAAATCTCGCTCGTGCTTTCAGTCATAGTCGGAGTATCCAAAGAAACAGCTGAGAACACCTCCATGCACTCAATCCAGTGTACTCCAGGTGGGATAACGCTGTTTTCCCAGCTCTAGTCCTATATGAGGTCTGCATATGAGGTTTTCCACTTGAACGCAGTTCCACTACTGCGTTCAAGTGGAAAACCCGAGAACTCAAGAAATAATCAAATTTTCACCTGACGTTATACTTCATGAACACGTCGTCCAGTGGAAGTTTGAAGATGGACAATCTATCAATACCATCGAAACTTCATGCCCTCCAGGACCGTTTTGCGAATCAATAACCTGTACGTTCTGCGCCGTGAACATCTTCAACCCGGAATGTTGGCCAAAGAGCGCAATTTTCGCAACATTCGTCCTGTCATACTTTATAATCACTGGATGTTATGTCTTCTTGTATGTACCCATAGTGATCGGACTTCCCATCAGAATGGGCATGAGACTACTTTGCGTAATAGGCAAAAGTGTAGCTCGACGCTGTTTACGACTCAGGCGGAATGGAAGACCGGAATTCACATCGCGAGGAAGACTTCTTGCCGAGATCATAGCCCTAGCAATTGCAATATCGTCTGCTTTCCCGTGCCAGGATGTCAATCTTTTCACGCAGCATTCAACCTTCTGCACAAGGAATAAACAAGAGCGATGCCAGGTCCAAATTTCTGAGGTATTCAAGATCAATCCCTTCAAAAAGGAAGCTTGTTTACGACTGCTGCAAAATACCACTTCGGTCCATGAAATCCGTCTACAATGGAAATCGCTCAGGCTGCTATGTGAGTCCGAAACGGATATATATTTCACTAGAGACGCCGTACATAAGGTAATCGACAGCAAAAGGTGTTCGCATAGCGGCTCATGTGTAGGCGACAAATGCGCGGCAATCAATAAAACCAGCTTAGTTCCAGAACTGGAGAAGGGAAACCAATATCCGGGTAACACTTTCTGCGTGGAATCCTGTGGAGGGCCGGATGTGACTGTTTTTACCTAAGTTCGGGATGCCTATTCTATAGGATTTACGCTCAACCGATCAGCGATGATATTTTCGAAATATTCCATTGCAGTAGATGAAGTAAAACAGCCAGCGTGGAAATCACCCATTTCAATGTGAGTAAGAAGAAAAGTTCTACATTTAAAGCTTTTTTAGTTCCCAACGTGCCTGTCAAATGGAACTCCTTATCAATAACACTAACTTCAGTGGGATTACCTCCACTACCATTACTCAATAGCCCGTTCATATCCAATGGCAAAAGAACAGCTCTTTGGAAATTCGGAGTTTGGCCAATGTTGCAGTGTGCGAATCTTTTGGAGGCTCAAAACCTTCATTGTCAAGTGTTCGAGGACTGCACCTGCGTTCCGGCCGAAACCAAGGCCAACTGCTATTGCAAGAACTTCCCAATTGGAGCTTGGTTCAACAATAAAAGAAATCAGCTGCCGGTGATTTACCCATCGCTAAGCTTTCGGCAAGACACATTAGCAAGAATTCAAGCAGAAATCACCAATATGGTCTGGCGCTTTTTGGTCTCCCATCTCTAAGCAAAAGAAGAAAAATGGCTGATGTTATCATGATGTACAAAATTCTGGCCAAGAAGCTATCAATTAATCCAGATTATTTCGTTGATGGGTCGCTGACGAAATCGGTAAGAGGAAAGCTCAAACTTCGGGTCTCTGTCGCTAAATCACGAGTCAGGTCAGACTTCCTAACCTACAGGATTCTTAAGGAATTCAACTTGTTGCTTGGCAAGTATGACGATTTGACGATGTTGTCTGCTCAAACGTGTAGAAGGTTTGTAGGGTAATCCGGGAATTTCTTGATGACTGATATTATTGATGTTGCACTGCTTGATTTATGTTATATATCCGTGTAACTGAGGGTTTGTAGTTGTTTTTAACGCTGTTTACGCTAGACTTTCGTCTATGCCTCAATAAATAAATAAATAAATAAATGGTTATGGGAGAAATCGTATTGAGTTTTCAGGATACTCTCAATACTGAAATTTTGGTAGATGACGACGTTTGCCACGTCATGGCAGGTGACCTAAAAGGTTGCTACAACTGCGCGAAGGGCAGTGTAGCAAAAGTTGCGTGCCACTCCAATCGAGACGCTTCACTGGCAGAGATCGTGTGCGGTTAATCGAGTTTCACAATACCATGCAATACCACGGGAATCAGCTCTGAACTAAGATTCAGTTTCACAAAAACAAGAATTAACCTCGCATGCACAGTATTATGCGGTCGACTTTCCACCTCTTTTAGTGTTGTAGGTATCCTAAAATTTACCGTGGCAACACAAGGAGTAGTGGAACAATGGATAAGCGGCGAGTCCGTCGATATCTCGGACATTAAATGGCCTGATTTTGCCCATATTACTACAGTTTTTTTCCAGTGGTATAAAACACTAGCAGTAGCCATAGTCAGCCTTCTTTTAACCATAGCAATAACCTACTTAGTCTTCGCAACCTGTGGAATACGTATACTTTTTTGGCTCTGGACACAACTCGCAAAGTTCATCATGCGAGTTCTAGCACTCATTTGGACATTTTTGCACTTTATATGCGTAGAAGTAATAGCATCGGCTCACAGAAAACAGCAGTAAAAGTAATGTATATACATATATCCTCTATTAGATAATCTATTTATTTTCAATATCAATATCTATTCAGTAATCTCCTGACCATGCCTTCAACAATTCTTTCTGCAGGAAACGACGCAGTCAACGATGTTCGACGACCACCTTTTCGACCACTTCCACAGCGCCTCAAGAACGGCACAGGAAACAGAGAAAGAGTTGCCAAGTTCGCTATGTCATTTGCAGATCAAGGTTGCTGCAACGGTGATCATGATTGGACGCAGCACCTCATTCAGCATACGTGTTCGGACTCATGCGCTGGAGAGCAAGTTCTTCTTCTCGGTCGCTTATTACTGTAACAACCATGGAGAAAATTCTTCGATACGCGAACCAGTTTCTTCCCTTGGACTCAGTAAATCGCTTGAAGATCGAGAACTCCGCTGAGTACAAGTTCAGGAAAATCTCCGTGGACAACGTCACTAATACGGTGAAGAAGAATTTAAAGAAACTAGACGAAGCGATCGATGACATGGAGTTCGAACTAGGACAGGTGGAGAAGTTTTTGAACGACGAGAAGCTATGCTTTCAAGAAATCAAGAACCTTCTTGCATCACTGAACCAAAAGACAATAGCATTTGCTCCTCTTCGCTACAAAAATTCAAGAGCGTACAGCCCTGATCCAGCATTATCCAAGATCAAGAGCTCAGCAATTGAGAACATCAAGAAACCAAAGGCTAAAGTCGACGAGAAAGGTTCTGGTTCAGACACTGCAGCCGCAGAAGTAAAGCCACTAACAGACGAAGAATATCTCGAGTGGCTGATCCAGGAAAATTCGGCCCCTTGCGAGGACTGCGGCTACACGGAAGCAGTTTCATCAGATGAAGAAGGCGTCTTGAAAGCAAAACGACAACGTCTGGAAGACAAATCGGGCAAGGGAGCTTCTGCAACATCCGATAATCCTGAAAAGGTCATCGAAATTAAGGGTCAAACACATATTCCAGAAGAGGACGCTCCCCAGACTCAGCCGACATCGGAGCACGACAGGCGTAGATTGCTTGAACAAGAACTGAACCAACTTCGATTCAGCCTCGAGTATCTTCCGAAAAGAAGAATCGGCGAATCATTAAAAGATGTCGACCCACATGTTACCTGCTGCTTTTGCAAGGAAGTCCGATGGCATTACACAGACTCTTGCCCAGTTATAACGAGTGGAGATGAGAGATGGCGCTTTGTGAGGGAAATAAGCTCTGCCAATACTGTCTTCGTTCTCATGGATCAACGTGCCGCGACAAGAGTAAGAAATGCTAGTATTGCAGCGTCATCGAAAAGACTGTTGTCCGTAATTTGATTCCAGACGACGATGGACATCATCGAGCCCTCTGCAACCTACCTGACAGCAAGCTAGTTATCGCGTACCGCATCAAGAACATTGAACAAGAACTAGAGGCGCAGCCGCACTAAGCGAGAGGCGGGAGTATAGCTGCACTAGTCAAGGTTCAATAGGGTCAGGAATTCATTTTCTCAGTTTCTCATGCTTTATTCTTATCAAGTAGGCTGATCTTATAGTAATGGCTTTGCAGGCACGGCAGTGCTGATATTCTCGAGCACGGCAACTTGCATAAAACCCGGCGTGGTCAACACTCGGGGCCTTGGGCTCTTCTGCTGTTCCCTACGACTTCTCCAGCTGGGACGACTCTACACTCTTCGGATCCCCAAGTCGATCAGCCAAGAAGTAGACAAGAAACCCATCAGCAAGACCTCTTTGGAAGTCGGTATTGCCGGATAAATTTTATCACTAACCGTTGTTAGAACACTCTATCATCAATGGCTTTAGTAAGGCTACATACGACACAACCGCGTGGCACAATAACTAATAGGGCGACCGACGACATTAAAAAGCAGCTCCCAAACTTGACTCAAAGCCGCTTCCACATCTCACTTCGCTCGCTCTGGTGGGTTTCTGGACGGGAATGTCAGCGCCAGGTGAGACCGCCTCGAATTTCAGAAGTCCTCTGAAGAGCGCGCCGATTGGTGGTAAGAAGGCGCTCCGGGTGGCGTTGCGATATGTGCTCAGCGTAACATGATTAGAACCATCTTTGCGAAGAAAAACAGCACCGTAGATCGCACGACCAACCAAGCACTTGAACGGCTTCTCTACTTTCACGAGTCTAAGCTGTCCTCTTACTGCTGTGGTAGAAGAGCGATCGCGTTTTTGCTAGAAATTGACATCACAGTCAGTTTCTGCCAAAAAGACGCTTGGTCCGGCCGCTCCTCTTCTTCACGCTCGAATTTTTAGATGTTCTCCGTGCTGTTTAACTTATTAGCCCATGCTCATGTCCATAGAGAGCGTTATTTTCTTCCTGGTTTGTCTTTCTTTCATCTTTCTATCTATCTTAAAATACAGTGTTTTGTTTATTTATTCAATGAGCACGGATTTCTACTGTGAAAATGTCAACAACTATTATCGCAGTAGAAACGGTAAAAAATGAGTGCTATCCTTAGCCTCATTTTTAATATGTACGCATGAACGACGCATGAATTAGCCTTCCAAATAATTTTTTTTCAGATTCGTACAAACAATATCGTCACGTCTTCCTATTTGCCAAGTAGCAGATTGAACTCCTTGAGAATCCGATAGATTCGAAATTCTGATCTGTTCCGCGATCCAGCAACCGAGAGTCGAAGATTAAACTTAGAAGATAGGACATCAATAAACTCTGCTGGATTGATAGTTTAGCTAGAGCTTTTCAGCTAAAATTTCGTAAACCGAATAAGATCTATGACTTCCCTCCCATTTTTTCAGTGACGAGAGGCAAAGACAGAAACGCAGAGCCCTATGTTGTACTCGAGGAACTACTGTGAACCAAAATCGAGAATTAAGGAAAATAAGCCCACTTGTGATCTACATGCGTTTTGCGGCGTCGACGGACAGAAGTCCAGATTGTCCTCTTTCATCAGAAAATGAACGAGTTGCCTTAGTGATTAGAATATCGCTCTAGATCCTAAAAATTTCGCGCGATAGGACAAGACATTTTTCAGGTAATCGCGACGAGGGTTAGCGTTTTCAAACCTACTTAGAGCATACACTTCACTCGCTCCGAGTCGAGAAGAGTTTAGGTAAACTATTGAAGAAATCATCAGAAAACATAACAAAAAGTGATCTCAATAACAAAACTGTTCCGGCAAAGAGCTGTAAAAAGGGTTGCCAAAAGTATATTCTAGTTGCAGAAAATGTATAAAATATCACGTTTTCCTTGACCAACCACGCCAGGGCAGTGCGCACATTACACGGCTGAGATCGAAATTATGAAATGAACGTCGAAGCTCGACTTTTACCTAGCAGTCGGTAACAAATTAGCGCTTTATCCTTCTCAGACAAGTCTGGTACCAATTCACCGACCCCAGAGGGATGGAAAGTTTGGTTGGCCTGAGCAGGAAATCCGAACCTAGAGCCTAGTTAGTACAATCGCTTACGCAACACTCTTGTCTCAATACGTAGGGCGTAAAAACTAATTCAGATCAAAACAATATTTCAATTATTATAGAATTATCAGTATAACATACGAAAGTGAATACCGAGGCGAATCAATAGGACCGTTCGCCGAACGGCGCTGTGCAGTCCCCTATAATTGGCATAGTACCGCTGGGTTTTGCACCGAGGGGCGAGGAGACCTTGATCGGGCGCGGGCGATGCACGCAGAGCCCAGGTCGAGCCGAACGCTGCCCAGAACTCGACCTCGGCAGAAAAGGCGCAAAATGTCGAATCTCTTCAAATTTTATAAAACTATGTTGTTGGGAATCGCTTCCAATGGTGAGATGTGCCGTGTTAAGCGTTTGAGGGACTGACTGACGTGGAGTCCTAAATTTTGAAAACAAAATGGGATCAGGAAATTGTATATTTTTCTCGAGTTTAGACACCTGAAGAACTATATTAGAGTGAACTCAACTCTTCCTACCTTGCTTGTATATCGGAGCCACGCAAACCTATTTTGCACAGAAAAGATTTCAGCACACTCGCTTCTGTCCTGAGAAAGTTGCAGTACGCAAAACGTTGTGAAAAAACGTCGCTGAAGATGGCACGCAGTGGATTTGTGACTAGCAAAACTTTTTTCAAGTTAAAAGTGGGGCATCTGGAATTCACCTTTTGCTTTAGAGTTCAGTGCAATTTTTAACTTTGTAACTTCCTTCTAAAAAAATTTACAGTACCTGTTACACAGGAAAAGCTCATTGTCGGTCAATAATGGAGAACTGGTTGGGGATGCGAAATCTGGACATTTATCCAAATATGATACCTTTTCTAAGTCGATAGAGCTGCAGAGAAATTTTTAGTAATACAAAATTAGCTATTCCCTGTGGGAGTGGTAAATGGCGCAATTGGAGGATACGCCGGCTGTCGCATGCTGGAGAGTCGAGGTTCTCGGACAGAGCGCCGCCCAGACCATCCTAACCTTCAATCTTCCAGAATCGGTTAATCAGTATCCTAGTCCTTGTATAGCAAGCACAAAACAAAACACTGACTTATCCATAACCGCTATTCATAGTGTGGACCAAGAATAAATTCAAATCTTTTCAACGATATCTCGCAGAAGTAATATGCATGGCGCATCCCAGTTAGGAATTTTCATCTATCGTGCATCCTCTTCTTTAATGTGACCAGATAAAGAGAGTTGTCGGCAGTACTCGGCAAATGAGGAAAAAAATTGTTAGCCCTTATTAGAATAATCGAAAAAATAAAAAATAATATAGAGTAGAATAATATATCTATGGTGTTTAAGCTTCTCGTTCTACAAAATTTTTCCTAAGGAGGAGGTACTGTGAACGCGCTGGCATTAGATCCGTGTGCTTAAGTGTCCTTTGGGCGCAATTAGTGGAGACGTCGCTTGCTAATGAGTATCCCCTGGCGCTTTCGAAAAAATAGCGGTCAAAAATGGAGTTGCGAAAAATGTTTTTGCGGCACTGGGTAGATCTCTTCGAGAAGATCACAATGGTGTGTGAGTTTTTCAAAAAGGCTGAAGATCAAGAGGGCCACTGCAAAAGAACAGAAAGAAAGCGGAAAACCCGCCTACCGCGCCCTTTTTCCAATACTTATGGTGGGTATTGTAGTTTAGTGACATCTCCTTACCACACTCCCTACGCAACAGTCATAACCAGATCGCCATAAAATGGCAGAATACAGTTGTCAAGCCTGAGAGCATCTGCATAAGAGATTCGTATGCGGGGATCAACACACTCCTCGTAGAGCGCTTTTGAGACATCTGATGGATATACAGAATCAAATGGCAATTGAGCAAGGTTAACATCAGATGCACGCTGTATTCTCGAGCGGCTTCGACCAGTCAACAGCAGGTGGATATGTGGTCTAGTGTGCTGGTCATTCGTCGAAAGCCTACCTGTTTTACCGTGCATCGTCCAGTATCATCCTGATGCGTTACAACAACATGTATCTATCGAGCATTCAGGTTACAGGATGAGAGTTAGCTGGGTCTTCCTTGTCTCCTCTGTTGAATGGCAGAATCGCCGCCCTGGGTGCTTTTCAAGCGAACGGCGCTTCACACTGCGTTGGATAACCAGCAAAGATTTGCGCCAGAGCGCTGTAAAGCTTAAGGCACGACGGCAACAACTATGACACATTTTCACCAGCACATAATTGTAGACCGTTGGTGTGGTGTCTCGTCCTGAAAATATTTGAATAGGGGACTTTATGCTGAAAATTACATGGCGGTATTCCTCAAGCTCCTTTATCGTTTTCCTAGAGCTGGGTCTTTTAGCTGACATCGAAGAGTGTGAGAAGCTTTGGCCGTCTTCAGCAAGTTTTCACTTGCACGGCTTGCTCGAGATGGTGTGCTCAAGATGAGTTCGTTAGCGATCCATTAGTCATCTGCACGAGAAAACGCAGAGTGGCGTCCGAAATTCGAGAAAAGCGGTGGTTCGGAGCCACATCGCAACGCTGGGTAGCGATGGCGTTTGCTAGACGAGTGTGGTCTTCGTCTAACAGGTGCTCCAAGACTATGTACACCGTCCATCATCGTGCGAATCGCCCCTGCATTGAGAATCATTGGAAGGACTGTCTTGACGGGATACTTGCGCTCGATCGATGTGAAGTCGACTCTGAAAAGGCTTTTCGCAGACCACTTCCAGTGTTAAATGACGGAACCGTCGCCACATCTGTTAGGACTTTTCTAATGCATAGGATAAGATCCTATTCATGATGGCGCTGTCCGTTCGGAGATGCGCGGGCCTTCTCCTTACCTATGTTTTGGCAAGCTGGGTTTTGTCATAGTTACAGGTGGAGTAAAATAATTAAATAAAAGGATTAATGAAAATGAATGGTACGTTCACGTAATGATGACTAATTGCAAAGCTATCCTACTCAAGTTTATTACATTTGGGTCAACGTATTACATAGGTCTACGGTAAGAGGCCTTTAAATTCCTTTTTTTCTAGATCACGTGTCAGCGCAAACCGGCTGGGACCGGAGGTCGCGAACATTTATTTATTTATTTATTTATTTATTTATTTATTTATTTATTTATTTATTTATTTATTTATTTATTTATTGAATATGGCATAAGATGCGCCACATAAGGGAAAAACAGAAACCACAGCAGAAGGCACACGAACAATCACAGCTAATCTAGGCGGATTTTCCATGGAAACAAGCGTCGTCCATCTATCAGTAAGTAAACAATGGCAACAAAAGCTCCAAAAAACGAGAAAAAAGAAGCGAATCGGAAGAAAGGGTAGGAAGAAAAGAATAAGCGCCTGATTTTTTAAAAGACCTGAGCGGAATTTAGGGCCGCCGTTAGAATCTACATAGAGACCCGGTATAAATAAATTAGATAAACCAGCCATTGACGGGCAGCGCGCATGTCGGCGAGGGCCAACGAAGAGCATGTCCCTAGACAGTCCTATAGAGTAAGCCTTCAATATTATGCGAACAATTCCAAGCGGACCATAGTATATATTAAATATGACACTTCTTGCCCTATAGAACGCTTAGACAAGTTACCTAGCACGTAGGTTCAAAATAGCTCGTAAACGTAGAAGATTCAGAAACGCCAGGTAGATAGCTGTCATAGGAAGCGTAATTGTATTAATAACTGGATATTTCAACTCCGTAAAAAAAACTAAAATATTAGATTAACAGGCTTTCAGCACTAAGCACCCTGAGAATAATTGGGCTAATCTGATTGTGAGTATAGCAGCCCTAAATTATCTTAACAAAAAAAGAGAAACTGCCTGGTCACACTTGAATCCGTAGAAAATTTACAAATCTTCAATTCAATTTACAATGATGATAGTTTTCAAACTTTCAAGAACTTTAGCGGTGTGTATGTAGAACGCTAACGCAATGAACAAACGAAAATAAAGAAGAAAAGAATAGCGCATTCATCATTAGAAACTAAAATGTTCTCCTCTATGGTACACTCGCAACCTACGAAGACTCAGAAAGCATCGAAAATCTATAGAAATAGGCTCGAGCAATCATTGTTTTACGACATACATTTCAGGAATCCATGGCGAGGACGTTTTACTGAAGAAACTCTGAAAGTTTGAGGGTGATATGCAACGTCAAGATCAGTTCAAATAGTAGCCTGTTAAGATCGAGCTTATTAAGTTGCTTCTTAAAGGCGCAGCCACTAGTTGCTCCAAAGAGAGTAGCCGGAAGTAGTTGGAACCATCTTGCACACCTGACAAACACATTGTTAAACATTGCGTTGCACTTTTTGTTGTGAATCTTGGAGTGGAAGATATTAAGCCCACCTCTTCTCACACTACACGGTTTGAAGGTCCAGCACTTACTTGGAAGTATTTCAAACTCTCTCCGAAGAACACGAAAACAGAATCTCAAGTCCAAAACTGTACGCCTCTCCTCCAAAGTCTTCAAGCCAAATTTGCTCAATCTTTGAGGATAGCTAGGCATATCTTGTCTACCACAATTACGGGTAAGACGATACCACAACAGACGGGTAAAGACTTGTTGTACCCTTTCAATTTTTGGAATTTCTTTTCTTAGGTGTGGGCTTCAAACCCACGCGTAAGAAAAGAAAAATGAGGTCTTACGTGCAACTTGTAGAGCCGCAATAGTACGACCTCATCTGAACATCATTCATCACGGGACAGTGCTTTCTTTAAAACGCAAATGGAGTACTTAAAAGTTTGAACACAGAAATGTTGTAACTGCCGTTATCCTACTCGTCTTATTCTTCTCCTCCTTTCCTTAAGCGACTACCGTTCAGAAATGTAGATAGCTTTAAAGGCTGAACTTTTTAATCGGACCTTCACAATTTACTTACATCTTTAGCGACATTGTACTCCGAAAACATTAGATTTCCGAACTTATTTGGGTTTTTGTACTGCATTTTGTTGATGAATGTATCCTAATTCATAATGAGTTTATCATGAGGAAAAGAGAAATGCAGATATCAAAATGTTGAGAAGAAATGGTCAAATGTGTCAGGTTATTGTTGTTGTCCAACGTAGCCGTCCACAAGGAAGCAACCAATATTTCAGTCACACCAAAATTGGAAAAGTGAGAAAATGGGGAGGATCAGTTATACACTTTTCCTCTGTCTGCACTTTATCAGTCCAAAATGCAGAATGTTTCAAAATCTTTGCTCTTTTTGCATCACCATAAAGCTCTTAGTAGTTGAGCCACAGCAGAATGTTGTGGGTTACGTGTGTATGTAAACGACCATAAACACTTGCGGCAAAATGGTTAATATCATTAATTACGCTATATTTATTGTATTTGTGCTCTGATCCATCAGAGCAACCATCCTGGCGCTGGATGTACTGTCACGGTAGATATGTAGATATGTACATTTAGTAATAGTCTAAACTATAACGCCTTGACTCAAGAATCTGAAAATATTTCGGTCAGCAGTCTCATTTCTTCAACGAAAGGAGCGCGCCTTTTGAGCTGAAGTGGAAGGTTCGCCTCTCATTTAAGATTTTCTAAGCAGTGATGAACGAGAGCCAAGCCAGAAAATGCAAAACATCGCTAAATTCATAAAGTCGTACAACCGTTGGTTGCAAAATGAATGCAACATATATTTACGGTATCAGTAAAATTATGTATTGTTGAGCCATACCGAACGAGTGTATTTTACATTCCCCACACGAGGTGTTAGATTTTCTCTGTCCTACTTTCTAGAATAAATATCAAATTTTTTGTAGCTAAAAGTATAAGAATTATTATATAATTGTATTATCATTGTGGGCGCGTGTAGCGCAGTCGGCGGAGGCGCGACTGTCGCGTGCACCCGATACCAGGTTCCTGGTTCGGATTTCCCGCCCAGGCCAACCAAGCCTTCCATCCCTCCGGGGTCGGTGAATTGGTACCAGAGGTGTCTGGGAAGGATAAAGCGCTGACTTGTTCATCGGCTAGCCACCGCAAGTCGTTGTATGGCCAAATACGCATTCGTGTCGCCTCCACGACATCCCGTAAAAGTAGAATGCGCTGGCGCATCCCAGAAGGGAATGAGTAACGCCGTCCTTTATCCTTTATCCTTTATTATCATTAGTATACGCTCTTTTAAAAGATCCCTTATAATGATAAAGGAGGAAGGGCAGCGTTTTCAATCCTTTTTCGTTTGCGCCACGCATTCTACTTCTACGGGAAGTCGTGGAGGCGACTTGATTTCGTATTTGACCATACAATGGCTTGCGGTGGCAAGCCGATGAACAGCTCAGCGTGACATCCTTCCCAGACAGGTCTGGTACCAATTCACCTACCCCAGAGGGATGGAATGCTTGATTGGGCTGGGCGGGAAACCCGAACCAAGAGCCTAGTATCGGATGCACGCGACGGTCGGCTCCTCCTCCGACGGTGCTGCATGCGCTCGAAACCCCTTCTACTCAAATTTAAAGCCATTTCAATGAATACTATGGTCGTGCGTCTTTCTGTAATTCAATTATTTATATACCAGCAAATTCTATTGCGTAGATCTCTGCATGAGATAGTAGAGAGACATATAAGTGGCTGATAATTGTACCAACCTAGAGCCCCGTTAGCGCCAGGCGGGACTCGAACTCTCACCTTCTGCTTTCCGGGCGGCGATGCTGCACCTTACACCACCAGTGCTGTTTGACCGAACAGAACATCCAAGATGTCTTCCTAGTAGCAATCACTTACAACACCACTCGCGCCGCACGGTCAAAAGTGGGCGAAAAAACGCAAAAATAGCGTCGCAAAGCGTCGCATGCTCATAACTCCTTCAGTTTTAGGTTTTTTGAAAAAATCTTAGCATCGTTCGATTGGTGGCGATGCCCGTTCCTCCACGTGGTGCCACTGGAAACTGCCCGCTCTGCGAGCTAAGCCGAACACGGACATTCGATTGCAGGCGACAGGCCCTTGTGACAGGCCGGCCTACGAACACCCATGTCACATCACATGGTTCATGACAATGCAAGTTTTTCGTGATAGTGCTACGGCGTCCGCGGGAGCCGACGCGCACTCGCATAGCCCGGCGAGTGTGAGAAGTATGCGAGGGTCCCTGATGCGAGGACGGCATCGGGGGGCAACTGAGCTAGTCCGAAAGTCCCGTAACGTAAGCAGGACCCGCGTGGCAACGCTGAATGTGGGTACGTTGACGGGCCGCTCGTGCGAGTTGGTTGAAGCACTGGAGCGTAGAAGAGTTGATTTCTGTGCGGTGCAGGAGACGAGGTGGTCCTGCCGCAAGTCAAGGGACATAGGACGTGGCTTCAAGGCCGTTCTATGTGGAAGTCCCAGGACCACCAGTGGTGTCGGAATAATCGTCTCCGAACGATTTCGTGACTCGATTGTAAGCGTTGAGCGCTTTGACGATCGATTGATGAAGATCGTTGTCGCCGCTAATGAGCGACTCTATCACTTCTTCTCTGCGTATGCTCCGCAGACTGGCTGATCCGATCAAGCCAAGGATGAGTTTTGGAACCTGCTGGATGAGAAGACAGCAGAGGTACCGTCGAAAGATGTCATCATAGTCGCTGGTGACCTTAATGGGCACGTAGGTGCTACGAAAGACGAGTACAGCTGTCATGGTGGTTTCGGATACGGATCACGTAACGCCGATGGTGAGCGCATTCTTGAGTATGCGGAATCGCATAGCCTCACCATTGTGAACACCGTCTTCCGAAAACGCGACTCGCACCTTATCTCGTACTACAGTGGGAGCTCCAAGTCTCAGATAGACTTTGTCCTTGTGAGAGATCGCGACCGGAGTCTTGTCACAGACGCGAAGATCGTGCCGTATGAGACGTTCGCCCCACAGCACCGACCGCTGATCTGCACTCTGAAGATTGTCCCTCCGAGGCTGAAGCAGGTCGAGCGATGTGGTGTTGCAAGAATCAAGTGGTGGCGAATGAGAGAGAAGGAAGCAGCTGTGATTTCTCGCGTGCGGTTACCGACAGTCACGACTGTCGACGAAACTTGGAAGAGAACGACCGACGCGATTCGTCAAGCTGCACAGTCGGAACTCGGCATTACGAAGCCTGGGCGACGGAAGGTCGACAAGCAGGCATGGCTGTGGACAGATAACGTGAAAGCAAAAGTGCGAGAGAAGAAGTCGCTTTATCACGTGTTTCTCGGCGAAAAGACGGCCGATAACTGGCGGAAGTACCAAGAAGCGAGGAAAGCTGCAAAGAAGGCCGTGGCTGTTGCAAAAGCCACTCATTATGGAGATGTCAACGAGAAGCTCGAGTCACGCGATGGCGAGCGGTATCTGTACCGGATTGCTAAGAATCGCCATCGGCAGACCGAGGATATTGAGAAGTTTTTCGGCATCAATGATGAGAACGGCCATCTTCTTACGGACCGCAAGAAGGCATTGAAGCGATGGCGCGACTACTTTGAGGAAATCTCTACAGTAGAATTTCCTCATCCAGCCATCCCTTCCACGGCTCCAACCCACGGCCCCGTTCAGAAGATCACCGTGGAGGAGACTGAAGCGGCTTTGAAGAAGATGAGGCCAGGCAAAGCGACTGGGCCCGATGACGTGGCAGCTGATTTATGGAAGTCCAAGTACTGGTACCCTGCTGAGTGGTTGGCGAAGTTCTTTAATCAGGTTGTGGCGGAGAAGAAAGTGCCTGAGTGTTGGCGTCAAAGTACGACGATTCCAATTTGGAAGAAGAAGGGCAGTCCTGCAGACTGCTCCAATTACCGTCCGATTCGCTTGCTTCCGCACAGCATGAAGATCTTTGAGCGAATTGTCGATGGACGAATTCGGGACATCGTCCAGTTGTCCAGCAATCAGTGCGGCTTCGTGGCTGGTTGTGGCACCGTTGATGCCATACATGCCGTCCGCCTCCTGATAGAGAAGCATCGCGAGAAACAGAAGCCAGTGCATATCGCCTTTCTCGACTTGGAGAAGGCCTTTGACCGCGTACCGCGTGAAGTGATATGGTACGCCCTGCGACAACATGGAGTTCCTGAAGAGCTCATAGAGTGGGTGCGAATTCTCTACTCTTGTCCAAAGAGTCGAGTTCAAGCTGCAGCTGGGACCTCGATGGAGTTTCCCATCTCTGTCGGAGTACACCAGGGTTCTGCGCTTTCCCCACTCCTCTTTGTTGTCGTCATGGATGCCATCACACGAGATCTTCAGAAGCCCGTCCCTTGGACGTTGCTTTATGCCGATGACGTGATGCTCGCTAGCGAAGATAAAGGAGAACTCGAGCGAGAGTTGCAAGCTTGGTGTGATCGCTTGGAGCGGTTTGGACTCAGATTGAACGTGAAGAAGACCGAGTATTTAACGACGGACGTTACCGAGTCCAGCTCCATCAAGGTTAACGGCATCGAGCTTCCACGCACTGCGGTCTTTAAGTACCTGGGATCAGCAGTCGCGTCTGACGGCAAACTGATGGTCGAAGTGAATTCACGCGTGAGTGCAGCTTGGTCCAAGTGGCGCTCGTTGACTGGCGTGCTCTGCGACAAGAAGACACCAGAGCGCTTTAAGTCGAAGATCTACAGAGCAGTCGTCCGGCCGGTAGCAATGTACGGCGCTGAGTGTTGGCCAGCGACCAAGGAAGTTGAAACGCGCCTCAGCGTCATGGAGACGAAGATGCTGCGCTGGACGGCAGGAGTTACGCGCATGGACCGCATCCGAAACGATGCTATTCGGCAGAAGTTCGGTGTCGCGCCGATAACTGACAAGATGCGCGAAGCTCGCCTACGATGGTACGGCCACGTTCTGCGTGGAGAAGAAGACAGCGTCCGCAAGATAGGCCTTAACTTCGAGGTAATAGGAAAGCGGCCTAGAGGGCGCCCGAAGCAGCGCTGGGCTGATACGCTACATACGGACTTGAAAGTAGCTGGTGTCCACCCCGATCTAGCGCTGGATCGGGAAAGGTGGCGTCATGACACCAGAATAGCGGACCCCGCCACGAAGCGGGACAAACGCTGAAGAAGAAGAAGAAGAAGAAGAAGAAGATCGTTCGATTGTCTCTTTGAGGTCTACACAAGTGTGTACTGCTTTACCGGAACGCCCATATTTTCGCCGAGTGGGTGGTCCAAAATTGACTGGCGTGGGCTTTTGCGATTTGAGCAGCTTATTTCCCAGGACATGCGTGCTTTCGGAGTATCTCAAGCATGGCGTACGTTGCCAGTGCTCTGTCATGCTAGGAATACCCCGAGAGTGCGCCGTGCACAATGCACACAGAATCGAACCTATCAATCGAGAGGGCGAGCGCATGTCCACTGCGCTTCTATCTTCTCTTACTGGGAGATGCGAAATCCTCAAGACTATTTCGAACCGTTTGGAGAATGTTCTCAGAAATTTCCAGCCGCCCCACTCAGGATTAGCTCCAATCTGTCCCAGCGAAACTTTGGTGTGCGCCATGCGTACAGAGTAGAACCTTTCAATCGGGGAGGGGGGGGGGGGGGGGGGGACAGCTTGTAGGCTGAGCGTTCGGGCAGTTTCATCAGAAATTTGCATCCGCTCTAGTCAGAATTGCTGACTGTCCGGCGAGCCTTTGGAGTGCGCCGTGAACAATGCACATATAATCGAGCCTATCAATCGAGTGGGGCGACCGCCTGCAAATTGCACGAGAGGGCCTGTTCGGAGCACAACAACTCTGTCAAGTTCGCATAGTTTCGGCTGCAACTTGTGGGTCTTGTAGGGACTAAAACGGTCTAGTAGTACTCTAAAGTAGGACGGTGTAGCTTAGGAAGAGGCAATGTTACAGGTGTGCGAAAATGCAGGTGAGACTTGTGTGACGTTTTTTTTCGATTTCGGTGAACCAGTGCGAGAAGACGCAGCGAGTTAACGGCCTTAGAATGCGTATGCGAACAAAGCGCTTAAGGTACTTTACGATGACGTGCTCAGAACTTCTCAGCTGCCTAAACTGCCTTAGCCCCATCCGCCGTTTTAGGGCGGCGAACCTGTCGGTTGAACTTTCCTGCTATTTTACTCGCCCAGATTTGAGTCTTCAACACTCGCAATGGCACCGTTCCTTTCAGCATGAAAAGCGCTATCAATTGCTATCAATTTTGACCGATTTTGGCAACATCAATTTTTTCACTGGTTCGCATCGGGAACGAGGCCGCGGCGGAAGGACGATGACGTCATCGACAATCGATGTCTTGGAGTTGGGCCATGCTTGATATCATTCGATAGAGCTTTTCATGCTGAATTGAAAGGTGTCATTTAGAGTTGGAAAAACTGTAATCTGGGCGAGTACGGAGCGCAATAGCTCTGTAAAGTTGGACTCGTTTCGGCTGCAACTCGGAGATCTTCCAGGCAGTCGAACGTTCTGTTAGTACGCTAAAGTAGAATGGTTTAGCTTAGGAGGAGGCAATGTTACAGCGGTGCGAAAATGCAGGTGAGGCTTGCGTGACGCTTTTTTTTCAATTTCGGTGCATCACTGCGAGAAGACGCGGCGAGCTAACGGCCTAAAAATGCGTACTCGAACAGAGCACTTAAGGTGTTTAACGGTGACGGATTCAGAGCTTCTCAGCTGCCTAAACCGCCTTAGCCCCATCTGCCGTTTTAGAGCGGCGGACTTAGCGGTTGAAGTTTCCTGCCCTCTTACTCGCCCATAATTGGGTTTCCGACACTTGCAATAACACCGCTTTGTTCATAACGAAAAGCTCCCAATTTCAAAAAAATCGATTTTTTGACAATACGAGGACGTGGGCGCTCTAGGCCGCGCTGTGGGGACGATGACGTCATCGAAAACCGGTATTTTCGAAATTGGCCAAAGTTCCTCGTGCAAGCTTCGTCCAAAATCATCTAGGGGTTAATTGGGGCGCTATTACGAATCCGACCTTCGTTTTTGAAAATTCCGCGAACTTGAGCAGGTTACTTCCTGTTTGAGGGTGGTCGGGGCAGGATCACCGATCACCCTCAGTTATCGGTATGAGCGGTCTCCTGCCGTAATCGTCCAAATGTACTTCGCCATCTTGTTCGGCACCCCGAATAAGTCCCCGATACTATACGAATTTTGTGCAAAATCGATGATCCTGACCCGACCACCCTCAATTATCCAGAAGAAAATCCAAAACCTACCAAAGTCGACGGAATTTTCAAAAAGGGACGTATTCATAATCAGCGCCCCAAATAATCCCTAGACGATTTTGGACGAAGTTTGCACGAGGAAATTTGGCCAATTTCGAAAACATCGGTTTTCGATGACGTCATCGTCCGTGCAGCTCGGCCTAGGGCGCCCACGTCCTCAATGAGATATTGTCAAAAAATCGATTTTCATGAAATTGGTCAAGAGTGACACCGTTCGATAGAGCTTTTCGTGTAGTACAAAATGGTGTTATTGGTAGTGTTGAAAACCCAAATCTGGGCGAGGAAGAGGGCAGGAAACTTCGACCGCCAGGTTCGCCGCCCTAAAACGGCGGATGGGGCTAAGGCAGTTTAGGCAGCTGAGGCGTGCGGTACACGTCATCTTAAAGCACCTTAAGTGCTCTGCTCGCCGGCGCATTTGTAAGCCGTTAGCTTCCGCGTGTTCCCGCAGGGGTCAACTGAATTTGGAAAAAATCTTTCCACACATGGCTAACCTGCATTTTCGCACCCCTGTAACATTGCCCCTCTTAAGCTAAACTATTCTATTTAGTGTACTAGACCGCACTACTGCCTACAAAACCCACAAGCTGCAACCTGAAAGGTTCCAAATTGACAGAGCTATTGCGCTCCGAACACGCCCGCGTGTGTAATTTGCGAGCGGTCGCCCTCCCCCCCCCCTCGATTGAAAGGTTCGAATCTGTATGCATTGTTCACGGCGCACTTCAAAGGCCAGCTGGACAGCCTTAGAGCAATTCCTGACTAGGGCGGCTGCAAATTTCTGATAAATCTTTGTCTACAAGCAGCAAGCGCCCACTCGATTGAAACGTTCAAATCGGTATGCATTGTTCGCGGCGCATTCCAAAGTCTAGCTGGACAGTCTTAGAGCAATTCTGACTAGAGCGAATGTAAATTTCTGATGAAACTGCCCGAACGCTCAGCCTACAAGCTGTCCCCCCCTCCCCCCTCGATTGAAAGGTTTTTCTCTGTACGCATTGTACACGGCGCACACCAAAGTTTCGCTGGACATATTGGAGCTAATCCTGAGTGGGGTGGCTGGAAATTTCTGAAAACATTCTCCAAACGGTTTGAAATAGTCTTGAGGATTTCGCATTTCCCAGTAAGAGAAGATAGGAGCGCAGTGGGCGTGCACTCTCCCACTCGATTGATAGGTTCGATTCTGTGTGCATTGTGCACGGCGTACTCTCGGGGCATTTCTGGCACGACAGAGCACTGGCAACGTACGCCATGCTTGAGATACTCCGAAAGCACGCATGTCCTGGGAAATAAGCTGCTCTAATCGCCCGTCCAGTCAATTTTGGACCACCCACGGCGAAAATGTGGGTGTTCCGGTAAAGTTTTATACATGTTTGTGTAGATCTCGAAGAGACGAATCGAATGGTGCCAGCGTTTTTTCAAAAAAAAACCTAAAACTGAAGGAGTTATGAGCATGCGACACTATTTTTGTGTTTTTTTTGCCCACTTTGACCGTGCGGCGCGAGCGGTATTGTATCAGCACTCACTACTCGAAGGACAGAGCCTAATTTACTGGCACTGGCCCCTCTACACACCTTCGAAGAAAGTGGATTGTCGAAGCGAAGCGAAGACCTTCTCCCCTTTACATTTCAGTTTCCATTCACGCTGTGTAAGTCTTGCATGACATATGGCTAGATTTGTAGCGTCTTTGTTTTCAGAAATTAAAGCGTTTTGAAGAGTAGCCATGCTGAAACCACTTGCATTCACCAGATCAACGCTGTATGAAAGCAGCTCCGTAACTTAGAAAGCAACAGCCGTTTCTCCACGTCTTACACCAACCTGCCTTTGATCGAAACGTGCACGTAGCCTCTTCATCGTGTTGACCGCGGTGACAAATTCCTGAGACACAAGCGAACTTTTCTTCAGCTCCTTGGCTTCACCAAGCCAACAGAAATATTGCTCTACATACAACTGATCGCTATATAGATTTTAAAACATACCGAATCGTAGTTTGACATCGTCGACAGTACACCTCTGAGGCAGCGCAGGAACCAAAGATGGGAGCTAATTCAGCGATGTGTGGCTACTTATGCGACGGCCCAGCAAGGCCTCGGAGCCCTCCCTGATTATGTGAAACCTATCGCTGGAACGATGACATGTTTGGCTGAACGTCGTACAGGATTGTCTGTATTACTGTGCTTGCCTCAAAGAGAGGAATTCATGGAATAAACTCCCCGTTTGCTTAACCGGCAGTTTCAATTCCTTCACTAATAATCACATCGAAAACTTGTTACGCCATTTACAAATAGAGAAAAAGGCACCATTGCTTAGCCTCCTTTTACCTAAAAACTCACTTCAAAAATCCTATATGCACGAGTGCTCTGGAATGCTCGGGGGAGGGGCTGTTTTACAGCATGCCGGATATCTACATGTGCACCAGCTTCTTTGCCTCCTATTTTGACGACTTCTTAAAAACGCTGTAACAGCGCGAAAGTATAGTTTGCCTTTAGGTTCGCTCTGTACGTAATCACTGCTTCTGATCATCTTTGCTGTAACACACGCACCAGTTCCTGGAGTCAAGTGAAAAAATAGCCTTAATGGAGTCAAACTTAATTTGCACAAGACACGCAACGCTACTCGGAGATTTGCTCTCTGCTACCCTTGCAAAAAACCAAGTGGAAGCAGATCAACGTTTCAGAGATTTGGTAACGACAACGGATAACTAGCGAACGGTGAAATAAACAGGCGAAAATTGCGGATGAGCTTAATAATCTAACTGATTCATTGCGTTTCTAATGCGTCACTGAAAAACCTTGCAAGGAGCCAAGTCAGTCGGTTAGTGTAAGAAAAAGTTGCGAAACATGTTAACGGCTCCAGCGCCAAGCCCGAGTTGACAGGCAAGACGATGGACAAATATGTATCGTCACAAGCCATGATCAACACCAGGAAGTGACGCACAGGACACATGCCTCAGTTTAGTGGTCGGTATGCGAGGGCCGAACGGTCTTCGCTAAACAAACTAGCGCGATTAGGGGCTGCGAATGTAAGAAGGCGGACCGGGAAATCCAAGATGGCTGATCCTATGAAGCGCAGAAGAGTACTACTCCTGCGTTCGCAGGAAGCACGTTGGAAAGGGCGAAGGCGGACCAAGTTGTGGTACAGCGGAAAGGACGCTGAAAGGAATGGGGTTGTGGCAACTGCGGAATCATTCATTGATTCGGTAATTGCAGCCCAAAGAGTAAAAGACCGAGTCATGCCACTAACCAGGAAAGAGTTTCAAACTCCCAGGAAACTCTAAAAGTAGACCTAGGTGTGTAGACAGGCCTAGGATACTGTTCACGAAAACATGTTGAAACTGCAAAATGCACCTCCTGAAAGAGTTTTATATTATTAACATTTACAATTGTGACTGCCGCATCTCTTTTATGGGTAAAAACTTAATCTCCACGTAAAGAAAATCAAAAACGGATGCCAAATCAGGGAATAGCACATCAGATTACCCCCATTCAAAAAAATTTGAGCAAAAACTGTGATTCTGTTCTCATTCACTTGCTCAATCGCGCCCAATCACCACAGCCAATAAAAATTTCAAATACGATTGTCGTGTTGAGCAGCACAAATAACTGACGTACACAAAATCTGGACGAAATCTGTGATCTTGACCCAACTCCTTCAACGTCGCGTACCCACGGCTTTCTATACCCCGGAGTTCATAAGGTGCTCTCCGCCGCCAATTTTTATGAGTGCAGTCGTTCAAGCGTTTTGAAGCACCGATAGTGGTGTTGATAACCATCAGGTTTGTTACTCCTTACAAATAGTCACCCCCTCCGTCACTAACAATAGCGGTGGCGAAGCTGCTCAGCATAAATGGTGGACCAGCGGGCCCTTGAAGACGACGAACAGGTGGAGACGCTGGGCCGCTCAATAAATTGATCCACCCACCTTACGTTGTTCAGCAAAGAAATGTGGGCATCCTCCCTATGTTTCTTCGATCTTGACACGGTGAGCGGTCTCGCTGAGAGGGAACGCAAAATGTGCCGTAACATATAGGCTGCACTCATCCCTTCATCGGTAGTTGTTTTGTAGGTTTGACCTCCTTTACGTTTACAGCTTACGTTTTCTTTTGTTGCCTGCAGCACCCTTCCATCTTATGAAAACGCACATGCAGCCCGTTTTTCATGACCGCCGAGCTGCTATCGGTGGGTTACGTGTATGTACTGTAGGTCCATAGCAATAGCATAAGTGACAATAGCAGTAAGCCTGATGTGGTCATGATCACCGATTTTGTATGAATCATGCACATGGAAATTATTTGGAAACTAATCACTTAGCTGGCGCCGTTTCTGACTTCACTCATATTGGGATAAAAAATCTACCTACAGCACTTTTTGTCGGCAAATACTGAGCATACAATAGTTGCTACCATGAGTTGTAGACAGGAATAAAAGGATAAACCACAGCATGCAGGAAAGGCAACTCAACTTTAACAGTTCAGAACCCTCTCAAGAGTTCATCTTGTTATGGTGGTATAACTTTCGGCCGACGTTTCGACAACTCTTCTTTTTCAAAGACCTGAAAGTACTTTGAAGCTTTAGATCCGGAAACTCATTCCGTCAAAGGCATACTTCTTCACATCTCTAGTTACAATGGGTTCCCGCGAATGTCAAGGAGTGCCCCTCTAATGCACACCAAACTCACCGTTGCTCCACCAGCGCTGAGAGAGGGTTCAGCTATAAGACCATCAATGAGCATTCTCATCATCATCGCTGTTGGGCGCGGTTGGTTCTTTTGCGCTCCGGATTCACGCTGAGACGGATAGCGACTTCCTTCGCCTTCACTGGTTCCCGAATTAATTATTCTTCCCTGGAACTTGTGGCGGGTTCCGAAATTCACCTTAAATCGCGAGCCACCGTGTGAGGTAAATTGGTGCAGACGTTTCCTGCCCATTGTTGTCTATTCCTGCTGATCGATTGCCAATTTCTGTGATCGCTGACCACTTCCAACTATGTCGCCATCGAGGACTTCCACGCAGAAGAAGACCAGGACTACTGAGACTGCTGATGGCGGCGAAATCAGCCCAGGAATTGGCTCGATCGAAGTTTCAACAGCAATGGAGCAACTAAATGCAGATAAGAAAACGCCTGCATTTATTAAAACCCTTATAAGCCATATGTTTAATGTGCAAAAGCACCTTTGCTCGATTATGGCAAAAAATCAAGAATTGCAGGAGCAGATAGCTTTACTTCGAGAGGAGAATATAGCTTTAAAGGCCGCTCTTGCTGATGCTGATAGGAAAGATACCTCACATGCTCGTCCTGAAAGTGAAGTCAATGTTATTGCTTCCATCGAAGAAAAAGAAAGGAAGCGCTCAGTTGTTATATCCGGCGTTCCTGAATCTAGAGACGTTAGATCCACCGATAGGGCTAGCCAGGATTTTGAATTTGTTAAGAATGTTCTGAATCATTTAAATATTGAATGTATTCCTCAGGTTTCATATAGGCTTGGAAAACCCCAAGCAGATCGTCCCCGTCTTTTAAAGGTTGTTTTACCGAATACATTTTATCAGTCTTTGATGCTTAGGCGAGCTTCTAGATTGCGTTCCTTTTCTTGCAGGGGCGTGTACGTAAGGTCCTCGCTTACCAAAGAAGAAAGGGAGCGCAATAGGGAAGCCAGACTATCGCGTCGGATGTCGCATGATGTGTCAAACTTAAACAGTCAGTCTACCCAACTTAACGTTTCTTCGGTAAACTAATAAGCACTCCTCGGATACCTGTCTCTGACCTAAAATGCCTTTATTGTAATGTGCGGTCTCTCCAAAAGAATTCTTTGGCGCTTCAGTTTTCGATAAAAAGCCTGGACAGCGATATAATCGTTATCACAGAATCTTGGCTAAATGGGTCAGTAGATATTGCACCTCTTTTGGGTAGTTTGTGCAGCAATTTCTCCTATGCAAGGTGCGACAGAATTCATAAAAGAGGAGGTGGAATACCCGTTCTTTTCAGGCTTCCAATCCTTTTTGAAACTGTGTGGTCTGAATCCTTCGCTGATGGCTTTGAAATACTTTGCTGTGACGTAAAACTACCTCAATCCATCTTGAGACTCATTGCCGTATATAGAGCTCCCAACTCTTCTCTGAACAGTACTATGCAACTTATTAAAGTAATAAGTGACCTTTCTTCTTGCGACGCGCAATGTGTTATAATGGGCGACTTCAATCTGCCTGACATTGACTGGTCCAGTCAGGCCGCCCCTTCTTGTGTTACCATGGTGTCAAGGCGTTTTGTGGAGATGTGCCAATCATGTAAACTCCATCAAAATATTTTGACACCGACTCGTAATCGCAGTGTCCTAGACCTCATTCTCACAAACCATTCATGTCTTGTCAAAAACATTATTATTCGGTCACCAATAGGTTCTAGTGACCACTCGAGCATCACCTTCACCATTAAGTCTTTCATAATGAAACCAACCTATCGACTTCGCAAATCCTTTTACAAAGCCGACTATGATCGAATATGCCAATTCTTAATGTCCCTGGATTGGAGAGCACTCCTTGAAAGATACTCTAACGTTAACGGCAAGTATGAGTATTTCTTATCTATTCTGCACGAATGTATTGAGAGATTTGTTCCCATTGAAAGAATTCCATTGAGTTATGGGAAACTTCCACCAAATCTTGCAAGGCTTTTTGAGCAGAGAGAAAAAATGTGGTTCAATTATTACTACTATCCCAGCTCTAATAATTTCGATCGTTTTAAAAATTTAAACGATAGATTTGAACGTCTTTTAAGCAGATACCAAAAATACGTAGAGAGGAAAATTCTTGAAAGTCCAAGCAAATCAAAGTTTTACACATTACTAAATTCCGTACTGAAGCGACCTGAAAGGATCCCTACTTTAAAGGATGAAGCGGGTCTTTCTGCAATAACGGAGTTATCAAAGGCATCGATGCTAGCTAAGAATTTCCAAAAATCACTTTCTGATTGCACAGTCAGTGATGATCACTTGGAGAGTGAGGACCCGCCATACCTTATGGAAAATTCAATCTGGTTTTACAAGGAGGAGATCTTCAAGGACCTATCTACTTTGCCCGCGAACTACACCATTACTCCAGATGATGTACCATCATATTTTATTCGGAGAGTTGCCATTGCCATATCTTACCCGCTTGAGCATATATTTAACGCCAGCTACATGTTAGGTGAAGTACCTGCTCGTTGGAAACACTCGTTCGTTACTCCGATCCCAAAGAAAGCACCTTACAATCTGGCCGCAAACTACCGTCCTATAAGCATCGCCTCGGTTTTCGCAAGGGTATTTGAAAGAAAGCTCAAAACAGCTCTTGTTGCTTACCTTGAATCGAATTCGCTCATTCCCAAAAATCAGCACGGCTTCCAAACTGGTAGGTCTACCGAGACATTAATGCTGTCGGCACTGAATGACTGGACACAGGCTCTTGATCAAAAGATTAATGTAGACGTCATCTATTTTGATTTTATGAAAGCTTTCGACAAAGTTCCATTCAGCAAATTGATCTTTAGCCTTGTAAGAATAGGTGTCCATACTAGAATAATTTACTGGGTTAAAAACTTTTTAACAAACAGGACCTTCCAAGTTAGAGTCAACGAATCGCTTTCTGAATCATACCCGGTTACTAGTGGTGTCCCACAGGGTGGCGTCCTTTCTCCAATTCTTTTTATTATATATACTTCTAGGATTCCCTCCTTAATTGATCAACACGGTGTCACCTGCAAAATGTTTGCTGATGACATCAAAATATACAAAAACATTGTGAATGAGGAAGATCACAATGCCCTTCAATCTGCAATAAATTCAATTGCTGATTGGTCAGCTAAGTGGAATCTTCCATTATCCGGTCAAAAGTCGAAAGTATTTCACATTGGAGAGCACGTCAATAGAAAGGTCTATCATCTTGATCATCAGCCACTCAGTAGAGCACCTACTGTGCGGGACCTAGGTTTCATTCTAGACACAAAGCTTTCCTTCAGGCAACATTGCGAAGATGCGGCTAAGAAAGCTGACAGAATCGTGCATAATATCTTTAAATCATTGAAAACAAATTCGGTCGTTCACATGGTGCTCGCATACAAAACATATGTCAGGCCTGTACTTGAATATGGTACAACAGTATTTAGTCCTAAATGCAAACGTGAAATCTCTAGATTGGAATCTGTACAAAATAGATTTACAAGAAAGCTCTGGATAAGCGTACATGGGTGTAATTATGCTAACATTCCATCGGCTCTTGAGAGAAACAAACTCTTCAATTTACGCACCCTTGCTTTTCGTAGGAAACGATATGATCTAATCACCTATATAAGCTATATATATATATATATATATATATATATATATATATATATATATATATATATATATATATATATATATATATATATATATATATATATATATATATATATATATATAAGCTGATCAATGGCATGTTGGATCTTCCTCTTCAGGAATTTTATTCAATATCTTGCTCTAATACTAGAGATGGTCAGATGAAGATCCAGATTCCAAAAGCTAGAAGTAATATAAGGTCTACGTTTTTCACAGACCGAGCTGGAACTGAATTTCAAAAGTTTTCGAAGAAAAACATTTTACCAAAATCGCTAAGGCAATACAAAAGGTGGCGATGTCCGTTCCTCCACGTGGTGCCACTGGAAACTGCCCGCTCTGCGAGCTAAGCCGAACACGGACATTCGATTGCAGGCGACAGGCCCTTGTGACAGGCCGGCCTACGAACACCCATGTCACATCACATGGTTCATGACAATGCAAGTTTTTCGTGATAGTGCTACGGCGTCCGCGGGAGCCGACGCGCACTCGCAGAGCCCGGCGAGTGTGAGAAGTATGCGAGGGTCCCTGATGCGAGGACGGCATCGGGGAGCAACTGAGCTAGTCCGAAAGTCCCGTAACGTAAGCAGGACCCGCGTGGCAACGCTGAATGTGGGTACGTTGACGGGCCGCTCGTGCGAGTTGGTTGAAGCACTGGAGCGTAGAAGAGTTGATTTCTGTGCGGTGCAGGAGACGAGGTGGTCCTGCCGCAAGTCAAGGGACATAGGACGTGGCTTCAAGGCCGTTCTATGTGGAAGTCCCAGGACCACCAGTGGTGTCGGAATAATCGTCTCCGAACGATTTCGTGACTCGATTGTAAGCGTTGAGCGCTTTGACGATCGATTGATGAAGATCGTTGTCGCCGCTAATGAGCGACTCTATCACTTCTTCTCTGCGTATGCTCCGCAGACTGGCTGATCCGATCAAGCCAAGGATGAGTTTTGGAACCTGCTGGATGAGAAGACAGCAGAGGTACCGTCGAAAGATGTCATCATAGTCGCTGGTGACCTTAATGGGCACGTAGGTGCTACGAAAGACGAGTACAGCTGTCATGGTGGTTTCGGATACGGATCACGTAACGCCGATGGTGAGCGCATTCTTGAGTATGCGGAATCGCATAGCCTCACCATTGTGAACACCGTCTTCCGAAAACGCGACTCGCACCTTATCTCGTACTACAGTGGGAGCTCCAAGTCTCAGATAGACTTTGTCCTTGTGAGAGATCGCGACCGGAGTCTTGTCACAGACGCGAAGATCGTGCCGTATGAGACGTTCGCCCCACAGCACCGACCGCTGATCTGCACTCTGAAGATTGTCCCTCCGAGGCTGAAGCAGGTCGAGCGATGTGGTGTTGCAAGAATCAAGTGGTGGCGAATGAGAGAGAAGGAAGCAGCTGTGATTTCTCGCGTGCGGTTACCGACAGTCACGACTGTCGACGAAACTTGGAAGAGAACGACCGACGCGATTCGTCAAGCTGCACAGTCGGAACTCGGCATTACGAAGCCTGGGCGACGGAAGGTCGACAAGCAGGCATGGCTGTGGACAGATAACGTGAAAGCAAAAGTGCGAGAGAAGAAGTCGCTTTATCACGTGTTTCTCGGCGAAAAGACGGCCGATAACTGGCGGAAGTACCAAGAAGCGAGGAAAGCTGCAAAGAAGGCCGTGGCTGTTGCAAAAGCCACTCATTATGGAGATGTCAACGAGAAGCTCGAGTCACGCGATGGCGAGCGGTATCTGTACCGGATTGCTAAGAATCGCCATCGGCAGACCGAGGATATTGAGAAGTTTTTCGGCATCAATGATGAGAACGGCCATCTTCTTACGGACCGCAAGAAGGCATTGAAGCGATGGCGCGACTACTTTGAGGAAATCTCTACAGTAGAATTTCCTCATCCAGCCATCCCTTCCACGGCTCCAACCCACGGCCCCGTTCAGAAGATCACCGTGGAGGAGACTGAAGCGGCTTTGAAGAAGATGAGGCCAGGCAAAGCGACTGGGCCCGATGACGTGGCAGCTGATTTATGGAAGTCCAAGTACTGGTACCCTGCTGAGTGGTTGGCGAAGTTCTTTAATCAGGTTGTGGCGGAGAAGAAAGTGCCTGAGTGTTGGCGTCAAAGTACGACGATTCCAATTTGGAAGAAGAAGGGCAGTCCTGCAGACTGCTCCAATTACCGTCCGATTCGCTTGCTTCCGCACAGCATGAAGATCTTTGAGCGAATTGTCGATGGACGAATTCGGGACATCGTCCAGTTGTCCAGCAATCAGTGCGGCTTCGTGGCTGGTTGTGGCACCGTTGATGCCATACATGCCGTCCGCCTCCTGATAGAGAAGCATCGCGAGAAACAGAAGCCAGTGCATATCGCCTTTCTCGACTTGGAGAAGGCCTTTGACCGCGTACCGCGTGAAGTGATATGGTACGCCCTGCGACAACATGGAGTTCCTGAAGAGCTCATAGAGTGGGTGCGAATTCTCTACTCTTGTCCAAAGAGTCGAGTTCAAGCTGCAGCTGGGACCTCGATGGAGTTTCCCATCTCTGTCGGAGTACACCAGGGTTCTGCGCTTTCCCCACTCCTCTTTGTTGTCGTCATGGATGCCATCACACGAGATCTTCAGAAGCCCGTCCCTTGGACGTTGCTTTATGCCGATGACGTGATGCTCGCTAGCGAAGATAAAGGAGAACTCGAGCGAGAGTTGCAAGCTTGGTGTGATCGCTTGGAGCGGTTTGGACTCAGATTGAACGTGAAGAAGACCGAGTATTTAACGACGGACGTTACCGAGTCCAGCTCCATCAAGGTTAACGGCATCGAGCTTCCACGCACTGCGGTCTTTAAGTACCTGGGATCAGCAGTCGCGTCTGACGGCAAACTGATGGTCGAAGTGAATTCACGCGTGAGTGCAGCTTGGTCCAAGTGGCGCTCGTTGACTGGCGTGCTCTGCGACAAGAAGACACCAGAGCGCTTTAAGTCGAAGATCTACAGAGCAGTCGTCCGGCCGGTAGCAATGTACGGCGCTGAGTGTTGGCCAGCGACCAAGGAAGTTGAAACGCGCCTCAGCGTCATGGAGACGAAGATGCTGCGCTGGACGGCAGGAGTTACGCGCATGGACCGCATCCGAAACGATGCTATTCGGCAGAAGTTCGGTGTCGCGCCGATAACTGACAAGATGCGCGAAGCTCGCCTACGATGGTACGGCCACGTGCTGCGTGGAGAAGAAGACAGCGTCCGCAAGATAGGCCTTAACTTCGAGGTAATAGGAAAGCGGCCTAGAGGGCGCCCGAAGCAGCGCTGGGCTGATACGTTACATATGGACTTGAAGATTGCTGGTGTCCACCCCGATCTAGCGCTGGATCGGGAAAGGTGGCGTCATGACACCAGAATAGCGGACCCCGCCACGAAGCGGGACAAACGCTGAAGAAGAAGAAGAAGAAGAAGCTAAGGCAATACAAAAGACTTATTGACAGGTGTCTCCAGGATGTTCCTTATTAGTTTGCTTCCAACTGTTGCCGCTGTCTGTCGCTTGTACCTAGCAGTATATTTTTACTCGCTCTGTTCTGGTTCTTAATGTGCATGTTCTGTTTGTTCTATTTTTTGCGTGGATATCCACGTATAAATAAATAAATAAATAAATAAATAAAATGAGCAACTGGAACCTACCATGCAGGTCTAAGTATAGAATGCGCAGTCTCAGAGCTTACACAACGAGATGAAGGGCAAGAAGTCGCTGGTTAATGAAATGTACTTTTCGGTTGGTAACTGCGGGATTCATCATTTTCATTAACGTTGTCCGCTTGGTGGCGTGGTCCGCTCTTCTGGTGTGGTGACAGTTCTCCCGATCAAATGCTTGATCAGGGTGCATACCAGCCATCTTTAATCCAAGTGCAATGTATCTAGCCAGCGTTGCTTCGGGCGTCCCGTGGGCTGCTTTCCAGGGACATCAAGGTTCAGGCGAATCTTACGGACGGTGTTTTCGTTAGCGCGAAGGACATGGCTATACCATCGAAAACGAGCTTCGCGCAGGTTCACGGCTATCGGGGCCACACCGAACCTCTGTCGTATGGCGTCGTTGCGAACACGGTCCAAACGCGTAACTCCAGCCGTCCACCGTAGCATTTTCGTCTCCATTACACTGAAGCGGCTTTCAATTTCCTTCGTCACGGGCCAACACTCAGCACCGTACGTCGCTACTGGGCGGACTACTGTTCTATAAACCTTCGATTTGAGGTGCTAAAATATTGTCACGTCGCAAAGCACCCTAGTTAGTGAGCGCCATTTGGACCAGGCTGCACTCACGCGCGCGTTCACCTCCAACTTTAGGCTGTCATCGGACGTGGCTGTTGATTCGAGATACTTGAAAGATGTAACTCGTGAGAGCTCAGTACTATTGACTTTAATGGATCCGTGTTCACTCACATCCGTCGTCAAGTATTCCGTCTTTCTAACGTTTAGCTTGAGTCCGAACAATGCCACGCGATCGCACCACGCCTGTGCCTGTTGCTCGAGTTCGGTTTTATCTTCACATGCAAGCATGACGTCGTCAGCATACAGCAACGTCCAAGGTGCCGCCATTTGGAGATCTCGTGATATTGCATCCATCACGACGACGAAGAGCAGTGGGGATAGCGCAGGTCCCTGATGCACCCCTACAGAGATGGAAAATTCCGCCGAGGTGCCCGATGGCGCTCGCACTCGACTCCTTGGGCAAGAGTACAGAATGCGCACCCACTCAATAAGCTCTTCAGGAACACCGTGTTCTTGCAACGCGTATCATATAACATCTCGCGGAACGCGGTCGAAGGCCTTCTCCAAGTCCACGAAGGCAAAATGCACCGGTTTCTGTTTCTCGCGGTGCTTCTCTAGCAAAAGTCGAACAGCGTGTATGTCATCAACCGTGCCACAGCGGGCAACGAAACACACTGATTATTGGAAAGCTGGACGACATCCCGGATACGTCCATCGACAATTTGCTCAAAGACTTTCATGGTGTGCGAAAGTAGGCGAATCGGACGGTAGCTAGCGCAGTCCGCAGGGCTGCCTTTCTTCTTCCAAATTGGGAAGTCGTGCTTTGCTGCCAACACTCAGGCACTTTCTTCTCAGCAACAACTTGATTGAAAAACTGTCATCCAGTCGGCAGGGCACCAGCCCTTCGACTTCCACAAGTCGGCTGGTAGATCATCGGGACCAGTGGCTTTGCCTGACTTCATCTTCTTCAAAGCTGCTTCGGTTTCGCTCACTATGATCTTCTGAATGGGACCGTATACAGGGGATGCAAAAGGAATAGCAGGATGGTCAAATTCAACTTTCGAGATTTCCCTGAAGTAGTCGTGCCATCGCTTCACAGCCCTCTTACGATCCATCGGAAGACGTCCGTTGTCGTCGTTGATGCCGAAGAAGTTCTCGATGTCTTCTGCTTGGGGACAGCGAGCTTTCGCAATTCGGTGAAGATAACGCTCACCATCGCGCGTTTCCAATTTTTCGCTGACATCAGCGTAATATGCGGCTTTAGCAGCGGCCACTGCCTTCTTTGCCGCTTTCTTCGCTTCTCGATAATTTCGCCAATTATGGACTGTTTTATCACCGATGAATACGTGATAAAGCCGTTTCTTTTCTCGGACTTTCTCTTTGACATCATCAGTCCACAGTCATGCATGCTTGTCGACCCAGCGTCGCCCAGGCTTCGTTGTGCCGAGTTCGAGGCGCGCAGCCCGAGTTATCGCATCGGTAGCATCCTTCCAGGTTTCGTCGACAGTTGTTACCGTCGGCAACCGAATGCGAGAAATAACTGCCGCTTCCTTCACTTTCATTCGCCACCATTTGATTCTAGCCGACCCACATCGCTCGGCATGTTTACACCTCGGAGGTGTGATCTTCAGCGAGTAGATCAGTGGACGGTGTTGCGTGGCAATCGTCTCATACGGCACGGTCTTCGCGTCTGTGACAAGGCCTTGGTCACGACGCCTAACAAGGACATAGTCAACCTGCGTTTTAGCGTTCCCGCTATAGAACGAGATGAGGTGGGAGTCACGCTTTCGAAATTTGGTATTCAGGATGGTTAGGTCATGTGAGTCTGCATACTCAAACAAACGCTCACCATCGGCGTTGCGCGACCCATATCCAAAACCAACATGACAGCTGTAGTCGTCTTTCGTTGCTCCGACGTGATCATTAAGGTCATCTGCCACAACAATCATATCTTCTGACGGCACTTCCGCTGTCTTCTCATCAAGCAGGGACCAGAACTCGTCCTTGGTTTGCTCGGAGCAACCTGTCTGCGGAGCATACGTGGAAAAGAAATGACATCGTCGTTCTTCTACGGCGACAACAATCTTCATCACGCGGTCATCGAAACGTTCTACGCTTGCAATCGCGTCACGGAAACGCTCGGAGACGATCATACCGACAACACTGGTGGTCCTGAGACTGCCGCACAAAACAGCCTTGAAGCCACGTCCTATGTCCCTTGACCTGCTGCAGGACCACCTCGTCTCCTGCACCGCACAGAAATCAACTCTTCTTCGCTCCAGTGCTTCAACCAACTCGCACGAGCGGCCCGTCAACGTACCCACATTCAACGTTGCTACGCGGGTCTTGCCTACGTTATGGGACTTTCGAACTAGCTCAGTTGCCCCCCGATGCCGTCCTCGCATCAGGGACCCTCGCATACTTTTCACACTCGCCGGGCATTGCGAGTGCGCGTCGGCTCCCGCAGACGCCGTTGCATTATCTCGAAAGCTCTTTAACGTCATCCACCATATGATGTGGCAAAATGTTCGTAGGCGGCCTGTCACTAGGGCCTGTCGTCTGCTTTCGAATGTCCGTGTTTGGCTCGGCTCACACAAGCAAGCAGTTTCCAGTGGCACCAGGTGGAGGAACGGACATGAACGTCGATTGCTGGATTACGCTCTCAAATCCAGAAAGCCTTAAGAGTTATTCTGGTGCCGATTTCACTTTCATTTAGCAGCACAGTGCATTTAATGTTAATGTCGTTTCCGCCGTGGGCTTCGTGTCGATGTTTACCCAGTGGGGTTAACAAGCTTCGTTTCAATAGGCGTTCATTGATGCGAACACTAAGTACCCTTCCTGTCTCACCTATGTATAGCTCGCCACAGGTTGAGCACTGGATTTGGTAGACAGCATCTTTTTGTGCGCAATCTCTATCTCTCCCAAATGGGTAGATAACGCAAGTCCTCATCACATAAGTACGGTCGCTACACCTACTTCGAACAAGAAGCCGTTTATGTTGTTTCCTGGTATGTTAACCAGGACAACATCGTCGCTCGAGTTTGCTCGCAATAGGCAACGGCATACTTCTGCAGTGGCGTCATCAGAGAAGAAGGGCAGTTGAAGACAAATTTTGTCTTCACGCAGATGTTCAACATTGCCGTGTCGTATTCGATCACGTAGTCGTCGTGGTTCGTAGCCGTTAAGACGTGCGATATTAGAGGCCAACATACGTGATTCCTCTCGCTCCTCGTGCTCCGTGCATATACCTAGTGCCGTTCTGTACGTGTTACGGAGTAAGGCACGCTTTACTGTTGTAGGGTGAGCAGATCTTGCATGGAGTATGATGTCTTTGGAGCTGCCTTTACGATACCATTTCACATTAAAGACTCCATTTGATACCCTAACTTGAGTATGCAGCTAGGGCAACCAACCTTCGAACGAAGTTTCACGGATGAACTTTATGTATTGAGATTGTTATCGAAAATGGCAAACAGTTCATTCATGTCGGAGTGCGTTGCCGTTATAATACAGCAATCATCGATGTGCCGACAGTACATTATGGGAAGGCGCTCCAGTGCTTGTCGTTCAATTCTGCTCATGAAGCAGATCGCTAAGGTTGGAGCTAATCGCTGCCCCATCGCAAGTCCTCTTCGCTGTGTAAATTAGTTTCCAGACCACTTGAAAACATTACAGTTCAGGCATGCTTGTACTGGAGTCATTATGTGTAAGTTGTTCGAACCATACGTAATAATTTTTTTCGGGCTCGTCTAGCATCTCTGACAGAGCTTGTAAAACAATTATCTACGATGGCATGTTGAAAATGCAGTTACCTCAAATGAGTCTATCACGCAGTCTTGCTGTAACGTGCTAGAACGTAGGCGATTTAGAAACTTCTCCGTGTTAGCCAAACCTGAAGATTAATGTTGCAATGTGTAATGTGTATAAATTGTGTATAATTAAAACAAAAATGTATAAATTCTGGTAGCCTTTACATACATCGATTAATAAAGTTGTGCATAACCTGAGTTATAGCAGTTTGAAGTAAGCGGTCCGCTTCGGCGATTAATTTTGCATCAGCCAAAAAGCAAAGAAAAAAGAACGACGTTGACCGTATCCTGGTGCAAAGACCTGACCTAATAATTGTTCGGGAAATCTTTTCCTGGAAAGGCATCACAGCATAGGCGCTTGGTATGCTATCTTAAAGTAACTCTAGCCAGTAATATTGGACCCGACACCGATTGTATAATTCGGTCCGTCTTTTTTCAAACCCCGAATAGATGGATCATGCGAACAGTAGCATTTTTGAAAATCCGGATTTTAGGATAATTCAAATGAAGACGATTTTCACCAGATCGAATTTTCGAAAATTCAGACAACTGACTTTTATTGGAAATCCGCCATCTTATCCGAATCGGGCATCTGACCTGAACCATCCAAAATCCGTTCTAGTGAAAGTCGTTCTTGTCGCGACTCCACGGTCGCAAGCACCGGCAAGGGGGCGTGGCGAGGGTATAAATAGCCTCCGCCATGTCTCGTCGGGGCCGGCTCTGCCAGTTTCACGGGCAGCCGGGTCGGTCAGCCACCGCGGCACAGCCAATTTCGGGCTGCCGGGTCAGCCGCCCGTCTCGTTCAGTCCGCTCATAGGGCTGTCGGGACTAATATCAATCGCGACTCCGCCAACCTAATAAGTTCACAATTAGTTCACAATAAGCATAACACCACAGAGGCATCGAAACTTGTGGAAACACAAGTCCAGCCACAATATCTTCAGTCCCACTCGTAGTAGTTACTCACATGTCACTGTGCAGTTACGTAATCGATGATAAATATCACACCCCACATAGCCTCTATCCCTTTCCTCCTAGACTCTGCCACAATATCGCAAGCACCGAAGGCAAAGTCTAGTCATGGTGCATCGGTCCCATCCGAAATGAACCTAGGCAATCTAGTCATGATGCGTCGGCATCGGCAAGACAAACTCAGACAATCTAGTCATGGTCACCATCTAGTCATTGTCATGCGGTCTGAATCGAGAGGAGTAGAACTGGCCACCTTGCATGCTATATTGATCGCCAATAACTTTCAATCGATTTCTCCGTTTTCCACTCCTCCTATCAGTGCAGCTTCCACCAAAGTTTCCATTTTCGAAGACCCCGAACTCAAAGGAACTTGCGCAAGTCATCAAAATGACCACTCAGGAACGGTCTATGGATGCCGACCTAAAATAAACGCCTAGGGATTGCGACCTGAAATAAACGCCTAAGGACGGCAACCGGAAATAAACGCCTAGGGATAGCCACCTGAGATAAAGGCTCGCCCATCAGGATCAAGAAAGTGCTAATATAGAAAACGATTTTATATCAGAAAACAGAGCTCAGCAATACTCAATAAGGAAATTAAGAAAGCAAATAAACTATGCATTGACGTCAAAATTATCACAGTCAGGTGCGATACAGATCCAACCATTCGCTTGAAAGCACCGCTTCTAACGATATGAAAAAGACCTTGGGATACAGAATATTCTCCGTGTTTCTTAGACTAGTATAACAGAGTGTACTCATTTTCCACCACCTCCTCCTCTTCAGAGGACTTGTAGGCTTTTAGTATTCCTCCATTCGTTACTACCAAGCTCGTTCAGAACTCTGAAGACCGTTCTCCGATGAGTAATCAGATTTCAGCAAACCTCGATCAATACCGCACTCATTTAAAACTTCAAAAACCTGTCTCTGCTGTGTAAACCGCTCCGCAGGCCATCTCCACGGGCACCGCCACCGGCCACCATCACAGCCGTCGCCGCCACCACCGCGGCCACCATTACGGCCACCGCCGCCGCTCGCCTCCCTCGCACACCCCGCCCTCAAAGAACACGCCTCGCAGCGCGAGGGTATATAAGCTGCCTCTTGGCAGCTGCCACACACTTCAGCATGCCTCAAGCCCAGGCAAACTTCTCGCTTAAGTCCGCTAAGCAACAGCTTACGCAGCTCCTTAACTAGTAGCTTCAAGACGTCATCCAAGACGAGGATGTCTTCAAAGATCCATGGCAATACCGCATCGAATCCAATGAGATCTTCCGATTAATTTTATCCGACAAAGCAAGGGTTCGCCACATCATCGAATCTCTTGCAGTCAAAAGAAAGACCTCACAAGTTTCTTACGCAGGTTTCGTTAAGTCCATCGAAGCCATTAAACGCGAGGATCATCAAGAATACTCTGAATTAGAGCCTCACTTCGATTCCTACTGGGAAGAAAGGAAAGAGGACTTGATCCTAGTATCGACTAGTGCAAGCATGAGACATCGCTTACAACTACTTGTAGTCGACCTCGAATGCCGAGAAGTCGCCTCAAGGCTCGACATCCTACAACTGAATTCAGCTCGCCGCGATAACATTCAGTCGACTGATACGTCAGAATTAAATTGCGCCAAGAAATGAGGAACCCTATGCTCCTCATCATAATTTCCATCTAGAGACACTCTCCCTCCAAAGGCTTTGAAACAAGCTCATTTGCTACGCCCGCTATACGGTCGTGAGCTACAGGTACCCGGCTTCAATGAGGACCCAACAGATTTCGAAGCATTGTGGAAACTCTTCGAAGAACTGTTCATAACCAACCCTATAGTAACCTCGAAAAACGGTCCATTCTCTCAAGCTGCTTCAAGAACGATGCAGCTCGAGCCCTAAGAATGAATCCTCGAAAAACACAACATCAATTATTCCCACTCCATTCTGACGTTCTGCTTCACACCCCTCCAACATGGACCTCTCCACCATCCCGAGCTTTGGCACTCCAATCAACGTTGCTGCCCTGCCGCGCTAAGAAACATTCTACGACTTCAATGCGATCTATCCTCAACCTCCTTCCCAACCTCTGCAACAACTTTAAGCACAAACTCAGCATCAACCTCAACCTCTATACGCCTTATACGAGGTGACATATGTCAGCTCAGGAAGGCTTGAGATCAAACCAAAAAACATGCAAAAAGATGTTACAACACTTCTTAAAACAATACAAAAACTAACAGATGCGCTTAAAAGCGCCATGCTCAAACTGTAAACTGCAAGCTATTTCAGAAGAAGATGAAACAACTAGTAACGCAGCTCTCTCACAAATTAGATCAATACGCTGTAAAACTCGAAAACAACACTAGTTGCTAAACCACAACAACTGGGTGGTCAGCCAACTATGCAGCAACCTAGCCCTTAACCATCACAACCCAGAAAGCATGAACCTCTCTCCGATTGCGTTCTCTATCAAGAAAGGCATTGGGCTACCTCACGCACCGCTTATCCAACCCTAAGCGCTTGTCGTGATCGCCTCACGGAAAAGAACAGTTGCTGGCGCTGCTTGGGACCAAATAATCATCTGACCACAGCCAAAATCTACTTGCCTTTATTGTCGTCTGGCCCGTAGATCTGCCGAAATGTCAGGCCACCACACTAGTTCTTGCAGATACGAGTTTCACCTGTGAGCAAATTGCTTCGAGTTGAATCCTTCAACCAAAACCTTCAATAACCTATCGGAAGCTACCTTCAGAAGATGCAATACAATTACTTCAAATGTTAACCTTCTGGACTACATCCGTCGAACAAGGCCCTCGTCCATAACCCTGCAGACAGCTACCTTCTGTTAATACAGACAGAACCTTGCTTTACTCAAACCTCCATTGCCAACAATTACAAAGCTGCAGTCATAGCTAACTTCAGGATCACAACTTTTGGAAGACTTGAATAACTTATGGAGACTTAGAAGACTTTTTAAGGAGACAACGGCCTCTTCGGATTGAACAATTCGACACAATCTACTTGCCCGAGGATGATTGTCTATGCAATTTCGATATGATATGATACGAGTGTGTTTTTATTTGCAGATTCCATTTATTTGTGGTATTCTATGTGTGTCTTATCCAATAGGTTGATTTTGGTATAGCTGTGTTAATGATATAATGCCCGGTCGATTTGTAAGGGAAAGAAGACACGACTTAAATTTTACTTTACTTCAGCTCAGTCAATACGGTCTAGGCTCATTAGCGATTCCTAAATGAACTCCTTCGCTCAATTCGGAGTGTTGCGACCCGATGGTCGAAAGCAGCGGCAACAGACGATGCCACCGGCAAGTTAGCGTAGCGAGGGTATAAATAGCCGCCGGCACGCCCCGTGGGGCTCGTCCGGCTCTGCCCGCCTCGGCTCATTACGTAACCCTAACGCGACGTCGCGCGCTAGCCGCATGCGATGTCGCTGCGCTGAAACCCGGACGTGCGCTCCGTGACGCTCGGTTAGCCGCGGAGCACGAAATTTTCCCAGTGCTAAAGTAGCAATTGAAGTATGAGAAGTGAGTTGGAGAAAGGTGACAGCCCAGTGTGGAACAAGGGTAGAATAAAGGGAAAAGCTATGGATTAGTGCGCCCTTGATTTGTCTTTGAATTCTAGCAAAAGTTTCACGTCTCAGCAATCTCTGAAAACTTCTCAACGCTTGAAGCAGAGGGACCGTGGTGCCGTGGGGTTGCCGCGTTTCCGTTGCCGTTGCCGCGTTAGTATGTTTCCCGCCAACCCACGGGCCCTCTGCTTCACAGGGACCACGCTTTATGACAAGGACAACTATTCAAAGAAAATTTCTGAAAAGTGCCGTGAACTTACGAGCACTTGCTTCCAAAACATCTACTTAATAATCCCGGCCCAGTTCTGGTCTCGAATTTTCCTCATCGGGTCCTTGGCCGTTTCCCTTCACACATTTGAAGTAGATTGGGTCTCATTCCACTCGCACTTTGTTAGCAAACGCTCCCACTTCAAGAAGGAATTCTCAAGAAGATCGTGAACTTGCGACCAATAGGCAATACTCGTAAGTTCACGCGCGATAGACATGTATGGAGATACAACAGCTAACTACGCAAGGATTCTATGCACTCTAATCTGCTACCGATTAACAACACACTAGTACGAGCAAGTACGCATAGAATTGGGCGTAGAATTTCCTACCAGTACGCATAGAATTCCCTTCTAGTAGTCCAGTAGACATCAGACATGTCTCACCCAATTACCTTCCTACTCGAAAAACGCGATCGACAGTCGCCGACACACACTTTCGCGCTCTAGCACGAGTCACCAGCCGTTCCTGTCGGAAGCAGGCGGACACGACAACTCGTCCAATTTCGTCGCACACCGCGCTCGACGCCAGGGAGGGTTCGCGCGGTGTTGGAGTTATGTCAGCCCCCGCCCGCTTCAGGGGCGGCCGGCCGGTCAGCCACCGCGGCAGAGCCAGTCTCGGGCTGCCGGGTCAGTCGCCCGTCTCGCAGTCCGCTCATAGAGCTGTTGGGGCTAAAATCAATCGTGACCCCGCCAACCTCGCAAACTCACAATGAGCCTAACACACCAGAGGCACCAAAACTTAGGAAAGCACAAGTCCAGCCTCAAGTGTCTTCAGTCCCACTCTAGTATTCACTCACATTTCACTGTGCCGTTATGTAATCGATAATAAATCTTGCACTACATAACCTCTGTCCCTTTTCTCCTAAACTCTTCCACAATATCGCAACCACCGAAGGCAAAGTCTAGTCAGTTGTTATCTAAATCATCCTAAGATCCGGATCCTTTTTCAATGTTCGAATAAATGGATCATGCAGATAACAGCCTTTTTGAAAAGCTCAGACCTTGGGATATTGAAGGTATCACCAGATCGAAGTTTCGGATAATTACAGGTAAAGAGGTGGGCAATCGATGCTTTTATTCATATGCTTTTCTTAAACAGACTTGAAGAATGCCGCAAACCACCTTGCCTTATCCAACTCTGATTTACAAAGCTTGCCGTCACAGCTAAGAACATTCCAATGTAGCCTTTAAAGGTTATCTTGATTATGCAAAAGCCTTTGATTCTACCAATTTGAGTTGTTTACTTGCTAAACTAAGAGTATATAGCATTGAAGGACTCTTACATAGGTTTCTAGAATCGCTTTAACAGGACGAACGCAGGCAGTCTTTGTTGGAGATGCTATTTCAGATGCGTACGATACTTATAGTGGTGTTCATCAGGTGACGTACTTAGGTCCGCTTATGTTTCTACTAATCAACAACCTACCAAACTAGCTATCTCATGTAGTGGCCTGTTCGAGAAGTCAAACTCGAGAAGTGTATGAGAGGTGAAGAAGAGGTCAAGCGTTATTCTAGGCGCATTCCAAACACGCTCCATGTCCACATATTTTCGTTTTTTTACCATATACGTTAGGCCACTGCTTGCGTACTGTTCACCAATTTGGTCACCGCCTAAGGTGGGAGGCATTTAAAAAGTTGAAAAGAGAAAGAAAACAGAAAAAATTGACAAGAACGGTATTTTCGAAAAACGGTTTGGTCAGTGTCGACTACAGTGAAGCTGTTCTGGGTAGCAAATCTCCACAGCAGCAAAGAAGAGTCATATACGAACAAAACTTAATTTTTAAAATAATTTCTGGTCACTGATTTTGAGAGACATGAACTGTTTAGTTTTCTTGAAGACAAGAGATGCTTGCGGTTGTCTACAGAAAGGGTCCGCTTTCAACAGTTTCTAGATTCATTTCCAGTTCGAGCTGCTAGAGCTTGGAACAAGTTACCTACTTCCGTATTCTCCTACACAACACCGTCTATTTAATCAAAGACTGGTGTGGCATTTAAAAGAGCAGGGGTACTTTTGAAGTAGCATTTCTTTTCGAAGTTTTGCAATTACGAATATTACACAAAAATTTCGATGCCTTCCACGAGCGAACCACCCCAGTCATGCAGTGATCTCTCCAACTTCGCACGTGCCTTCTCATAGATTTTATCTGCTAGGAATCAGTATTTCTCCTATTTTTGCTGATATTCATTTTTTCTGTTTCACAAAAGCACTTCACTGTGACATTGTATCACGCTTTGTTTCAAAACCTTACCTCCTCAGCAACGATTTGCCTTTCGCGGGTCCCAACTTGCACTCCACCTTGTTGATCTTGAGCCAAAGTTAATCTCCGTGCACCTTAATCGAGTTGATGTTAGACGTACGGATGTTGTTCCGATGAGCGAGCGAATCTTGCCATCGCAGAGGAGGACGACCGAGAGGTCGTTTTTTGTTGAGTGGTTCCCAATGCACAGTGGCGGTACTCCAACGTCCGTCCTTTCCTCCCATCAAATGTTCAGCGAAATCATGTTTCGCTTCATCGATATGAAGAATGACGTCTCGGACTCTGGACATTGCTCGGATCTGTTCGTTGTGCCATCCGGATAGTCGCTGCCGGTGTAGAGAGATGCCGACCAAATTCCTTTCCAATGCCGCGCACTCTTCGTAATTGATCTTCTGCTGCCCTTGTTATGGCCCACATTTCGCAAGCGCAGCATAGCGCAAGAAAAACTGTGGAGTTGAAGATATTAGCTCTCAGTTCACAGTTATTGCTGCTATTGACCACTCCTCTCATAGAATTGTGCGCCTCCCATGCCGCCCTTTTTCTTCGTGGTATTTCCGGTCTAAGGTCGTTCTTCATGTTCAACAGTCGCCCGATGTAGATGTAATCTTCGACTTCCTGTAATGAAGCTTCTTCAAACATTACTGGGTCACCGTCCGCGAACTCATTCCTCATAAACTTCGTCTTCAACATGTTGATCGTTCGTCCAGCCTCAGCTCCTTCGATGTGAAGCACGTGCAACATTTTTGACGTCTGCTGCGTGGACTTTGTGATGAGGATAATATCGTCGGCAAATCTCAGGCGGTTCAGCTGCCTATCATCGACTTCGATGCCATAATCGCTCCAATTACAGCGACGGATGGTTGATTCCAAACACGCTGAGACATATAAATAAAAATCAATAATGCGTAATTAATACATAACAATAAAATAATAAGTGAATAAATAAAGAAAAATGAAGATAAATTCTTTTTATCCATTTTTTCAATTTCTCTTGACTTTTGGAGTCATGAAATAGTGCTAATAGACCCACCGTCAATGCCTAACGAAGAGGTCAAGATGAAGAATATCAGGGGCCTGAACTTACGAACGCATTGGCTAATTGCAGCGACCCATGCCGCATCGCTGCGAGTCCACGGCTGAGGCCGCTGACTCGCCTCGTGGGCCGCCGCCAGCGCGATCTCGCAGGCCGTGGCCGCGATGACTTCCTCATGGTAAGGCAGACGAGAGGTGAAGGGCAAAGGGAGAAGAACAGGCTTCTACAATGGATTGAAACAACCAACACGTTCTTGGGTTGATTTCAGTCCGTCTCCTTGCGGTCCTTCTGCCCTACTTTTCCCATCCATATCGATGTACTCCCTCCACGTTTATGTTGTATAGGATTATTTTCAACCTCTTTTGTGTTTCCTGACAGGGAATTACAGTCATTTTCGCCTCCCTTTCTTTGATATACTTCGTTAGTCTAGGCCTTCCTCACATACTTTAATTTCCAAGTTCTTTTGACTTTATTTCCAAGTCCGTCACACTGGTCCCTCGTATTCGATCGATGGTGTTCTGTCCTGGTGATTTGGTGTTCTGTCCTTGCTAGCAATTGCCAATTAACCTAGCCGCTCCCTTTATGGCCCGGGAGGTAGCCGATGGCGAAAATGCCGAAGGGAGCGTCTTTTTAACCGACGTGATGTGTGAACGAGAAAATTGTACAAGCGCAATATAAAGTCAATTTATTTACAACACGAATCAGCATGTACACCAAAAATGTTGAAATCATGTGATCACATGGAGGTAAACAGCACAGTTTCTTAAACCGGAAAATGGAGGAGGGGAGAAAAATACCTATAAGTTCGATTTTTCTGTGACGAATCTAGACATCCTTCGGCAGTAAGTGGTGATGACCCTTGCCCACAGTAGCCCTCTCGCACGTCGCATCTCGAAGTGTCTCATCTCAGCGTTTACCCTACGGCGGCGTTTCAAATCCTTCTTGCTTAAGTCTTCTGGAGCGTCCGGGTTCTAAACTATCCAGAATTATTGCTATCCAATAAAGTTGCAAAGCTGATAACTCACCTTTCCATGGTGCAGAAGTTTCGCTTTTGACTGGGCGTTCATCCTTTTAAGGACTTTTAACAACTTCTCCATAGGGAGCCTCTTCTTTCTGACTTCCGAAAGCAGATTACTAAAGAGAAAGGTTAAATTATCTATATATCATATAGAACTATCTATGCATTTTAATAATAGCTCACCTATGGAAGGTCTCAGCAATATTACTCGTCCTCAGAGTTTTCTTATTCCACTTATTCCAAATCCCTTTGAAGGGGCCCTCCAACCACGTTTCCTGAAAATAATTAAGAAAAGAACTGCACATGTTGTAAGCGGGATGACTGCTTGGAACAGGAACTCGGGTAAGAGCCGGGACGCTCCGATAGAGATCGGGGGGTAGAACGATAGTTCCTTTTAATGTCTCCCACCATCTCTTAATCCTCTCGCATCGCTCACTATTCCTTATGAACTTACGCAAACCGAGCTGGTCCCTTTTCCTGTTCCAAGCACGCGCAAGGTGGAAAGCCCACCCTTCGACTGAAGCCATTGGAACGGTTATTTTAGCGGCCTTGATAGCCGCCCTCTCAAAGTCCAGTATGATCCTTAGTTCGCGGTTGTATCCTCCAGGCATTCGTGCCAGTACTCCTAAAATTGCAGAATGAGAAGCAGAACTATCTTTTCGAAATACTAGCAATAAATATTAATATTAAAGTACCTTCCAATTCACTGACGATGGCTCTATATGTGGCCTGAGACTTCTTGTCCGTGATGGCGTGCAGGAGCGGCACGTGGGTCTTAAAATGAAAATCTAACATAAAGCAAACAAAGGGAACAATAAAGATATCAGTTTACCTTGTTACTACATACTCTGTGTATAGTATACAGTTGTCCATTCTTTTCCTTAACAATGCATAGAAAACATATCATCGGCTTCAAGGCCCCTAAGCCGTTCCTGCAAGCTAGCTGAAAAGTCTTTTCTGATTGATTCAAAGTTGGACAACTGTAAAGACTCCCACCTCGATTGTTTCTACTGTATAGTAGATGTGCAATTCCGGACTCTGCACTTGTAGAAATCGTGCATTATTGGCGTGGAAGCGGAACAGCGCGTCCGGAACATGCAGCATCGATGCAGCTTCTCATGGCATGCGATATTCCTAGAACGATACACATTAATGGATAAAGCATAGCTTAAATGTGCTACTGTGTAAATTTCACCTTTTTTGGTTCTCCTTAGTTTGTCATAATTGTGGAGGAATACCAAAATCTCCTCCTTCTCTTCCTCCGCTGCAAAATACAAGGTTTTTGTTATTTGATTGGCAGTTGCATATTTAATAGTGATCGCTTTATGAAGATACGTACTTAAATCGTAGCTGCCATTAATATCATTCAAAAGTTTCCTGTACTCTCCCAGTGGTGTCGAATTCGCATGCGTGGCATCGTTTCTCCACTCTTAAAGCTTCTGTAAATTACATAAAAATGAACACTCTTCCAGCTGTTCTGGGGGAAAATCGGCTCTCACTTTGAAGTACACCCTCCTCGTCTTCCCTTTCACCCATACAACTGGAATGCATACATGAGGCAGCATTACTGGGTCAGTTTCGAGCTCAACCTCTCTTTTTACCTGAAACTTCTTTTTTTAAGTGTAGCTCACACAGCCAAATATTGCTAAGAGGTGCCCAACCTTGATCTTCGTATAAACATTCTTAGCACTAGAGCAACCGAGGCAACGGTACACTTCGTTGTGTGCGTTTGTCCTCTGATAGGTGAAACTATAGCAGAGCTCTTCACCGTGTATTCTATAGATCCTGCTTAATTCAGGAATTCCGAAGTAGTGACGTTCTGAAAGTAAATTGTCGATAATAGAAGTATATGCTTCTAAAACAAACACAGTTTTTTCCAAACGCCTATATCTTTCGAACCAGTTTTTTAAGGCTTCGCCGTAGTAATAAATTTTTATCAATTGTAGCCGTCATATACGTATGTCATGGCTTCTGCAGGAAGAACACCTTAACTACGTCGAATGGGGTAAGTTAGAAAGAAAAAAATGAACGACATCCAGAAAAATCCGACAATTTAATCAATATCGATTGATGACGATTGAAACTTTGAAAACAAACTTTAAATTCATATTCAGTGACCTCGATAACCCCCAGGACTGAAGTTTTGCACAGCTTGAACGGCTTCTACAAAAAATCGATGATTTGGTCAATATCGATTGATGGCGATCGATACGTCAAAAACGAACTTCAGATTAATGTTCAGCGACCTCAACTACCCCCAGCAGTTTCTTCCACACTGGCATAACGAATGCAATCTATGGAGGCTTTGTAGTTATATAAAAAACTATAACTTTGTTCTATATAACTTTCTAGTTATAAAATCTAAATAACAAGCCATCAGATTGTATACCTGCTTGCTCTTCATAGAAACGTTCTTCGGTGCTTTCGGCGTAGAGCTCTGCTAACTGGGGTTCAAGCACGAGGTTTGTAACGGATTCGTTTGCAGTGTTCACACGGTGAGACATTGTTTGAGTTAAATGGTAAATAATGCAATATTTCTATATAGTATTTTTGAAGTAAGGAAATATGATGTAAAAGAGGAGATAGAGTATAAGATAAGATAAGGGAAGTATGAGATTACATTATACCTTGAGTATTTATATGGAATAGTTAAGGTGAATTATGCATACCTAAGGCGATGCGCATTCGGCGGTTGCTTTGATGTTGGTTCGCACCTCAAACTTGTGGACTAATATCTCAAGTGTGATTAAACGACAATGCGCATCACTTAACAGGTCAACACTTGTTGTATATAAATAAGGGACAGAATCATTCAGCGCACTGACGTGGTTGAAACGAAATCAGCGAATCAAACTTATTATCCTTCGTTTCTAGTAGTTCTTAAAAGTATGGCTTACAAACTTACGTGCGGTTTGACAATCGGAAATATATCCTCCGAAGAACATCAAGGAAAGGCAAGTTTCCTAGCATAGCATTAGTTCCTTACTGATAGACTTTCAGCCATTGTTGGATTGACTTGCTAGTCATGAGGAGTCCATGTGGCCTCAAGCACAGGGCAATCATCATGAATTCGCAAGCAACAGCATGTTGGCTTAAGCCTTGCAATTTAGTAGCTGTATAGGAAGCAAGGGGTGTCCGGGAAAATTCGGAATAGCTGAATAGAAACAGCAGCTAGGGGTCGGGCAAAATAGCTCAGTAAGGAATACAGGACTGTAATAGAGACAGCGAAACCTGGATAATGTAGCTGTGATGTAGTGGAGAAGTAAAAGAATAAAACCTGAGTACTTGAGTAATTGGCCGGAATTGGAATTTGTCAAATAGCTAGGAAAAAGCCACTGAGAGAGTGAACCAAATTGCGAGGGAGCAGTCGTCGCGTCCGCGGCAGTCGTCCCCCCCATGCGGCAGTCATCAGCGGCGACGCGGCAGTGGCTAATTACAGTGCGGCGCTAGTTGCCGCGGTCGCCGCAGTCGCGATTGCCATTCGTAAGTTGGATCCGCTCCCCGATTGCTGTATGTGACGGCCGTGAGATCCCTTGTAATATGGTTGGTTGAGGATGAAAAAGACAGATTGGCACTGCTATGCTTTCTCTCCATAGGTCGAAGAGGGGTCGAAAAAATCATAAAATTATTAAATTATTAATTAAAATATAAATATAAATGATAAAAACATAATAAAAGATAATAAATAAAAGTAAAACAATAATATTTTCCCTCTATCTTTGCAGTTCTGAAGTTATATATTTTGTAAGCAAGAAAAGTTACCTGCTCCTCCTCAATGGCCAATCGAACTATGTATTATGAACGCTTTGGGTGTTTGTTTTTGTATTTATTAGGTTGTCCCATAGTCCTTGCCGTTTTTCAAAGATTCTTCGCAGATCTTGCCGGTGGTCTCTTGCATAGCGCTGCATAGCTTTCGAAAGAGCCTGTATTGCTTTTCTTTTTTCATCATGACTTTTGTCAATTTTTAGGTTGTTGAAGTGAAAGGTGAAAAAGTGAAAGGGTAGCCATTTGCGCACTTGTTCTCTCCGCTCAGGTTTGTAATTATTTGCGCAGTTTTTTAAAGCATTTGGAAGACAACGTTCTGTTCCACAAGAATATATATTGCTCCTATTTCCTCACTTGTCCTTTATTGATTTTTAGGCCATCAAATTGGGACGTTCGAAGGAGGAGGGTTATTTTTGCCGACAGCTCCTGCTCTGTGGTTGGACTTTTAAGTTGGTTTTATATGTCATTCGAAAGAGAATGTTTGGCTCTACACGGTGCGTAGAAAGTATTGACGCATAAAGCGTAAGCCTTAGAAATGACAACACGTTATAAAATTTAACAAGTTTATATACGAAATGTTAACAATGATCTAGCGAACAGAACAGCATCACCTGTATTTTATGTGGGCTTCTTTGCTGCGAATGCAGGAGCGAAGACGCCGAGGAAAGGCATCGACGTTGCGCCGCAGGTAGACCACGTCGCTCTCGTTCTATGCTATGACCTTCAGTTACTTGAGACTTTTGTTCATTCAACATGTAAAAGTGTTGCATACTCTTCAAGGACCTCCAAAGTGCTAATTCTGGTAGAAGGCTCGCTGCAAGGTAGGGGCATCCGGCCAGTATCATGGTTTGTGCATTCATCACAAGCGTCTCTCGTTTTCGTAGATAAGGGAGTGAAAATAAATCAGTAGAACTATCTGTATTGATGTCCTAAAGAAACGACTGGTTCCTTGGTTTGAATCCCACCTCAAGAGTAAGCCGTTTATCTTCCAGCAGGATTAGACTCCTGCGCAGAGTCGAGGATTGTTCGGGACTGGTGCCGCGCCAACTTGAAGGACTTCATTTCGGCACAGGAATGACCTCTGTATAGACCGGATTTGAATTCGCTGAATTACTCTATATGGGAGGTTTTAAAGAACAAGGCTTGCGCTACTTCCCACAAAAATACGAAGTCAGTGAAGGATGATCTGGTCAAAGCATGGAACGAAATCGACGTGGACTACTTGCGGCGCACCGTCGATACCTATCCTCGGTGTCTTCGCCCCTGCATTCGCAGCAAAAAAGCCCATATAAAATACAAGTAATGCTATTCTGTTCGCTAGATCATTGTTGACATTTTGTATATAAAATTATTAAATTTTATAATGTGTTGTCATTTCTAACGTTTATGTTTAGTGCGTCAATACTTTTTATGCACCCTGTATAAGAATATGTGTCGCGTTTATTGATTTCTATTGAATATCAACAAAATGCCAAAAAGAGAAAAATCGTCTTCACCAACAACTCCTTCTCCTTATTCAGTCTGTCTTGCTCAGTTTTATATGACACTTGAATGTGGGTGCCTTGCTCTACCACAGCATATGATTTGTTCTTTGGTCATTTAAATTTTTCCTAATTTTCAGGTCATCAAAATGGAGTTCCAGGTCGACAAGGATGAGCACTTCCGGCACCTTCTTCTCTTTGATTTCAACCAGGGCTCTAGTGCGGCTAAGGCACTAGAAACCTGATTGACCGTCCAAACACTATTTTTCATCGCCAGTTACAATTCTGTGAAAAAATCGTTGAATATGTCCGTGTGATGAATGAACATCAGGAACCAGCGAATGACGATTGCTGCCGACCTGCTTGTCCGTCATCATTATCGTCTACGTTGATGCTCAAGCCCTGAGAGGTGAGGAGGCGTGCCGCTACCATACAGCGGACGCATATCATTGGTCGCTCCAGTTGTACATAAACCAGTTGGTCGCACCTCAATGTTTCACTTCCGTTACTGTATCGCCAATAAGCAAATTGTGAAATCGCTGAAATTACGCTACTGTTCCAGCCCGAAAACTTTTGAAGGCTAGATTCTAACCGCGAAATGGTAGTTTCAGGCGTCAGTATTGCTTTATCGGCCCGCACTGAAGTGAAACGGTTTTTTGCAATTGTTGACATACCCAGATGTCCGCAGGAAATTTAAAAACCACTACGGTGCTTCTCTTACGGTCCTTTACAATCCTCAATAGGTCACTTTCTAATTGCCACGGGACGCTCATTGACCTCCCTTGTAAGTCGCGATGAAATGGGCGAAATACGTGACGCATCCGGTGTAGTATTTGCTCGGAATGTAAGAGAAGCACCGTAGTGGTTTTTTTCGCCCTCTGGGGCAATCAAGGTCGCTGAACACGAATCTGAAGTTTGTTTTTCAAGTATCGATCGCCATCAACCGATATTGATCAAATTACGTAGCGGGAAAATAGCGGAAAATACGTAGACGTCTCCTACCTGCCTGGAAACTTCAGCCCTGGGGTAGTCGAAATCGCACAACATGAATCTGAAGTTCGTTTTTGCAGTATCAATCACCGTCAATCGATACTGATTAAATTATGTGGCGCGAAAATAGCGGAAAATACCCAGGGGATTCGGAAGACGTGCGGAATTCGTCGCATGACGTGCCTGGGACTCTCAAGGGAACTGTCTGAACGGTACGCCGGAGCGGCAAGAACGAGTACTTTAGGGAGAATCCCCGTCCCCCAAATAGTAACAGAACATGTTTTGTTTTTACCGAAACCTTGGGCAAACGAAACAGCGGCAGAATGCCAGACAACTGATTCAAATGCAATTTGTTAGTGTCGGTGAGGTGAGTGCCACCAGCGTACTCACAGTGTAGGAGAGGACCACATGGTCTACCACCTCAATCAATATTGTCGCCTCTGTTGTGCTTACAAAGTCGCGCGGTCATATCAAGCTGCTGCCGCCAACACTGACTCTACAATGTCTGCTAACCCTCGAGTGGTCATTCACCTATAGACACTGAAGTGCGGAT
>OX375866.1:55762867-55899412 GCA_947359475.1 Heligmosomoides polygyrus bakeri | reverse complement strand
ATGAAAGACTTGAACTGGGGCGATAAAGGCTACCTTGTCGACGGTAAACGGATCAGCAACCTTCGCTTCGCCGACGATATTGTTCTCATCTCTACCAGCACGGCAGGAGTCGAGGAAATGCTGAACGAGCTCAATGTGGCAGGTATGAAGATTGGATTGGACATAAATATGTCCAAAACGCAGTCTATGGTCAACCAGTGGTGTGACACGGGACTCGTAAGGTTAAATGGAGTCGCTCTACAACAGGTCGACTCCTACGTCTATCTGGGAAGAGAGCTGAACATGGATAACGACCTCGCTCCTGAAATCGCCCGCAGGAGACGCGCAGCATGGGCAGCCTTCAGTTCGCTTCGCGAAGTCATCGATCAGGTCAAGGATCCCGGCCTCAGGGCCTCGATATTCAATGCCTCTGTACTGCCTGCGATGTGTTACGCGACGGAAACCTGGCCCGACAACAAGACAATCGCCAGAGCGATGCAAACTACGCATCGTGCACTGGAGAGATGTCTTCTGAGGACAAGTCTTCGTCAGCAATGGCAAGAAGGCCTACGAAGCTCTGAGCTACGGAAGAAGTCGCAATAGCAGACCCGCTGCAGTACATGAAGAAGTCCAAATATCGCTGGGCCGGACACCTGCTTCGACGAAAGGACGATAGATGGAGTCTCCGTGTCACAGAATGGCTCCCGAGAGACCATAAGAGACCACGACCGCCAACGCGATGGGCAGACTCATTCTCAAGATCTTTCAGAGAGCGGAGTCGGCCTCACTGGATGCAAGCAGCCAGAGATCGAGCGGTCTGGAAGAGTTGTGGTCCCCGCTGAGAAGACCTCCAGCCGACAAGAGGACCATCAAAGTATCAAAGTAAGTAAGTAAGTATATATATATATATATATATATATATATACATATATATATATATAGGGGGACAGTCGTTCGGTACACCGTGCTGCCCGCCGCCCACTTCCCGCCCTGCGCGCGCCGCCCTATTTGGACAAGTTTGCTGCGCTCGAAACCGTCGTTAATTGGCGTGACGTCGCCCAAAAACCTAGCAACTGATAGGGGAGGATTAGAAAGCGCATCTCGGGGAACTCTGAAGTCATTTTCCAGTCGGTTCGGTTATGGAAGCAGTTGAGGAAAGGAGAACGTCGCTCTTCTCTCTAGATTCTTACAATTTTCACCACAATTCTTTAAATTTTCGCCTCAGCTAGAGACTATGAGTGATTCCGGTCAGTTCTACATTGGCGGGACCAGAAGGAAGCCTTGGCGCTGCAGCTGAAAACTCTATTGTTCCAAACATGGTGAACAAGGTTCTGACTCTTGTCTCAAGAACGAAATCAGTTCAGGATAGAGATGCAGGCCCAAGGGAAGTGGTTAGAAATGCGATGCCTCCATGTGAAGGCAGGGACCCGGACATCTTGTGCTTGGCGCGCCCATCGCCCCTCCCCTTTCTGAGGGCGGTGTATCCAACGACTCTCCGCCATATATATATATATATATATATATATATATATATATATATATATATATATATAGGGTGTCTAAAAAAATGTATACACTGTTTGAAAGGTGATAACCTTGTTCATAGTAAAGGTACTAAAGAAGTAAGAGCTCATATAAAACTTTAGAATATAGAAAGTTTCTGACGTATGAGAGGCATGGAATGCGCCATGCACTCTTCCGGAATTTTCCATTTTACACTCGATTGATTGTGTATCGCTTGAATACATGTTAAAATTTCTTCACAAAATGGCCGTTTCGATTGATTTCTGCTTATTCTAAAGTTTAAAACTTAATTATACGTTACAGCTTGCGAAAAATCGAGACTGTTCTAAAAAATAAAGGTGCCATGTGAAGAGTTGTAACATTGCTGCTAGTAAAGCATTTGGAGATATTTAAGCCAAGATTGCGCCATGCTCCTGCCTGGACCTTGCATTCCAGACTCGATTGATTGTGCATGGGCTGAATGTTTGTTACAATCTTGTTGCTATTTGGTCACATTAACCTGTACTGTGCTTCTTTTAACGTTTTGAACGTGACAACCTCGTGAAAGGCACGTGACATGCGAGTTTACTGATTGCGCGATTTAAATGTGAGCAGGAGTCGCTTTTTACAAGGCGCATTCTGTGGACGAATGAAGCAACATTCACGCCGAGTAGAGAGGTTAATTGGCATAACTGCAGCTACTAGACGACGGAAAACGTTAAAAGAAGCACAGCACAGGATAATCTGACCAAGCAGCAACAAGATTGTAATAAGCATTCAGACCATGCACAGTCAATAGAGTCTGGAATGCAACGTTTCAGGCAGGGGCACTGCGCAATCTTGACTATTTGCGCGCCACAGTAATCCCGTCGCCCTTCGCTTTCATGTGAGTCTCAAATGTCTAAAAATACTTTACTAGCAGCAATGTTACAACCCTTCACATAGTACCTTTATTTTTTAGAATGCCCTCCATTTTTCGCATGCTATCATGTGTAATTGTGTTTTAAACTTTAGAATAAGCACAAGTCAATCGAAACGGTCACTTTGTGAAGAAATTATAACATTTATTCAAGCGAAACACAAACACTCGTGTGTGAAATGAAAAATTTCAGACGACTGCATGGCACATTCCATGCCTCTCATACGTCAGAAAATTCCTGTTTTCTTAAGCTTTCACATGAGCCCTTACTTCTTCACCTTTACTATGAACAAGGTTATCACCTTTCAAACAGTGTATTCGTTTTTGAGGCACCCTGTATATATCGTTGCTCTAACTAGGAAGGTACATATATCTCACGGCATATATTATGACCCGTCAACAAACTTCCCGTGGAGCTTTCAGAGTGACCTGTTGGGCGTTGTCAGAGACTGTCCAGGGAGCCAGGCCATAGGCAAGCCCAACCAACGGTTTGATGGGTTACCAAAAAAAATGCGCAGTGGCACATTTGAGGGCGGATCAATAAAACGCTGGGAGTAATTTTTACGTTTTTGCAAATGTGGACCGCGTTTTGAATATTCAAATAAGAAAATGCAAATGTTGAAGTGACTTTCGCCAAGTAATGGCACGTCGTGCGTGCATTAAGCCGCGCTTGTCTCGCTTAAGAATCTTTCTTGGCGCTGAAAATATGTGGCGGAATCCTTCTTGGATGCTGAAAGTAGGGGCAACCAAAACTGGTTACTTATTTGTTTCCGTAGTTATCAGCATCGAGCAGACGTCGCTACACCATCTCTGTCGAAGCACGTTCTTGCCTCCAATCACCTTCACTGAAAACACAGAAGAACGCTACTAACAACGCTTTAATGCTCACATCTCCTTGAGCTCTAGAGATAGTTAAATAAAGAGATTCAGATGAGATGTGCAGTCAAAATCTTTATACAAAAGCAACTTGACCAAAGGAGGTCACAGATACACACGCTGGCCCACAAAATTTGGCAACCTTGGTAGGAGCCACCTGTCAATTGCTATGAAACAACAGAGCGCTTATTATGTCGCATACTCTTGGTAATACGCTGACGCAAATCCAGCTCCTCATATTGAAGAGTACCAGGATTTGATTTGAAACGACCGTCTGTTTTCTTCAAGTCCGTGTTGAAGCACTCCCACTCCGAAGTGCCTACATTTCTAAAGACTGGTCAGTGAAAATTCAGCATCATGGCATCGTGAGGGTGGTCGCTTTCTCCAATGTCAAAATCTAATTAGTAGGTCGGAGCTGAAGTTGAAGAACGCTGATAGTCTGCCGATCCCACGCATGCGAAGTGACGAACAAACTCGATGTTCGGTCGTATGCGCGGTAAAAAACTGCAGTGAGCCATGAGCAGCAGGAGAAGGAAGGAGGATGTGTCGGTCGCCGCCATTCCTCCGACGCATCGCCGTGAGCGGTGTGCGTCACGTCCCCGTGGCAATCCTCGAGCACGAGGGTGGCACACTCAATCCTGGTCAAAGGTGGCCGTTGCTCGGCCGGCGGTCGGGAACACCCGCCGCTGATCCGCGGGTGGTCGCGTTGTATGCATGAGGTAGTCTTCGGAAATGCCGGTCAGTCTACGAGGACAATGGCGGTTGATAGGTCTGGCTACGGCCAAATGTGAGGGAGGCTGGTCGCTAGTTGGCTCCGAGAACTTACCACGTAATTTTCGTTCTAAAAAGCTTGGTGCTACCTATATTGCGGAGGTCTCCTTGTTTTTCAAAACCATTACATGCAGAAGGACACCCAAAGCTATCTGGCTAGGGTATAACTACCAATTACGAAGAGGATACGTGTCGAACCTACTCCTTTCTGGAGTTTTATCGCCATGTTGCGGAACACGCAAAACGAAAAATTTATGTTGCGCTGGGGTGCTGCATTCTTGTGTTGCGCTGGACTCTTTCTGCTTGAAGAGAATATCGATCCTTCGGATAAATCGGACCCTGAGAAGGTTCCGGTGAAAAACTGAAAAAACATCAACAGGATGGTCTCTAATGGTTCCGAAATCGCAAAGAAAGGTGGTTTCGTGAGCCAATTCACAGTGTAATTCTTGTAAAATAGTTTTCGGTGCAATCCCATTCGGGGGGAGGGGCAGTCCATTTGAACTTCTAAAGAAATGCAACATGCACCACGACATATAAATATGCATACAAATATGCTTACGTTATCGACTGCTGTGTTTCCAATACCAACATCAGTTTTCTAAATTGCCTTCCTAGTTGGGGGAGGGAGTAATGAAAACACAGTAAATTGAACAGAAACCTGGAATAATTACAATACTATAAAACCACGCAAACACGTTAAAGCAACGTTATTACCTTAATCAATTAGTGCATAGCGGTTTGCGATTTCTTTCCAAAGCAAATAGAGTTTTGGATCACAACCGTGCTGCCGTGCATAGTGCCCCCACCCCTCCCTGCACCGTGCATAGTCCCGTAATGAAATCTTTTTAATGTTTCAGCGTAACGCTCGCACATTTCTAAGGGAGGGGATCAGTTAGGTTAAGGCATTCATATGTTGTATTGCATGTTGTATGTACTGATGCGTAGCTACCATTAACAATTCATAATGGACTGCCCCCTCCCCCCCCCCCCCCCTCCCCGATTGGGATTGCGCCTAGTTTCCTTTCGCTTGTGCCGCGGTTGCTAGAAGAACAGAGTGAGGTGACCCCTCTCGCCAACTAAGATCTTTCTTCTTATGAAAGTAGGTTGCCATAAAATGTGTACAAAGAAAACCTCTCCCCCTTGACTTATGTCAGACTTGTTGCTGAAGTATTGTGCCTGCATCGCACCGTGCCAGTGACGGTGTAAAATCGGACGAAATTTTGAGAATATACGTCGAGATCATGTTCTAAGAAACTCGTCATTGGTGTCACCTTCACATAGTTTGGAGGAACTCTCTTCAATTTACGGAGCAGAAAGGAGTGAGCTTTATTACGAGCTCCGGCCTGCAGTCAGTTTAGTCTCGTTGTGTTTTGTCCGCACATCATTGTCTTCTGGTCCTCTGTCGTCGTCTGATTGATTATCGCCTTCTTCTTCGCTCCTTCAACACTCGCGCCAAATAAAGAGTGAGATCTCGCCTCCTCCTTCGCGCGTTTAACGCGTATCAGTTTACACGATGTGAGGGCTCTATACCCTCCGAAACGTGCTCTGACACACGTTAAACGCGCGAAGGCAATAAGCACGCGTGTAGTGACCGCGCGCGGCGTAGGGGCGGAGCAATAATGACGATCAACTGTGTTAGCGTAGCTGAAGCACGTCGCATAAGCTGGGTATACTACTGCTTCCCTTGAAAAATTTCTCAGAGCTGAGCCAGTCTAGAAAGGTCAAAATAACCGTGTGCTGTCTCTAAGGCGTAAGTAGATGGCGTTCCGAATTGCACCGAATTCGGTGAATTCTTACCGTTTTTATAAGACCGAGTTTTAGTTGCAGCATTTATGGGCCACCCTGTATAGTTTGCATCTATAGCTCATTGTGGAGTGACTTCTCAGCCCATAGCGAGTCTTCTTCAGTGGATTCGGTGTTCTCCTCCTCAGCGGCTTTTCGATGCCATTCCTATAAAGGATAAAGGAACATGGTATGCTATGGCGCCGACACCCCTGAATGCCAACGCCGAACTCGCTCTTCATCGGTACCTGCACGTCGTCCTCAACTTCAACTGAGCTTAAAAGGGTTTCGTCGTTGAACATGGCGTCTCTCCTTCCTTTCAGTTCCAGCGTATCGAGAAGTGGTAGCTGAAAACGCCATCCTATAAAGTAGCTGCTGAACCGCATATCCACCTCCGTCTTCACTATCGTGTTGAAAACCCTTGAAATCACATGCTGAGACATAATGGGGAAAACGACATCATTTCCATCGTCAAGATCAGTAACCGCAGTTCTCAACGCAGTTCTTCAAAATGGCCGGACAAAGCGTGCACATGAAAAGGCGTACAGTGTTTTTGACTTCGTAGCAGTTTAGACAAACCTCCAGCTGAAATAGTATTACGTCAATTGGGAACAGACAACCTATTAGCCTCTAGTGGAGCGAGTTTCCTCGCGGCTGGGATTAGTCATGGCAGAGTAACAGAAAACCACTCGTTGCTTCAATCTGTAACTAACGGTGATTTACGGTGCAGCACCAATCTCACTACATAGACAGCGGATCTCCTCAAGTTGTTTGAAGTTTTCGTAAAAACCTTTCCATGAACTCAGTATCCTTTGGAACCTCTCTGATGACAACCAGAACAGTAAGACCTTACGACCTCAAAGGCAGAAACTAGTCCGGATAGAAATAGCCTCAAAATTCTCGGGGAAGTGCTCAGTTACTGTGCAGAATACGTTCTATTACGAGTTCAACAAGCAAGGCCGCTGAGAGAAATTCCACTTACCAGGTTGTTCCATAGCTGAGTGCCGGCAAGGTGGAATTTGGAGTCCCACTCGATATTTCCATCAGCCTGTCAAAATGTAAAACCTTGAGATCGTGACCCATTCACAGCTCTCCCTAAAAATAGACGAGGGCAGATGTATTTGGAGAGGACGGCTGCCCTCGGCAGCAACTCCATCCAAGTCTCGACAATTGCTGACAATGCTTACATTTCAAGACAAGGGAACACGGAGTTTGTAACGCCCAATTTCCCCACTGGCAGGTCACTGCATGCCGCGGAATAGGTCAAATACGCGCTCGATATGCCGTTCGTGTAAAACCTTGACCCATCTAACAATAAGATGAGCTTGACTGCAGCGAGCTTTATGGGCCTACCCTCCATCAGTAAAAATGGCAGTTTGTTGTCAGCAAAAATGGTACTTTTGTGCCCATCGAAGTGTGAACGCCTGCCTTCAAACCGACGATTCTTCCTGTTGCCTAGGGAAGACGCTCTCGTTGATTTTTATCTGCTTAGGTCCACAGTATGGGGCGCAGGGGAACGTTCCGCTCTTGAAGAGCCATCGTTGAAAGACTCAGTTTTGGCAGATGAAGCCGCAGGAGTGGTGCTTCAGCCGTTTTACTAACACGCTCGGAGAACTTCTAACAATGATACGGTTGACGACCACTTAACAAAGCCTCTATGGGGTGAACCTTAAGTCCTGCAACAAAAACTTAAGCGTACACAAAGGCTAAGGATATAACAAATTTGGCACAATTCGAAAAACTGTTTGCACCTAGTTTGTGGATTGTGCTGGAGCAGTATTTTTCGCTAGGGGGCACTCCGGAATTGATAAGAGCATTCAGATCGTGCAGGTAGCTTTGTAGTCCGCGTCGCAGTGCCTCTTACGGAATTTTATTCCTCATTTGCTCCATAGAAGATATTGCACCACAATTTCTCATCGCTATGTAGAGCAGAACATTTTTTCTAAGTGGCAGCTAATGGATATCAAAAATCTAAAGATGCAGGAACTTCACAGCTAGTCTTTTGCAGGTACGAAGTTCGCCAGATGGACGGAGAACCGCTACCGCATCATATATTTCCTTTTTGTTGTTAGAACAGTCGCTCCACTAGAATGTGCAAGATGCCTTTAAGGGGCGATTGGGTCTAGAAAATATGTTGCGATATTTTTGCGCATATCTAACATACTTTTACTGACTCTTTTTACATAAACCAAGGGCGTTAGGGAGACATTTTTGAAATCGTGTAAGACTAACAGCTCACATGCGTAGCCACTGTTAGCATATCTTCATGTTTCCCAGAGATATTATTAAGCCCACTAATATTTTGGCTTCTTTAGGATCCCTCATCTTCGAGAAATTTCTCATCAAATGAAGCGGTGGCTGAATACCCGGCCTGAGCGACGCGCTCCAACTGCGCTTACAAATTTTTCGCTCTACTCTTTTCTGCTCATAACTGAGTCTTCGTCGCACTTGTGGGCTTGTAGAACCTTCCTTGTAATCTTCTACAAACTACAAGTTGCCTAATAATACAGTACGCACACGACTGAGTATTGCATTTGTTTCAGCTCGTTGCTGCATCGTGTATGGGCTGAAAATTAGTAGCGTTCTTCTACTGTAGTTTTCTTCAGTTCCACCAATTAATGGCTCTGAATTGCCCTACACGCTCCATTAATATGTTCCTTCACCAATATTCAGAAATTTAGTCACATCGGAATGGGAGTGCTCCACCGCGGACCAGTAGCAGATTTTCGGTAGTTTGCGCGAGAGCGCACTACTTTCTAATAAGAATAGCTATAACCATGATGCCTGCAATGAGTATAGCACTAGGTATATGCTAAGTAACAGTTCGTATGTGGTTTCCCCAGTCTGCAACTGCACCTCTTTTTTCATTGTAACTCTATGAGAGAGCGTGGACAGCGTGGACAATGCAATATTCAGAAGTAATTCGCTGTCAATTCGCTACATATGAAGAAGACACACGGCGAATGAACATTCTTATATAATAATTAACTCTCCACCAATTTCATACATGCCCATTGTGAGCAGCTTTGGACTTCATCAAGTATTGCGGCGATTGGATGTTTCCATGTCGTCAATTTGCCTACATTGAGTGAAATAGACGAAAAGAGTGCACGTGCAGCTTACACTTGTTCAGATCCAGAAGTTTCGCTGGCGAAACTTCTGGATCTGAACACTCTGAACTCTGAACGCTGAATAGCTCTGAACGCACCGCGACAGTGCAAAAGTTGCAATACGCAAGGAAAACACAACGCATCTCGGGAATCCATATGTGTCAACGATGAAGCACGACTTACACAGTACCGGACGCGTCTTTTGAATGAACGCCGCAAAAACCGCGACTTTGCGGTTTTTGCGTATTTTTCATATAACTCGTCTAACATTCATTCATTTCAAAAACTAAGGATATATTTGAGCTCAGGAGCTCGAGCTCTATCGTATGGTATACATTGTTCATACGGAGCCATGGAAATGTTCGAGATTGAAAACTTGCGCTCCATTGCGAAGGACGGTCGCGGACGAGTGTCGGTCGCAAGCCGTCGAAAACGTTGCGTGCTCACAATTCCTCTAATTTGAGCTACTTTGAGAAGCGGCATGTATACAACTTCGCCAAACCACCGCGTTTTCGCAGTGGGTGGTCAAAAATGACTGGAGAAGACTTTTTACGATTGGAGAAGCTTATATTCCAGAACTTACGTGTTCTCGGAGTATCTCAAGCATGGCGTAAAGTGCTCCGTCATGCTAGGAATTCTCTGAGTGTGCGCCGTGCACAATGCATATAGGATCGAACAGGGGGGACAGCTTGTAGAGTGTGCATTTAGGGAGTCTCATGAGAAATTCTCAGCCGCCCTACTCAGGAATTGCTGTACTCTGTTTCGGCGAGAATTTGGAGTGCGCCGTGCACAATGCATATAAGATCGAACCTATCAATCGACTGGACGCGATAGCTCGCAAATTGCACCGCGGGCGTGTTCTGAGCGCAGTAACTCTGTCAATTTTGAATCTTTCCGACTGCAACTTGTGGATTTTGTAAGCAGTAGGAAGTTCAAGAATGCTATCAACCACATCGACGTAGTTTATGACTGAACAAAGCTCCAGCGGTGCGAAAATGCAGGTTAGCCTTGTGTGACACGATTTTTTCCGAGTTCAGTCGACTACTGCGTGAAGACAAGGAGAGCTAACGGCATGCGAATGTGTGAACGAGCAGGAGACTGGAAGCACTTTACGAACACGTGCTCGCAGCTCTCCAGATGCCTAAACTGCTTTAGCCCAATCTGCCATTTTAGAGCGGCGGAGGGCAACGGTGAAGTTCCTTTCGCCCTTACTCACCCACATTTGAGTTCTCCACATTCTAAATGCTACTGTTCTGTTCAGCTCGAGATGCTCTATCGAATGGCCTCAATCTCGACCAATTCTGGGAATATCGATTCTTTGACAATTTCCCTCGAGGATGAGGGCGCTCTTCGCCGAGTATGCCCGGACGATGATGTCATCGAAAGTCGACGACTTCGATATTTGCCAAATGTCCTCGTCCAAACCTCGTCCAAAATCGTATAAGGAGTTATTTGAAGCGCCGATTACGAATCCGACCTCCATTTTTGAAAATTCCACCGATTTAGGCATGTTACAGCCATTTGAGGTTGGTAGGGTCAGGAATCACTGACCATCCTCAGTTATTGGTATGAGTGATATCCTGTCATAATCGACCAAAAGGACTTCGGCATCGTATTCGACACCCTGAATAACGCCTGCTATTAGAAGAAGTTTGAGCAAATCGGTGCTCCTGATCCGACCACCCACAGTTATCCAGGAGAAAATCCAAAACCTACCGAAGTCGGCGGAATTTTCAGTAACAGACATCAGATTCGTAATCAGCGCACCAAATAACCCCCTAGATGATTTTGGATGAAGACATTTGGCCTATTTCGAAAATAACGATTTTTGATGAAGTCATCGTCCGGGCAGGCTCGGCGAGCGAAGAGCGCCCCTGTCTTCGATGGGAGATTGTCAAAAAATCAATTTTCCCGGAATTGACCCGGATTAATAGCGTCCGATAGAGCTTTTCGAGCTGTACAGAACAGTACCATCTCGTGTGTCAAAAACTCAAATTTGGGCGAGTAAGGGCGGAAGAGACTTCACCGCTGCCCTCCGCAGCTCTAAAATGGCAGCTGGACTAAGGCAGGTTAGGCAACTGGAGAGTTATGAGCAAAGTACCTTAACTGATTTGCTCGCCTACGCATTCGTAGGTCGTTAGCTCACCGCACCTTCCCGCAGTGGTCAACGGAACCCGGAAAAAATCGTGTCACACAAGGCTAAACTGCATCTTCACAGCGCTGAAGCTTTGTTCAGTCATGATCTACGTTGCTATGTTTCAGCGCACTTCTTGAACTTTCTACTGCTTACAAAATCCACAAGTTGCAGCCGGAAAGATTCAAGCGTGACAGAGTTATTGCGCTCAGAACACGCCCGCGGTGCAATTTGCGAGCTGTCGCGCCCAGTCGATTGATAGGTTCGATCCTATATACGTTATGCACAGCGCACTCCAAAGTCTTGCCGGGACAGAGTACAGCAATTCCTGAGTAGGGCGCCTGATAAAACTCCCTAAATGCTCACTCTACAAGCTGTCCTCCCCCTCCCACCGATTGATAGGTTCGATCTTATATGCACTGTGCACGGCGCACTCTCAGAGGACATGACATTGGCATGACAGAACACTTCACGCTATGCTTGAGATACACCGAGAACATGCAAGACCTGGAATATAAGCTTCTCCAATCGCAAAAAGTCTGCACCAGTTATTTTTGACCACCCACTGCGAAAACGCGGTGGTTTGGCAAAGTTGTATGCACGTTTGTGTAGCTCTCGAAGAGACGAATCGAAGGGTACCAACCGTTTCTCATAGAACCTTAAATTAGAGGAATTGGGAGCACGTAATGATTTTCGACGGCTTGCGACCGACAACTCGTCCGCGACCGCCCTTCGCAATGGAGCGCAAGTTTTCAATCTCGAACATTTCCATGGCTCCGTATGAACAATGTATACCAAACGATAGAGCTCGAGCTCCTGAGCTCAAATATATCCTTAGTTTTTGAAATGAATGAATGTTAGACGAGTTATATAAAAAACGCAAAAACCGCAAAATCGCGGTTTTTGCGGAGTCTATTCAGAAGACGCGTCCGGCGCTGTAGTAGAAGTTGCAATCCACCCAAAAATATTTACAATCCTTCAGTGCAAAGCGGCAGTGAGCGTCGTCAAATTCTCTTACAACTCAGTGAAGATGATTCAAATACGCTTTCCATATCCAAGATTAGTTACCACTATACGCAGTTAGCGATCAAAGCGCTAAGCAACGCGCATTAGAGCGCATGAATAACGAAGTGCAAGGAAGGCCACAATCAACCAAAAGCAGCTGAATGGCGTTGGTTGGTCGTAGCAACGTTGCAGGACATCGTCGGTCTCAATCAGGCAGGTAGCCTCGTCCACAGACCATATGGGAGCACCCCACATATCACAGGGCATGCTTTGCACGTCCGCACCCCTCTCCCCCTCGAGTTCCTAAAGGCTCTCGGCGATGCACACCGCTGAGTTGGCCGGGTCAGAAGCCCGATGAAGGCATCATGATCGGACGGATTCGGATGGAAAAGTCGGAATTCCCAATTTGATGACCTAAAAATCAATTAAGGACAAATGAGCAAATAGCACTAACACATATTCTTGTAGCACAGAACATTGTCTTCCAAATACTATGAAAAGCTGCGCAAAAATTCCAAACCTAAGCGGAGAGAAAAAGTGCGCAAATGGCTACTTTTTCACTTTTTCACTTTTCACTTCAACGACCTAAAAATTAACAAAATTCATGAATAAAAAAGAAATGCAATACATGTTCTGATATACCAATTCATTCTCTTTCGAGAGCTATGCAGCGCTATGCAAGAGACCACGGGCGAAATCTGCAGTGAATCGTTGAAAAAAAAACTGCAAGGACTTATGGGACAACCTAATACATATACTGTTGATATCATTCACAATGGAATCTAGTGAGCAAGATAGTGAACTAGAGCAGAACAGGTGAAGCCAAGCACGAAAACCTGCTGAAAATACCAGTACCCTGCTCTGGTAAATGAAACGTGACCACCCTTCTGATCGGCAATTTCCAATAATACATCGCTGAGTTCATTCGCACAGAAGTTGTAGGATTTGAAGTTGAACGCTGTTTTCGATTTCCTGTGATCAACATAAATTTAGCATTCGCAGTGTTATTCTCTCACATTTTTTGAGTTGCTTTCAGAGGAGTGTTCTCACGGTGTACAAGAGAAACGCAAAAAAGTTCTCTGAACTCGAACCAGCACCTATTGCTGACTGGCGGGAATGCTCTTTGTGTAAGGCTTCGTTTATACTTCCGACGCCGAGCGACGCGGCGCCACGTATTGTGGCCAAATTGATCGATTGCGTTGCCCGATCAATGTGGCCACAATACGTGGCGTCGCATCGCTCGGCGTCGAAGTATAAACGGAGCCTAAGGCCCGAGGTATACTCCCGCGGGAGCATCCGCGGAAGGGCGGGAATCGCGCCGAGACTCCTCACCTGGCCAATCGCCGCGCCTCGCCACGCCCGCCTCCGCCGTGCACCATTGGTCCGCGGACGTTCCGCGGATGCTCCCGCGGGAGTGTAACAGAGGCCTAAGGCGCCTTTTATACTGGCGTGATGATTTCCATAGCTATCGATTTTTAGCGCCGCTCCGCGGCTCTGCATCGCTTTCAAACTTCGCCGCCTCAATACACCACATTTGACGGAATTTCGGGTTATGGTATTCGGCGAATCGAGCCGCTGAAGGGAAGGGCGCGGCACGGCGCGATCAGCCGCGGCAGACTCGGTGTGGAGTGGTAGATTTCACACCAGGATGAATCATTTTGTTATGCCCTTTTTGTCTTTGTTCCCCAACCAAAAAGGGTGTAGCAAAATGGTGGCACTATTGTATCTTCAAGAATTCAGATGTCGAGAAGGGGTGGAAAGACAATCTCTCGACCAAACCTCGCCTCGGGGTTATTTAGGGTACTAATCTCGAATCCGACATCCGCCTTCAAAACTCCGGCCGATTGCAGTAGGTTTGAGTGACTGAGGCTGTCGAAGTCATAATCACAAATTTCGCGCAAACTTCGCCTAGAGGGGGAGGTTATTTGGGGTGCTGATCATGAATAAAGCATCCATTTCTCGTATTACGCTGGAGTTTGGGCGAAATCGGTGACCATGACCTTCGCCACCCGTACCTACCGCAACCCAGGAGGGGAATGGAGATCTGTAGACGTTCCCGAAGTTTCACTTGTTAGCTAAAAAGATGATTAGTGCACAATGACCACGGAATGGCCATTAAGAGAGAATTCTGACTGATTCTCGACGATGAGAACCTTCCAGCAATTTTACTTTTGGAGCCGCACACGTTACAGAATAAAGGGTCGTCTAGTCTCATTTGCATTGCAGGGGATTCGACTCAATACCACACTCACCAACTTCAACCGCAGGTTGACAGACGTCCTCGACCAGCTTTAAGATTCGTCGCTCCCCACATGAAACCCACAACTAACATTAGCAAGATACATCCCGCTGATCAGCCCGACGAATTCCTTCCGTTCAGGTTCTCCAATGACTCACGGACTGTCTCCTTCACCATCCTTAGCGAACGGTCTGTAGTAAGCAGAACCTCGTGGCCGCGCGTCGCTGACGCTCCCCTTTCTGACAGCAATCGCACAGTGGCGCGTCAAAGTCGTAGCGCGGCGCGGCCACTCGCGCCGCGTCCCGAATTGACGCGCCGCGCTGCGGAGGGAGTATAAAAGGCGCCTTAAGGCCCCCGCAGACTTCTGCGGCGTTGCCGCTGCCCTATGCTTAACCATAGGGCAGGGACGCAGAGCTCGCCGCCAGCGGCGCCGCTGGCCGGCCGGCGGCACCGGCGGCACCGGCGGCGTCGCTGGCTGAAATGACTTGAATCATTCCACCCGGCGGCGCCGCTCCAGCGTCTGTCTGTCTGCGCTCTGCGCTCTGCCCTTTCGCGGCGGGATCCAGAGCGGAGACGGTCGATGCGGGCGCGCGATCGTCATCGGGGCGCGTTATTGTTAAGCACCAGTCGATCCTGACTAGAAACAGTACAGTACCTCGCCGTCACCGCTCGGCGATTTCGCCGTCCGCCGCCCGCCGCTCGCCGCAGAAGTCTGCGGGGGCCTTAACGCAAGCGTTCAGTGGAGATTAGTCCTCGTTGCCTTTTCGGAGCTAGGACATAACGTATCCGAATTAATGTGAAATTTTCCATGTCTCCGTTAGCCGGAGTCGACCGAAAAGAGTGACAGCTATCAGGTTTAGGAAAATTCTCCGTTACTGTTGACAGCCAGGAAAAGTCCTACGCCAGAGCAAACCGGTATCAATTCACCGGCCACGGGGTGATGGAAGGCTTGGTTGGAATTGGCAGGCTTGAACCAAGAGTCCTGAATCGAAGTGCAAACGCCAGTTCATGCTTCCGACTTCGCCACTATATGGTGCTAACGACAAGAATAGGGCACAACGATATTTGCCTCTGTCCACTAGTGGGATGCGCCACACTTTCTACTTCTATGGGATGTCGTGGTGGCAATTCGATGCGTATTTGGCATACATGATGATTTGAGGTGGCCACCTGAACGCCAGTGTTTTGTCCTCCCCAGAGAAGTCTAGTGCAAATTCACCGAGCCCATAAGGATGAAGGCTCGGTTGACGTTGACTGGAAACTCGCATGAAGAACTTTACCATGACCGTGCTCAAACACGCTACAGAGAGGCACAAGGCCTTGATATCTACTACATAATTACTCCCCGTTCCGCTTAACTACGCTGTTTGGTGTGAGTCTGAAAATGTTGTAATTATGCATTCGTATCCCTTTTATTTCGAGGAGCAACGAGTGCCAATACAGTTTGAGCTGCACAACATCCGGTCTGCCGCTGACATGTGCTCGTCTGCTCGTTTCACCCTTCCAGTTCGAACGAGACCACCGCCTGCTTGCAGAGCAACGACGGCTCGCGATATACGCCGCTCCGCCGTCGCAAGGCGCTTTTCGCGCTCAGATGTGCCCAGCTTCATAGATGAAGGAGTGCAGTGCTTGAGATCTCACTTGCAAGTGCAATGCTTGAAACAGTTTCTTCTGCAGAGATCTGCAGAATAGAGTTGGGCGAAAAACTCGCGTCGAGCGCAGGCACCTATTCTCAGCAGGCAAGCGTGAATCGTCTGTGTGATGTGGCTATCAAAAAAGCTGTTCATCGCTACCTTGAGTATCACATAGTAGTCACGCTTCGTGCTGCCCATCGCCGGCCATGTGGGGTTCGTCGGTTCACAGCTGTTCTTCGTTGGCTGCCTGGAATATCAACTTCAATGCGTCCTTCGCCGCCTCCTCAGACACAGTGGTGCGACCCATTCTTATCAGAATTTTCGACTACAGGCAAGGATGGAAGCGGTCAGTTTGTTGAAACCCAGAGGGAGAAATGGATCCTAGCGAAGCTTGCACCGGCATAAAACAAGTTGTCCGCTGATACTACGTAGTTTAAGATCCAGGCAAATCTGAGGAAAGCCAACTAATAGTCTTGGTCTCTTATGCGCAGTGACTGGCTGGCCGAAAAAATGGTCTCTGTAGCAGTACTCTCATTTCAAACTCCGCCATTGCTGGTCCCAAGCCCGGATGTGAAAGGAGGAGGGTTGGGCGACGGGCCAGCAACCCGTCCCCGTAAAAACCCGTTATGCTACAGAAACGACGAACTACATGGATACTGCTGGAAGGGGAAAATCGAAGAAAAAATCCCTATGCGCTCAACAGCACGGGAGGAACTAAGTAACTAAGTAAGTAACTCTCATTTCTAGGAAAGAGCAAAAATAATGTTCTGATAAACTACCGGATAAAAAGCAGTCCTGTGTTACATCAGCACTGTAAAATACGTGTCTCTGAAAGGCAATGTCTTCGAACCTAGTTCTAAAAGAGGTTTTCTTTTTTTCGTAAAATATTAGTTTTTCGACAGTAACGGCAGCTCATTTATACCATTTTCACATCGACTGAACACTTTCCAAACAAATTGGACACTTTTCTCGTCAAATTGTCTACAGACTCACTAAGATGGTACGAATAATTTTTTGTTAAAGAAAAATTTGGTGGAACTTTCCTTAAATTTTTTAGTTCACCTGCCCCAAAAAGTTTAACAATTTTACTAAAATTTTATTTTTCGAGGAAATATATTTGTTTAAATTTTGTTTTGAAGCACAGCAAAGCAGCAGGCATCTAATGCATTAAAAACCAGATCGCACCACGCACTAGAAAAGCTCGTCGCGCTTGTTTGATTCATAGTGTAAATGCTGTTTATGTAAAACAACAAGATGCGTAGATATGTATCCACGAATAACGGCCATCAAAATTCACCGGATCTGAAGAACCCACTTGACTTTCCGGTCTGGTCAGTTGTAGAGCGCAATATCTCAGCTACAAGATACAACACTTGGATTCTCTCAAAGCTGCACTTACGAAAGCGTCAAATGACTTCGATGAGGACTATCTGCGTGCCACCTGTGAAGCCACCGTGACCCATCCCTGAAGCTGCATACGCGCAAGAGGAGGGCACTTTGAATGAAGATTGTGATATTTGATTGTTAAGGACCTTACTGAGAGTAGAAGTGTTTTTCTCCGTTTTGAATAGTTTGCGCGACACAGAAAAATCAGACGTGTTCTGTCAAAATGCTCTTGGCTCGGGCACGGCGAGCATGTAGAGTATTTCCCGTAGTTACCCCACTTCACCTTATGTTAGTATAAACGTATATCATAGTCGTGACCAGCGCCTTAAATAGTTCCGTTAGGCAAGTTTTGGGCAAAGATGCGACCTAACAACAGTTGCTCAACCATTCCTACCATGATGTAATCTAATCTTCCTGATGGGGAGTGGCAAAATAGTGACTATTTTGTTGATTCTAAGAGGAGTGGGCAATGTTCACAATACGTAAAAGTAGCAACTTGGCCTCTGATGCAACTAACCCCTTCGTAGCAAAGCGTGTAAAATACTGGATAGCCTTGTCGCAGAACGGCTCGATGTCCTGCCATCCGCCATCCTGCAGACATGAGGTGGGAGGATTGTCAATCCCATACTCCAGTAGATAGACGTCATTCTAGAATTTGAAACATGTACGTGGGAAGCTAAGAACTCCTACGCTGCAGTCCAGCCTTTATGCTGCTGCGTTTTATTCTATATGGCTGCGTGTTTAACCACTGCATGTGATTTTAGATAAATCCGTGCATAAAAAGATTTAAAAAATGGCCAGCTCCGCAGTAATGTGGATTTTTTTATGCTCCCTTGACGCGCTATAACGGAATGCGCTGAATTATGATACTCAATTTATTCAGCATTTCCTGCGCAAATCAAATTAGGGCCACATCACAGAGAAGGTAGCTCAACCTAGCAGAAAGACAAAGCTGCTACTGGCTCCAGACTCAAGTCTCCGCAGAAGCACGGTACGAAAGGCTAAAATATATCGATTACCAGAGGTAAGTTAGACGCGATCAAATGAATAACCGAGCAATTTAGCAGGGGAAAGGGTACGAAGTCGCAGCGGCACTTTGAGATCAGATGAATATCATGCGATGCGTTATAAATACATAGTCCCGAACAAGGGTGTGTGCTAAGCCGAATTCTTCAAACAAAGATGTTTCGCTAAATTTCCGGTGAAGTTAAGTCAGTATCGTTAAAGTTCGTTAAAAATACAGTTAGCTGCGTAGCAAAAATACAGCTAGTGTGTTGTTTTATGCACAAAATCAGTGGACGCGTTCTATATTCGATGTTCTCGTCAAGCTTGACGCTTTTAAAGGAAACTGAGCACTTTGAAATCATCTGAGCACCTTACACACAAAACCTGTCGTCACCCGCCAAGTTAAGCTAGGTCGAGACAATTTCAGAAACGTCAGGATAATTTTTCGACTTAAATAATTAACTATGACCCTCACCGAGAATTTGTAAATCGCTTGTTCCAAAACGTGATTATAGTGTTTGAAATGTCACGATTTATTTTGTATTTTCAACTGCAAAAATGGTCTCAAGATTTTTCAATGCGGGAACCAGCGGTCTTGGTTCGAGCTTCATTCTACTAGATATCAAAGATTATGTTTGTATGGGATTGCCCACTGGTCAAAAGTTAAACAAAAAAATTGTAGAAAACAAACATATCTTCGCCTCGCAGCTTCACGTACATCGCGCCTTCACTATCAATCAAATGAAAACAGCAGTCAAGTGCATGGATTGTCTCTTTGTGTGATACATTAAAGAAATGCTGATTTCTCACACATTGAAATATGACAAAAGGTGCAATCCTAGTTGGTGGTGGCCACTTTTAAATCATTTTTTTACAAAAAAATGCAATAAAGAGCTACTAACGTATACAAATACGTGTAATTAAATAAACTACACCAACCTGGCTGTCCAGTTAGTAGAAGTTTCCAAGATCCTAGTTGGGGGGGACGGCTCCCAACTAATGTAGATCTGATCTAATAAAACATTGACCGAGACGCAATAACGACTAGCAACAATGAGTTCAAGGTTTGGATTTCAGTATGCACTTCAAGAAATCATCAACTCAAATAAATAAAATTAAATAAAATCAACTCTTTTAGCGCATACTATAGGTACTGAACTCCAAACCTTGAAGCAAAAGAAAGTAGGCGCAAATAGGGTCGAAGGGGGGTGGGGGGGGCCACCTACTCAGAGTTGTACGCTGTGGCATGAAGACATGCGTATGTCCAGTTGCATCAGAAATGGCCCACTTCAGTTCACCGTGGGGGTGGAACACGCCTTTGCTGCAAAAAAAAAACGATTTCAAAAAGTACAGGGCCGTACAACATGGTCATACCCCTCTTCCCCACCCCCTCCCCGACCTTAATTGCGCCAGAAAGTAAAAGCGCAAGAATGGAAACGAAGATGCTCGCCCGCGCCAACCGTTCGGCGCGAGCGCTGTGAAACGAATAGCTCGCACGCAGACGAACACTTCTAAATTGCCGCCAAAATTTCTGTCAAGACCTGTCAAAACTTGTCAGTGAATCCATGGTTTGATTACTGCATCAGTTCGTGGCTACGGACACGACAATCAAGTTTACGTAACAATAATTTGTGAACCTCTTGATGTAGCTAATTTTTTAAAATAGTTTCTGTGTTTTGTGAGTTTTGCTTTGCTTTCTATGATGTAGTTATCATCTATAGAGTGAGTGTTTTCAATATAGTGTAATATTGAACACATTCAGTCCTTATGAAGTCGTTTAAAAGTGGCCATCACCAACTAGGATTGCACCTGACAAAACAGTTAGTTTTTATTCTGAAAAGAGATATTTTATAAAATTTCATTTATCCACTTTTTTGGGGCAACCGACATTTTCAAAGAAAGTCAAACTAATTTTTCAAAATCTAGGATCTGGTTACGCCTCTTTAAAGAGTGTCTAGTTCAATCTAGATGACTTGGAAAGTGTGCGCTTTGATTTCGCGTGTCCAATTTGAGGTGATCTCCTAAATCTCCCCGAGATCTCCAGTGGCTCTGTCACCATCTGTGATGGCTCTCGAACAAATTTAACAGAGGGACAGTGGAGCATGGAAGAGGGCACAGCTCCATGTGCTGGGCTTCCCTTCAATTTCAAGACACCCTATTTCGTCCTAACATTAATTAATTTGAACAGTGTTTTCCATTTTATGGGGATTTAAAACGCGATTTTTCGAATATTCTAATACGAATACTCAAATTCGAATGAAAATCATTTTAATACCTATTCGATTGGGTCTTTCGAGCATACATATGTAAATATAATACGTGATAACTCATTCATCATTTTCATTATCGCTTCTGTCTCGCTTGGTGGCGGGGTCCGCTCTTCTGGAGTGGTGACGCCAGTTCTCCCGATCAAATGCTTGACCAGGGTGCACACCAACCATCTTTAAGTCCAAGTACAACGTATCTATGCAACGTTGCTTCGGGCGTCCCTTTGGCCGCTTTCCAAGGATCTCAAGGTTCAGGCCAATCTTACGGACGGTGTCGTCGTTACCGGGAAGGACATGGCCGTACCATCGAAGACGAGTTTCGCGCAGCTTCTCGGCTATCGGGGCGAAACCGAACCTATGTCGTATGGCGTCGTTGCGAACGCGGTCCATACGCGCAACACCAGCCGTCCACCGTGGCATCTTCGTCTCCATTACATTGAGGCGGCTTTCAATCTTCTTCGTCACGGGTCAGCACTCGGCACCGTACGTTGCTACGGGGCGGACGACTGTCCTATACACTTTTGATTTGAAGTGCTCAGGTATTGTCCTGTCGCATAGCACCCCAGTCAGAGAGCGCCATTTGGACAAGGCTGCACTCACACGCGCGTTCCCCTCCAACTTTAAACTGCCATCGGACGTGATTGTTGATCCAAGGTACTTAAAAGATGTAACTTGTGAGAGCTCAGTACTATTGACCTTAATGGATCCGTGTTCATTCACATCCGTCGTCGAGTATTCCGTCGTTTTGACGTTTAGTTTGAGTCCGAACAATGCCCAGCGATCGCACCACGCCTGTGCCTGTCGCTCGCGTTCGTTTTTCTCTTCACATGCAAGCATGACGTCGAAGCTAGCGTTGTCAAGCTCAATGCCGTTCGCTGTAATGGAGTCAGACTCATTTTCGTCAGTCGTCAGGTACTCGGTCTTATTGAGATTGAGCTTCAGGCCAAATCTCTCCAATCTTTCCATCGTACCAAGCTTGTACCTGTCGCTGGAGTTCGTCGCTAGCGAGTATTACATTATCAGCGTAGATCAACGTCCAAGGAACAGGCTGCTGAAGATCACGTGATAGAGCACGCATAACGACGACAAGACCAGTGAAGAGAGCGCAGACCCTTGATTTACCCCGACAGAGATGGAAAATTCCATCGAGATACCTGCTGAATTTCCACTCGACCATTTTGACAAGGGTACAGTACTCGTTCCCACTATACATTGGATCCGATCGATAATCTTCGGATAATTGAATGATTCTGATAACGACGATTTTGCGGACCCCGGATTTTTGGATGATTCCGATAAGACGATTTCGGGAAGACCGGATTTTTGGATGATTCGGATAACAGTTTCGCGTACACCGGATTTTTGGATGATTCGGACCGGGTTATCCAAATCGGATATCCGAAAACGATTCGTTCGATACAATGGATCCGATCGAAAACCTTCGGATAATTGGGTAACGGCCATTTTGCGGACCCCGGATTTTTGGATGATTCGGATAAGGGCGATTTTGAAGCTCCCGGATTTTTGGATGATTCTTATAACGACAATTTCGCGGACACCGGATTTTTGGATGATTCGGACCGGGTTATCCGAACCAGATATCCGAAAACGATTCGTTCAATACAATGGATCCGATCGAAAACCTTCGGATAATTGGATGATTCGGATAACGGTCATTTTGCGGACCCCGGATTTTTGGATGATTCGGACAACGACAATTTCGTGGACACCCGATTTTCGAATGATTAGGGTCGGGTTATCCGAATCGGATATCCGAAAATTATTCATTCGGATCCAATGTATAGTGCACACTCTAGGAGCTCTTGGAAAACTCCGTGCCCTTGTAAGATATAGCATATCACTTCGTGGAGTAGGGACCAAAGGCCTTCTTTTAATACCGGAAGGCGATGTGCCCTGGCTTCTTTATCTCGCGAGGCCTCTCCGCCAGAAAACGGACGATGTAAAGAGCATCGACAGTGCGGTGAGAGCTACGAAGCCACACTGTTTGGTAGAAAGCTATATGATATCACAAATGCGCCCGTCCACAACCCGCACGGAGATCTTCATGCTTTGAGAAATCAGGCGAATAGGGCGGTAGTCTATGCAATCTGCTAAACTCTCTTCCTCTTCTTTTATGGAATCGCGGCACTTTGCTGTCCAATATCGAGGACTTCCTTCTCACACCAACCTGCTTGAATTATGTCGTAAGCTACCTCGTTCGGCACCAGGATTCCGAATTCCTCAACTCGGCAGACAAATCAACGGGGGCCTAGCCTTGCCTGACTTCATCTTCATCAGAACCGCCTCTTTCTCCTCTACTGTGACTTTCTGAACGGGACAGTATACAGGAGAAGACGGAATCACTGTATGGTGAAACCCTTTTGTCGAGACTTCGATTCAAAACCATCCTGTGGTCCATGAGTAGATGACCTTTCTCATCCTTGATGCAAAAGAGCTTCTAAATATCCTCAGTCTGGCAATGGCGGACCTTTAAGAAACAGCTCATCATCGCGCAGCTCAAGTTGCTCGATCCTAATGAGTGGCTCTTGCAACGGCTAACGTCTTCTTAGCGGTTTTCTTGGCTTCCTGATACAGACTCTATCTGCCGGCTATCTTATCGCAGAGGAGTGCGTGGTATAATCTCTTCTCTCGAACTTTTTCCATAACGTCGTTGGTCCACACCCATATCTGCTTATCGACCTTACGCCTTAACCGGTTTCGTGGTACCGATTTCGGGACGCGCAGCACTGAGTATCGCTTCGGCAGCACCTTTCCATATCTCGTGGCCGGTCGTGACCGCCGGCAACCGAATGCGCGGAGACCAGCTGATTGCTGACTTAGTGTTAGCGACTTCTCAAAACAGTTCGTTAGCAGTGGCCTTCTTCCGTATTTTATCTTTTCAAAGATAGGGAGAATAATTACTTTATTTGTTATTTACGACAAACCCCTACATTGTGATAGATAATTATAGTAGTAGACAGTTGTCAATAAATCTTCTCTCCTAATTGTGTTCGTCTTTCTCACGAAATAATCTTGCAAGTCTCTACTTCAAACAGACATTGCGGATACCAGTATTACACTGAACATAAATGGTAGCATTGAACTGCCACATTGCTTATATATTGAATCTGTGAGCTCGACAATACCTTGTCCCTTCTGAGTTCACTGACGAGCTTTGACGTTGGAGCGATGAAGTCACGGTCGAGCAAGATCTGAAGTATGAGTTCTTGCACTTAATCTGAACATTATGCAATTAGGAAAGCCTCGCGGTGCATTTGTACATACAACATCAGTTTTGAATAACTTTGCAGAAACCACACTCTGTCTTCCATATCTTCTGAGGATGATTACAGATTCTGTGAGCGCCGTGGTGCTCTGTGATAGTTGCATCTACGTAATTCTCTAACCATCAGTGAAAAAATTGTCGTGCACACCTTCTTCATTTGCTCGAATAGGAAATAAGTATTCTTCTTGTCTCCTTGAGTATGGATATACTGATGGAGCACTTGTCTTCGCAAAAGAGCAGCGTTTCTGAAACTATTTATTATACCCTTATCACATACTCCTAAATTGGCTATGAAAATACCAGATGTTCAACGGCCTGTCGGCCGCCAAACGTCTTCTCTGAAGTACTCGTTCTATTTATTAATTATGGTCCCCATTAATGGTTCTATTACTGAACCTTTTACTAAATCCTCTTGACTGGTGTTCCTTTTATTGGATCTCTTACTGGTCCCCCCTTGAGTGGTCCTTGACTGGTACCCTTCACTGGACTCCCTCCCCTTCACCGCTCCCCATTACTGGTCCCACCTTCATTGGACCCCCCCCCTCTTCACCGGTCCCCATTGCTGGTCCCACCTTCACTGGTATCCCCTTTACTGGTCCCCTCTTCACTGGTCCCCCTTTATTGGTCAGCCCTTTACCGGTCCCTCCTTACTGGACCACCATCCTTCACCGCTCCCCATTACTGGTCCGACCTTCAATGGTAAAACGTCGTCTGAATCCATACAGCCCTTTCGCGACATCAGTGACACCTCTTCTGAACCCATGCACCTGATGAACGACGTCGGTGATATGTGTTCTCAAACACGACGTGCTTTGAGCGACATCGTTGACACGTCGTGTGAATTCCGAACCCCTGAGATGACATCGGTAACACGTCGTCTGAATCCGGACGAGCTTTTCGCGACATTGATGAAGCCTCTTCTCAAACCAGGCACCTGATGAGGGATGTCGGTGAGACGTCCTCCCATGCCCGACGTCCTTTCTTACACGTCTTCTTAACCCAGACACCCATTACGCGACATCAGTGACACGAAGTCTGAATCCGAGCACCCCTTGTGCGACATTGGTGGCACCCCTTCTCAACCTGGAGTCCTTTTTGCGACATTGGTGACCTGTCTTCTAAACCCAGACGCTCGCTGTCACGACGTCGATGACACAAGTTCGGAACTCGAACTCCCTTTGCGTGACATTGGCAACACATCTTCTGACCCTTCTCAACACGACGTAGGTGACATCACACAACTACCACCTCCTCCCCCCCCCCCCCATCCTCACACTTTCCCCAACACACTCCTCCAGCACTTCTGTGCAAACAAACACACACACTCATCCACAGACAAAAGACCGTTCTTGCTTATATATAGTAGGATTTAGTACGGTTTTGTTAAGAATGTAGAAAAAGGAGACTATCAACGATGGTTCAGTGATCTCTTTATCCTAATCCACTGCAATACATACCGTAGCCAAAAGGCACCGAGCTCTTCTCGAGGGGCCTTAAATACAGCAGAAACATTAGAACAAAGGCGTTCCCAAAAATCTTTCCATCAAAGAATGCAACACACAGAGATATGCCGAACGAAGGTCGCGATTGATCGCGACAGAGACATGCCATAGTCCCTGTAATGGAAGTGAAACGAATTTTTGCTTTTCTAATATAGGGCATGTTTCTAGCCCTATATATAGAATTCGTATGCCCATGAAATCCCTGGGTGCTTCAAAGAGTCAAAACATCAGCCATTTCGGATCAACACAATGATGCGTCGGAGGAAAACTGCTTATCTAAAGAAGACAACCAACGGATTTCTTTTTCAAAAAAGAGTGAAGAAGAGGGGGAAGAGGAATAAATAGAAAATTTTAAATTTTTTCGACAAGAAGACACTCAACAAGAGTCATGAACCTGCTTCGGGACATCTTAGTTCCTTCTTTTGCTACTGTGTAGTGCACGGGGACGGTCAGGAGGTACAAAATATGGCCACGCCTCTCGGCTGTGCAGGCGTTGCTCCTCTGACCTCTTTGCTCACCCACCCCCAACCCACTGGGCTTCATCGAGAGTCTAAAAGCCCAATACATTCCTGCAGCAACGCCGCGGCCCTTATCTTAATCACAAGGCGTATAGTATACTCCCGTCGCTGCAGCGACGCGACGGCTCGCGACGCGCATCGAGGCCCGACGAGTCGTCGCTGTCGCTGAGGCTGACACAGTTCACACAGTTCTGCATACGGAGACTTTTGCAGATTTTTAGCAAATCAGATGATACAGTGCATTTTTCTTGGATTCCTTGTTTCTTCGACCGTCTCGTTCGAGTTTTCGCGTTTTTCCTGTTGTATCGCCCTCTCCTCCGTACAACGTTGCAGGATTGTTGTGTCAAGGGTACTTCGTCGATGTTATGTTTCGCTAGGGGGTTTCACCATGCCAGTGCTCACTCATGCATTCCTGTCGTCAGAACCTGCCAGGAGAACTTCCCTGTGACTTGTCCAGCACACAAATGTGGGTATCGGTGCGGGCGAGGAAGTTCACATGAGAAAAAATGCAGGAATCGGCAAAGTTCACATGACAAGTGGAAAAAACGGCCTAGAAAAACATCTGCTCCAAAACGTAGCCGTTCAATTGGCACACTTCTCTGCCTAACATGTCATCAGAACTTCCCTGTGACTTGTCTGGCACAGAAATGTGGGTTTCGGTGCCGGCGAGGAAGTTCACATGAAAAAGAAAGCCCAAAATGAGCAAGAAAACCCTACGATGAGAACAACCAAGACATCACATGACCACGAAAACTTCACCATACGTGTGAAGAAATCACTGTGGAACGGTCACAAACGAAGGAAGTGTTGAAATAAGTGAAGGGAAGTGCACAGAATAGGGCACCGCAAGCACTCCCCCTCCGCGACCATCGCTCGTCGCAGTGCACTGCACTTCTGCCACGCGTCGCGAGAGCGACGGCGCGACAATTGACAACCGCGCCCCACTGCATCGTCCGTCACTGCATCATTGACAGTTGCCCACGCCCGTCGCTGGAGCGACGCGGGAGTATACCATAGGCCTATAGGCCCCCGCACATTTCGCGGCAACGCCGCGGCCCTATCATTAAGCATAGGGCAGAGACGCAGAGCGCACCGCCGGCGGCGGCCCTGCCCTATCCTTCACCACAGCGGCAAGCGGCGTTGCCGCAGAAGTGTGTGGGGCCTTAAGGCAGTGACGCGAAGCTCGCCGCCGCCGGCGAGCGGTGGTGACGAGCGGTTGGCACTGGAGCGGCGACGGCAATAAGACGGCAATAATGGATTCGCATCATTATTGACGCCGCTGAGAGAGACTGTCTGCGCTCTAGTCTTTCGCGGTAGGGAGCAACCAGTGTGCAGCCGGAAGGCGGAAAGCAAGCAATAACAGCAGTAGGCCCGTCTAGAAATACAGTACCTCGCCGCTCCGTGCCTCTACGGGAGCGGCGTCACTCTCCGTCTTCGCCGCCCGCCGCTCGCCGCAAAAGTGTATGACCCTTGTTATAGCACCGCTCACCCCGAGCGAAGCGCGATGCGATCGATGCGGGGGCATATCATTGGGCATCGTTCGGGGTGAGCGATGGTATAACAAGAGCCTATGGGGACTCCCTTTCGTCTCATTCTATCATTAGCTTTTGAAGTCTCTGCAACTTGAAATCATCATTGGGCGAGTAATTCCTCCCAAGTCCTCTTGGCTTTTTTTGCTCAGAAAAAGGCGACAGCGCCGAGTAAAGAGATATACTACGACGCCTCCTCCGAACTTTCCATCAACCACATTTGGAAAAATCCGGAATTCTCAACAGATCTGAAATCAGCATGCGATTTTCATTCCTGTGATATTATACAGTGCCTAATATTCTTAATTTTGAAGTCATTGCATTAATGATCCCTGGTCAGAAAATGTTCTATTTCAGGTAGTCATTAATCACCCAGCGCTCTCTCTCTCATGAAGACATTTGGTGTTTTCGCATTATATTGCGGGGGGGGGGGGGGGGCAAAAGTAATGGGACTCTCCATTTCGTGCCTTACATCTCGTGAATGGAGTTCGGATTCGTACTTCTCGTATTTATTGTTTCTCTGCTACTTAAAGAAAGCCAACTGAGGAGTTAGTACTTTCGCCTTTTTCAGAAGCATGCCGAAATCCCAGTCGGTCTCACACTGCCAGGGCGAGATTGGCGCGACCGTCTGTGTCACGCCAGGTACGCCTAATACCAAACCCCGAGCAGCCAGGACTCAATGTCACGTAGGATGACAAGTACGTGTTCTACGTTAACCCTGCCAAGCAGCCAGTCTGGGTGAGACCTGGTGACCCGTTGCAGACCTTCGTTCGGCGAGATGTCCATGGCGAGAAGCAACTTCTGCGTCTTTGGGTCTGCGCCCATGGACCGATATACTGGAAGCTGTTTCCCAAGACCAAGACGATGGACTTCGTGGTGACGGTGAACGAAATGGAAGAGATGGACCGGCGACTCTCACTTATTCGGTCGCAGCGAAATCAAAAGTGACCACGGGTAAGCTGGCTCAGCTGGGATACGTCCACATGCCTCACCCACCGTATTCGCCGGACTTCTCTCCATGCGACTACCACTACTTGTTGAGTCTACAGAGCTTCATGGTCGGAAGGGAGACAAGGAACCAAGCAGACCTTGAGCACCATATCGAGCAGTGGATCAACACCAGGCCTAAGCAGTTCTGGAAGGATGGTATCAGGAAGCTGGGTGAGCAATGGCAGCAAGTCATTGAGTCTAAATGGCAAATATGTTCCTCAGCACCCTTGAGTTGTCATGAGTTATCCTACTATATATAAAGGAGCAAGCGTGTGAGTGTGTGTGCGTGTTTCCGTCACATTTGAGTTGGGGCGCGGCAGCCGAACACGTCGGCAACCCTGCATGGCGAGCCGCAGACGTACCGAACACGTCGGCAGCCGTGCATGGTGAGCCGTAGACGTGCCGAACACGTCGGCAACCCTGCATGGCGAGCCGTAGACGTGCCGAACACGTCGGCAACCGTGCATGGCGAGCCGCAGACGTGCCGAAGACATCGGCAACCCTGCACGGCAAGCCGTAGACGTGCCGAACACGTCGGCAACCCTGCATGGCGAGCCGTAGACGTGCCGAACACGTCGGAGGCCCTGCATGGCGAGCCGTAGACGTGCCGAACACGTCGGCAACCCTGCACGGCGAGCCGTAGACGTGCCGAACACGTCGGCAACCCTGCATGGCGAGCCGTAGACGTGTCGAACACGTCGGCAATCCTGCATGGCGAACCGTAGACGTGCCCAACACGTCGGCAACCGTGCCTGGTGAGCCGTAGACGTGCCGAACACGTCGGCAACCGTGCCTGTGCTTAGATGATCATCGACGGGAGGGGGTTTTGGAGGCAATCGATATCGATCGATATTATCGATTTTTTTGAGGATGACGTTCAAGCGGCACGAAACATTAGCCCTGAGGGTAATCGAGGTCGCCGAACACGAATCTGAAGTCGACCAATCGATATCGATCGATGTTATCGATTTTTTGTGGATGACGTTCAAGCGGCAGGAAACGTTAGCCCTGGGGGTAATCGATGTCGCTGAACACGAATCTGAAGTCAACCAATCGATACCGATCGATGTTATCGATTTTTTGAGGATGACGTTCAAGCGGCACGAAACTTTACCCCTAGGGGTAATCGAGGTCACTGAACACAAATCTGAAGTTCGTTTTTGAACTGTCAATCGCCATCAATCGATATTGGGCAAATAAGCGTTTTTGTGGATGTCGTCCATTTTTTCGCTTTTTTTTCTAACTTGCCCTAATCGAGTAGTTAAGATGTTCTTCCTAAAGAAACCATGACAAAGGTGTCAGTTACAATTGATGATGAGAAGTTTTTGCCACGGCGAAGCCGTCAAAAAGCCGTTGGTGCGGCCGAGAGGCCGCACGGACGGCTGGTAAAGAGATAAAGTATTTGTTGAATTTGTCTCATTACTTTTCTCCCCCCCCCCCCCTAATACGAGGAGGACACTTTTCAAGTGTAACAAGAAAAGCTCTTGATCGCTAAATTATGCCTCGGTAATCATATTGAAGTGATTCACCTGAGTCACCTGTCGTACCGTTGACCATCAACTTGCTCGAGCAGGCGCCAGCAGCGTCTTCATTCGTCATTGTGGCGTGCAAAAGTGCCCCAACGGATCCTCCTTGATCGAGGGACACGAAGAGCGTCATATCGGTCGTTCAGGGCTTTCACGAAGAGGTCCGACCAACCCATTGGTGGGAAGCCTGATGTTCTCTTGACATCCCGCGGAAACCAGTTTTAACGGTTCTCGTCCAGTGGGTGTCTGCGAATCGCATTACATGGCCGGCCCACCTAATTTTCGACACCTTGGCCCATGCGACAACGTCTCTGATCTTCGAACGTCGGCGAAACTCGGAACTCCGGAGGAACTCGGAACTCTCATTTGCGTGATTCCTGTCACTCCCAGCATCATCCTCTCGACTCCACGCTGCGCGACTATGATCGCGTGTTCATCCTGCCTAGCTCAGGTCTCTGAGGGCAAGAAGAACGGTAGAGTCGAATAGGTGGGCATGGAGTCCGACGATTTTCGTATTCTTCGCGACTTCTTCGTCGCTCTTGAAAGCTCCCCAAGCCGCTCATTTCCTCCTGCTCGGCTCCTGCGCTAGGTCGTTGGCCATATTTACTTCGCGACCCAGATACACGTAGCTGGAGCATTCGGAGATGTCCTTTCCTTCGAGTGAGAATGGAACATTAGAAGCTCATCCGCTCCTCATGAACATCGCCTTCGTAGGATCCAGCTGCAGTCCGTGCCCACACACACGATCGAAGTCGGCCTGCATTCGCTCCGCCTGGCTGATGCTCGGTGTTATGAGCACGATGTCGTCAGCGAAGCGAGGATGATGTAGTTGCCGGCCGTCGACTTTCACTCCCATGTCTTCCCATTAGGGTGGTTTCAAGGGTAGCGCTGAAGAGCTTAGAGGATATGGTATCCCCCTTCGGAACCCCTCTCTTCACGTCGATACGACGTCGTTGTAGAATGGTGAAATCTTGGTCGTGAATCCACTGTACAGCTCTCGAAGGACTCTGATGTAGTGAGTAGGAAGCCCCGAGTGAACAGGGATTCGATACCGCTTCAGTTTCGACGGAGTCGAATGCCTTCTTCAGGTCGATGAACGTAAGGCACAGCGGTGCTTATACTTTCGCGATACTTCGATGGGCTTCGTGACGGTGTGTATGTGATCGATTGTGCTGAATCCTCTCGTGTCGAAATCGTGCTTGTTCGCATGGCTCTCCTTCGCCAGCGTCCTGCTATTCCTAGTCAGGATGAATCCAGTGAGCAGCTGTATACAACGGACAGCAGGCAGATCGGACGATAGTTGCCAATGTCGTACACGACTCTCTTCTTGTACACAAGACACAGCAAGACAGTCATGGTGGTCTTCCACTGAGCTGGAACCTTGCGCTCCGACAGATATCGTGTTAAGAGGCGCGTCAGAGTGTTGATGAGCGTTGGCGGGAGATTCTTCAGATGTTCGGGTCTGATCCTGGCGGAACCGGGTGCCGCACGCTTCTTCACCGGCGAGATGGCGGGTCGGATCTCGGAAGAGAGAACAGAGGGGACGACGCATTCATCCTGCGGAAGATGGCATGGGACAGGTGGAAGCGGCTATCGGAGAGGACGGAGTAGAAGTCGTGGATGTTCTTCTCTAACTAGGAATAAGAGGCTGTCAGGACGTCGGAGAGCGATCATCTTGGTCTTTAAGTTGGCGAAGTTCCGGCGCGCATTGCGGATGCTCAACTCTGCCTCTGTAGCTTCAGCTAACACCTCCGCCCTTCTCTCCTTAAGGTCTTCCTTTATCGCCGCTCTGCATAGTTGGTAGTTGCCTGACTGTCAGTAGCTGCTCCACGCTGTCATATCAGCTCGAGAGTTTCCGGAGACAGACGTCTATTGGTGGTCTTCAAGCTCTCGGCTCCTTTAGCACTATCGCGGTGCATGAAGCGGTCGTATTCTTCGTCTATGTTGTCCATGACGACATCTTCCCAAAGCTGGCAGGAGAGGTGTGAGGTCCCATTTGATGGTCGTTCTGGGACTCCTATTCTTGAATTTCGCGGCCTCGTCTCCTTGTCGCGAAAAGCGGAACCTCGCGCGAAGAAGGCGGTGGTCCGATCCCGCGTAGAACTTCGGTACAACGGAGACGTCGGTCAGGCAATACTTGCGATTGAAGATGAAGTGGTCGATCTCGTTGTGGAATTGTAACCGGAGGAATCCCAGGTCCATCCTAGGTCGAGAGGTTTCTGGAACTGTGAATTTCCATGAATGGTCTTGGTCGACACGACAAACTCAGACATCCTTTCACCTTGCTCATTCCACCGCAAACCGTGGGTTCCGATGTAAAGTTCTTCGTGGCCCGATCTTGTCGTTGAAGTCGACGATTACCTTGTAGAAGGTGTCCTCATAGAACTTCTCCAGCTCCACGTAGAAGGCTTGAACCTCTGGTCGGATGTTGGGGCATACGCGACGAAGCCACATCGCTTCAGTCGCAGACGTCCGACTCGGATTGTCAGAGACTCATACGAATCGATGTTCATGGCAAAATGCGTGTTGGCGAGGACACCAACGCCGCCTACTCATCTGCTGTCGCATGTTCCGAGGAACAGTTCTTCTCCAGAGTCGTAGGCGGCGTACAGGATATGGTGTCTTCTCGTCTCGGTCAGTCCGTTGACGTCGCACTTGATCTTCCTGGCCTGCATCATCAGGTGCTCGACGGATGCTTGCGGTGGGAGAGTCCGGGCGTTTTAAGTATAGATCGTTATCCTAGTCATTCTGAATTTGCGCAGCCTTGTTAGGCCCTGAGATTTCAGCCTCTCCGTATCCGTCCTTTCCATCGCTGCAGAAATGGGGGCTCTTTAGGGGTCAGGGGAATGAGGTCGTTAAGTGCTGCTGTGTTTGACTGGAATACACATGGGTAGCTAGTCAGGCTCTGTCGTGCGGGCGAAGAACTCCGGGCAGCATACAGATTGTCCGAATGGACGGGGCGAGACTTAAGGCGGCCTCGAATCGCCTTACATGTACTCCCAGTCTACCGAGTGCAAGCTTTTGGCCAGGCCGACAGAGTTACAATCCGCACAGGCGCAAACACATCCACGCACACTGTGCATGATCATGACGTTCCCATACTCAAGGAAGCCGTCGACCCAACACAGCAAGAGCAAGAAGTAAGAGGTGAGTCCCCTGCATCCTACCTGCAGCGTCTCAGCAGTACACGGTCGCATTTGGCTTGTGTTACGTTATCCTATCCAACACCCGAGGACGCGCCACGCGGCTCTGCACAAGCGTCCCGAGATCCCTTAATAAGAGGGCCCGAAGGCTCTCTATAGAGAGAGACCCGTGGTTGCAGTGTGTGTGTGTGATTACCGAGGCATAATTTCACGATTTTTCCTAATTTTCTTTGATTTGTTCTTCGAGTTGTTTCTATCTGAGAAAATGGTCAAGTTGGTGACGTTGATGACATCAACGGCTGTAACAGTGCAATGTGGTTCAAATCCGAGTTGGACGACATTTCACCCTTTTACACTCACCAGGGAATGACTTAGCTTCCCAAGGAACTTTAAGGCGTAATCTATGCCAAGTGAAAGAGCTTGAAACGTTTATTACGAATATTGCTATCTCCTAAGCGAGTGCTGACCGGTGAAAGATCGAATTGACAACTGTGTGTCGCCTGCGCTGGATGAAGCTTGGGCAGAGCGTTGCGTAATCAGAGCAGCTATTATTAGGTTGTAACGAAATAAATGGCACTGAACCACTGTAAATTTAAACAGTTGATATCTCGGCTTGTAGGCAAGTTTATTAATCAAAATAAAAACCTTCTGATTCTACACATCTTTGCCAACGTGACACAAGCTTTTTTATCCCAGTGGCATAAAAATGAGAAGTTCTGGAATTGACGAAATCTTCGAAGGCACTTTTGGCATCCTGTTGGTATTTGAATATTTTCCCTACCAAGAAGTCGCCAAGATGCTTGAAGAAATCGTAGTCTGTTGGGGAGAGGTCAGGAGAAAACGGAGGATGTCGTAGAGTTTCAATGCTCAGCTCATTCAATTTCTGCAACGTCATTCGTACTACATGGGACGAGCATTGTCGTGCAGAAGGAGAACTCGCCTTCGGTTTACCAAGACCGGCCGGATACCCTTCAACTTTTTCATCATTTCTTCAATTTCAATGCAGTACTTCTCTGCCGTGATGGATTCACCGGGAGGGAGGAAGCTGTGGTGAATAATTCCCAGCGAACACCACCATACTGTCACCATTACTTTCTTTTGGTGCAATTCCGGCTTTGCAAAAACCTTGGGGCCCTCATCGCTGTCCACCCACTGTGTCGATCGTCGCCTGTTGTCGTACATTATCCATTTCTCATCACAGGTTACGATGCGATCAAGGAATGGATCCGTTTCGTTCCGTAGAAGCAGTGCGGACGAGATCTCATATCGTCGGTTTCTTTGCTGCTCAGACAGCTCGTGAGGCACCCATCTTTCCAGTTTTTGGTCTTTCCAATTTCCTTCAGATGCCGGGCAGCTGTGTTGTGACTGACGCCAAGAACCTTCGCTATCTCCCTCGCACCTTTGTGTGGATCCTCCTCTACCACATCTCTAAGCTTGTCCTCATCAACATCACTATGCCTCCCACGACCTTCATGTTCTTCCAAGCTCTCATCTCCATTCCGGAACTTCTGATACCAACGATACGCCGTCCGAATTGTGGAACATCCTTGACCGAATGCGGCGTTGATCTTCTCGTCCGCCTCCTTAGTTGTAGTGCCCAGCTTGAATTCATACAAGTAAATGCCTCGGATTACCCTTTTGTCCATCTGCAAAAAAGTCAATAAAACTCTAAAGTTTTCCACTTTTACATGGAAAATTTGGTACTCACCGGTAGAGCAAAGTTTGCGCTTCTAAACGATGTGCCACATGTTTCGGTTTGTTCTTGATCAAACGCGTAAAGACGCGCCAAAAAATGGCGCGAGCCAGTGCCATTGAATTCGTTACAACCTAATAGCAAGGGTTCCAGCTGCGGGGCGGCACAGTGGTAGTGTTCTCACCTTGCAGGACGACGGTTACGGGACTTATCCCCATCGATGCTGGTGTTTTTGCGTTTTGTGACTTAGACTCTGTGTGACTGTGACGTCAGAGACACCCTTTATCCTCATTTCAAACCAATTTGTGAACAAACGTCTGACAGCAACTATCATATAAAACTATCATATATCACAACTATATAACTATGCGGCCATGAACCAATATCTTGCTACCATTAACTGGTCGGTTTTCCGAAACTTTCAATCAGTGAAATCCTGTACATGAAATTCTGCTCAGTGATGTATGATGGCTTTAGTAACTCTGTTGTTTAGCTTTCGAAAGGTGACAACAGTAAAGTACCCGACTCATATGCAAAACCTTTTGAAGCAGAAGGCTAAACTTTCTTTTCCACCATCTAGTCCTATCTATAAGAAGGTTTGCTAGCTATCAATATACAAGTGCTCGGTGTCGAGCATGAAGAGGCTATGCATCTGGCAGATTCCTTGTTCTCCGTATGAATTCCCTTACGGCTCCCTTCTTGTTGATTCCCTGTCCTGGTCCCGTCTCCAGGTCCCTTCTTCCAGGTAAATTCCTCCCCTCCTCCCCTCGGGATATTCCTTCACGACGACGGCTAGCGAACGCCCATTGTGTGACATCGGTGTCACATCCTCTAAATCCGGTCTCTCTTAATGGTAATGGATCCCGTTGCTGATTCTCCTTACTGTCCCCCTTCCCTGATTGGTAACTCCCTAATGATCCCTATATATGGCCTAAACTCTTCCTGGTGCTACCTGGCCTGCTTCATTGCTCTCCCCATCGACCATCACGATGCTCCTCCTGGTCGCTGCCTCCTTATCGCCGTCGGTTCTCCACCCTCAAAGTCCCCCTTATACCCTTACCCCTTTAGTAGACTTCTCATGCTAAAGGCACGAAGTCGGCTTCTGAACCTGGACGCTCAAACGCGCATAGGTGCTGTTGTCTTAAGCAATAAAGGGCTGCGTTTCCCCTGCTGCAGCAACATTCCACGTTCAACAGCAAATTTTGCCCGCGCTGTGGTTGATGCGGCGTACCTCACTTAGGTCAGATCACTCCACGGACAAACCCTTTTATATATAGGTGGTGATGATGGTGATAGGCGGTGAAATCTCACACAGGTTAGATCATTCGACCACACTTGCTGTGGATGATGCGGCGTATTTCACTTCGCCTAGATCACTCGACCGCTCTCGCTGTGGATGATGCGGCGTATCTCACCTCGGTTAGATCACTCCATGGACAAACTCTTTTATATATAGGTGGTGATATCTCAAAACGTTTCTTGTAAACTACGAAAGAAGGTTGGGAAGTGTTTCAGCAAAAAGACGGTTGTTTGATTACATCCGTTGTAAAATCAAGGGTAGCGGAATTTTCCCACTTTAGAGGATGGTAGCGGTAATACGTATTTAACTGACTACCAGAAAGCAGAAGCGCTTGCAGCCTATTTTTCCAGTATTTTTCCATTGGCAATTATGAATCGGCTTCATCGTTTTATAATGAACACTCTTTTCAATGTCTCTGCAGCGTCACTTTTACAGGAGAAGACATACTTAAGCACTTGAAAGTCTTAAAGGACCCTGCCTCAACGCCTTTCAATGGAATACCGCAGATAGTTTTTAAGAAATGCGCCCGGCAGCTTTGCAAACCCTTGACAATGATGATTTAATATATCCCTTATGTTGGAGACTGTTCCTTCCATGTGGAATGAAGCACTTATCACTCCCATTCCAAAACGCGCTGTGTCGAGTCTTTTGACAAATTATAGGCTGATCAGTATTACTCCAACGCCAATGAAAGTATTGGAAAAAAATATATGTGAGAAACTTGTGAGCTGACTGGAGAAACGCAATATCGTGCCACCTGAGCAGCATGATTTCCTCAAGAGTGCGTCTACTGCAACTCAACTTCTTGATAGCACTTTTGCCTGGGGTTCTGCTCTAAATGATAATCTTTCCGTGAATGTCATTTATTTTGACTCATCAAAAGCTTTTGATAGAGTTAATCACTCTAAGCTTATGATGAGGTTAAATCAGGTCGGCATTGATGGTGCTCTTCTGAACTAGTTCTTCTCCTATCTGGCAGATCGCCACGTGTGGGTAAGAGTAAAAAATAGTTTCTCGAACCGTTATCCTTGTCCGAGTGGGGTACCCCAGGGTGGGGTACTATCACCTTTCCTCTTTATCATCTATTGTTTCGACTTACCCGACAAACTGAAAACCCATACCTCAATAAAGTTTTAGCTTTATGCCGATGATATAAAGGTACATGGTATCCACGGAAGGGAGCATAAGAGTGAGATCCATAATGCCTTAATGGAGTCCATACACAGATTAATGGAGTGGACTAAATTCTGGAGTCTCCCCGTTAATCTGTCAAAAACACGTTTTGCACATAGGGTGTGATCAGCCGCCGCAATACAAATACTCTGACACTGCTATCAAGAGTTGCAGTGGAGTACGAGACCTAGAGGTGTTGAATATAAGAGCCCGGTTGATTTCCGGTCATATATAAATAGCGTAGTTCATAAGACCTTTGGTAGTATTTTTTATCTTCCGAAACGTACACTTCAATGATGAAAGGATCTTTTTAAGACTATATCAGGCTTATGTGCTCCTTCAACTGGAGTATTGCTGTCAGGTTTGGAGCCCTCATGGTTATAGAAAACTTCAAAGGCAGATCGAAACTATCACTTTCAAACTTTCACCAGAATTCCGACGTATAGAGCACACAACTTGAATGGTCGTAGCCCTTTACACAACTACGCGACCAGACTGAGAATGTTTGGACTAAAAAGCCTTTTGTATAGGAGAGTGCAACATATTGTCCTTTGTTTTCGCATCTTACGCACGGAAGTAAAGATCAAAACCAGCAAGTATTGGGTGTTTATACCCACTGGCGGTCGGACAAGGAGTTTTGTAATTGACCACAAACCTCTTATAATGTTATGTTAGTTTAAAATTCATAACTCATTTTTCTATCGGACTGCACGCTGGTTGCAAATGTTGCCCTACGATGTGCTGATGTCCCCGACTCTCTCGATATTTAAAAGCAGACTGAAAACAGTTGATATCCTTTCTTTATTGAATATCCAACATGTTTAGATTTTTTAAGGATTTCAGCATGTTTTTCACAGTCTCGATCGACGTGTCTTACGGCTATACCACACTGTGGGCTCAGTTTTCCTTGACCAAAATTTACAGCTTTTCTCCTTTCTGAGCTGCTATATTACTAGTGCTCACTAGCCTGCTCTAATTTTTTGCTTCACACTGCTCTTTCGGCGAAAAATGAGGAAAGTTGTCTTGGTTCCATTTCTTAATATTTCTGAGAATTTAATGAGAGCTACGATTCAGGCTGCGGCAGTAGTGTTTGGACTCAGTGTTTTGGAGATGCTTAGGGATGGCTGATGATTCTGGCTTACCAGGGAATGCCGTCAGCTTCCCATGGAACTTCGGATTGAGACCTACATCACGCGAAAGAGCTCGAGATGCTGATCACAGTCATGTAGACCAAATTTGCTAAATGCATCTCCTGAGCGAGGATTGGTTTCATTTGTTTGGTTTCTGTGTCTGACGGCTTCGCTGCATTTGTGAACCATGTTCGACGAGGACCTATAACCTCATTTTTAGCACATTTTAGGGCGCTATGGTAGTTGGGGGGGGGGGGGCTCACCATAGCACTACTGCACCCCTACCCCCTACTGATTCCCGCTTGCAGGTCCCACCTCCACTGGTCCCCTCCCCTCTACTCTACCCCTTCACTGGGCTTCCTTTGCTGGAGCCCCCCCCCCCCTTAACTGGTCCGCCATTACTGCTCCCACTTTTATAGATCTTCTCTTCACCGGTCCCGCGGTACTGATCCCCTTTCACTGTCCACCCCCCCCCCCCTCCTCCACCCTCTTTACTATCCTCCTCATCACTGGTCCTTTACCGTTCGCCCCCCTTTACCACCCCATTACTGGTCCGCTCTTCACTGATCATCTATCGGTGACACCGCTTCTTAACCCAGACACCCGACACATCGGTGACACTTCTTCTGAATCCGGACACTCATTGCGCAACATCGGTCGCACGTATTCTGAACCCGGACGTCTAGGGAGGCCAGATGGAGTAACGGAATAGCGGACGGACAGACGGAGAAACACAACCGACTACTCTTTTATATGTAGTAGGATATCCGCGTTTTGTCTGCTTCCGAATTGTCAAGGGAGGGAACACCAGGATGTAGGCAATTTTAGCATGGGTGCGTCACTTGAGCCACACCCTGGAGTCCCTTCCCCCGCCTAAATCTGCGCTCTCTTCCGAGTCAGCGCAGGAGAACACAGATTTAGACGGGGGAAGGGACTCCTGGGTATGGCTCACCTCCCCGCCGCGGCATGCTATGTGACCCCCAACTACCATAGCGCCCAAAAATATGCTAAAAATGAGGTTATAGGTCCTCGTCGGACATAGGTCATAAAATGCAAAAAAACACCAGAGACTGAGACCGAACCAATGAACCCAATCCAGTGGAACGAACACTCTTCCACTGCCCCGCCGCCGCTGCTTTAGCGCTGCCAACCGAACCGCTGATTACGCAATACTGCGCCCAATGCTGATTGAACGCGCCTAACACACGGAAGACATCGCGGCTTCCGCCGCCACAACTCGCTCAGGAGATCTATTTAGCAAATTTGGTCTGTGATCCGCGTCTCGAGCTCTTTCAGGTGATATAGGTCTCAATCCGAAGCTCCATGGGAAGCTGACGGCATTCCCTCGTTAGTACTGCAGACCTATTTATCATTACAGCTTAATAGTCATGATTATGCTCGTGTCTGTTTTCTGCCTTTAGAATTCAAGATGAACTGCTATATTGCGTGCTATCGACTAGACGATTGTTTTTCTTCCTTGTAGGAGTTGAATTTCCTTCTCCATATGCTCTGCATTTCTTGGTGCCCTCTCTCCATGTTTCTGTTTGTAAGAGCTGAGAGGATGACGGTGATGCTGAATGAGCGCGATGTGAGATGCAAGAGTTGGGTTTGTTAACCACCTATTGGTTTTCATGTTTCACTACGTTTTCCCATCATGCACCTTGCCGTGGTTCTCATACAATGAGGGTCTGAAGCACCATCACTTTGACATGGTTTATTTACGGCCAGGGGCCGGATTCATCAACGACTAACCTGCAGGTTAAGGGGTAGAGATACCCACGGTGAAGCCTGCGTCTCTGACTCTTGCCTTATCTCTGCCTGACTCTTATCTTATCTCTACCCCTCATACCCCGCATACCCACGGATTTAATTGTTGATGAATCCGGCCCCAGATCTTCAAGTGCCTCAGGATCACTATCATAATAACACTGCCAAAGCTTGTTCCAGGCATCAGGCGAAAGTGCTGTCTCTCATACACATACAACTGGCCTACGGTTAGTCATCCTCGTAGGCACTATATAGCACTTATTACACAGTTGTTTTTCCCATGTTGGGGTGCAGTATGACACCATGGTATGCCAAGGGCAAGCTGGTCTGATTTTCTGTAGTGATCATGTTACTTGTGGGTTGGCTGTCCTACCCTTTCTTTTTCTCCCTTTACAGTGCGGGTTCATAGATGGTGGGCCTTTCCTCAATGCTCTCGAAAGATTTCTTTTTAGTGCTTTCGCTATCTGTAACTTGAGTTCTGAGTTTTTTCCTATTCCCGTTTTTTTGACAATGTTTTCGCTACTCTATTACGATCATTGTTGGCACATCCTTATGGGTGTGTTAATTATAAATAAATAAATGTACCTTTTCCGAGCTTTTCGAAGTGGAATGAGAACAAAATTCGATAATTACGTACGGCAAGTCAACGTAGATTCGTGGCCAGCACCCCAAATAGCAGAGCAATGACAGTAACATAATACTTGTCGATCGAGGGTCATGACCGCAGTGCAAAGTCATTCAGGGTGAAAACCAGTTGAGCCTGCTACGCTGTGGATCGGCTACAGAGCAAATCAAAATATCGATGTTGTTACGTTTAACTATTTTTCAACAGTAAAGCATTAGTTTTCAGCTTGTGAGCACTATATTTCGCCTACACATTTTTTGCAATCTTCCATCATTGGTTCCATCGTTGAAGGTTGGTACATCGGCAGCCACTCCAACAAGTTGGACGCCGAATCCATCCATGCAAAGGAAAAGAATCTGGTATTTCAATCTGGTACCGCTTTTTCATCTTGGAACGGCTCCACTCTTCGAAAGTCATTTAACATTTGTTTAGAAATTTCCGCCTTATGGCAGGTAGGTATGAAGAAATGAGGGTGGTGAGGTCATAGGTACCAATTTCGCCCAATCCTTGTGCATGGGAGGTATTTGGGGCGCTGATTACGAATCTAGCATCAGATTTTGACTAGCTGTATGTGATAAACAAAATTTGTTATCATTCGGCTCCAAAGAGCCCGGAAAGAAGTTTATGACAGAAGTGCTAACAACGTTGTTGAAGTTTACGAATCGACCAAGGCATCACGTTTACCTTTTTCCACGTAGTACAGTTAAAACGATGGTTGTAGCCAGGCGTTTGTTCATAAATGGGTTTGAGGATGAAGGGTGTCTCTGACGATAAGTCACAAAATGCTAAACATTGGCAACGATGGGGACCAAACCCGTCACGTTTTCCTGCAAGGCGAGAACCGCCACTGCGCCGCCGCGGCAACTGGCACTCCTCCTAATGGCTGCTCTGATTACGCAACGCTCCGCCTATCGCTTCATCAACGCAGGCAACACACAGTTGTCAACTCAATCTTCCGCCGGCCAATACTCGCTTATGGAATCCATTTAATAAATTTGGAGGAAATTTTTCAATCAGCGTTTCAAGCTCTTTCACACGGCATAGGTTTCGTCCCGAAGCTCCATGGGAAGCTGAAGCATTACCCGGTCAGTCGAATTACAAGATCGGGTGTCGGGCTCGACCATGGTCTTACCTATGTAGCCGGTGGTGAGCGTCAACTAGGGTGTGTAATGTACAACTGCACATAGCAGCCTCATCACACCGTACTCCACGCCTGATTTAAGTGCTCACAGCCGGGCGTCATTCTGGCACGGCCCTTTTCGGTTTTGCTACGTCTGTGGCAGAATTTCTTCGGCGCTATAATACTTGGGGGGAGGGGTTACCGTGAAATATCGTCTGTCGCACGCGTGGTGCGCAGCGATCGCGACTATTTGCAGCGGAGGTCGGTTGGTCTTCTGCTGTATGCGCCCTCCTAGCTTAGAGATCGCGCGCCGGCGTTGACGTTGCCACGTTCGATCGATGTCTTGTGCGCTCGCGATGGCAGTGCCGACGAGCAGATCGTGGCGCAGTGGGCAGCGTGTTGATTAACGCGAGAGAGGTCGGTGGTTCGGTTATCACCTTGTGGCAGTGATTGCATCTCAGCTGATTGCTTGGCATTAGGGGTTCTAACCTGTGCAACTTTTTTGTGCAATTTTTTGCGCATTTTTCCAGCCGTATGTATTTCGCCGCTTGAACAGCGCAGAACTCAGCCGCGGATTCTCCCTGAGCGAGGAATGCAGTTTCCACACGAGTAGCTTGGATGGCACCCACCCTGGAGTTCCTTCCCTAGCCTGTTCTGCAGAACTTAGCCGCGGACTCCCCGTGAGCGAGGAATGCAGTTTCCACACGAGCGGCTTGGATGGCATCCGCCCTGGAGTCTCTTCCCTGGCCCGGTTCTGCTCTAGCTCAGTTCGCCACCCTGGAACACAGCTGCGGACTCACGCGTAGCCAGCTCCGTTGCTGGCAGTGCGCGCTCCAGCCACAATGGCGCGCTCCAATCAAACGGACCCCCGCTGCAAATAGCCGCGATCGTGCGCAGCCATATGACCTTTGTCATACCGTCGCTCACCCCAAGCGACGCCTAATGATATGCACCCATATCGATTCCATCGCGCCGCCCGATCGATATGGGAGCATATCATTAGGCGTCGCTCGGGGTGAGCGATGGCATGACAAAGGCCTATGAGACGAACAGGTCTGATTGATTCGCACTTAGGCGGACGCCCTGAGTCATCGTCCCGACCAATGGCGCGCGGCCGATGACTCATACTGTCTGTCTTCTAGCGATGTACAGCAGATACAACAGAAACCATGGTGAGAAAGCATTCTTTCAGTTGTTTTATGTTCCGAAGAGGAGTACGCATGGCTTCTAAGCACTTGTAAACAGTACCCTTTCACCAGTGTTGCATTCTGCTCTCGACTCTAGGCTACAGCTGTCAGGATTTAGTAGAAGTGGAGAAAAATCATGTTCTCCCTGTCATGATTTAGGGAACAAAAATGCTGAGTATAATGAAGAACGAGGAGCTCTCCTATTTATACACATGCAATAGTTAGGCAGTCCTGAAAGCTACACAAAAGGTCCTATAGGAACTAGTGTCTTGCAGATCAATAAAACGTTTCATAATCCAAGGACAACAAGTGGTGTTCCCTCGTTTTAAGAACTTTAACTACACATTTGCTTACGAATTCACTGATTTCTTGGCCATCCATATGGGACGAGCCGTAGTTAAACCTTTATGACTCATTTTCCGGTTGGCAACACATGGAGATTGGATCTTCCCAAAGTGAAAGGAAACAAGCCTTAAGGCCCCCACAGAGTTCTGCGGCAGCGCCGCGGCTCTATGCTTAACCATAGGGCAGAGACGCAGAGCTCGCCGCCGGCGGCGTCCCTGCCCTATCCTTAACCATAGCGGCGAGCGGCGTTGCCGCAGAACTCTGTGGGGGCCTTTAAGGCCTCTGTTATACTCCTGCGGGAGCATCCGCGGAACGTCCGCGGACTATGGGTGCACCGCGGATGGCGGCGTGGCGGGGCGCGGCGATTGGCCAGGTGAGGGATCTCGGCGCGATTCCCGCCCTTCCGCGGATGCTCCCGCGGGAGTATAACATAGGCCTAAGTGCGAATCAATCGGAACGAGACGAACATTGATGCCTGCTATTTCCTCTTTGCGATCACACATCCACTTTGAAAATCAAAAATCACCTTCATACTTTGGCAAGGGCAGAACTGCAGGATGTAGCCAATTTTAACACGGGTGCGTTAGTCGGGCCATATCCCGGAGTATTCTCCACTGTCTAAATGGGAGGTGACTCCCTCCCAATTATTATAGCGCCAGAATAGACTGTACAGTGGGTGGTTCCGCAACGACCACCATGGGTGCTGTGTAAGACGCCCGTCCATTTTAACATACGAGTTATGGCTATCCTTGGAACTCTCACCCACTAAGCACTACGGACTAAAGCACAGCAAGTTTACAGCGGAGATGTTGTTTGAGAATGAATTGAAACGCTGTTGTTGGTGTACTGTCTTGCACCAGCGTCGAAGGTCATGAAGTTCAGACCCTGCTCTTCTTCACATGCAAAGTTTGTGCGAAATAAGGACGTTCGCGAGATTATTATTTCGCATTTTCGTAGTTTCAGAATAAACTTTTTGGAATAAAATATCTATCCATTTTGAAGCAAGAAATCTGCATGACATTAGGACAAGTGGGGAGATCACTGAGCCGCTCACACATTAGTTCCTCTAACAAAATGCTAAACCGCCTGGATCATAACCTAAACTCAACATACTTGAATTGTGTCTCGGGAAGGAGTCTGGCAAGAAAACGTTTAAAATCGACGTATTGATAGTACTCGTCAAAGTTGGAATCGGTCGGATAACCTGAAAGCGCTATCAACTCTTGGGGCTTGATTTTAAATGATGCACTGAATCATGCCTTTTGGCAGCTGTCTGAGCACTCCCAAAATTGTAGGTATGGCAGGTTGTTCCAAAGAAGGGGTTCTGAACGGATCGCCAAATGGATAGTGCGACTTCTATAAAGACCAGCTCAGGCATTGTATTGCAATAGAAATCCGATGAAACGGACTATACAAGCTTGTAATACTGCCGTGCCACGAGGTTGTTAGGTGATTCGCTACTGGTCTCATTAACAAAGAATGGTGTCGCAATCGCTACACTCCGGCGGTAGAGCATCGTGCCTCTCAAGACGATGAGACAGTCAATAAAGTTCCACCTAACAATCTCGTGGCACAGCAGTACTATAAGATTCACACCAATGCTGAGGTTCCAAGATGAGAGGACATCGGATTACACAAGCTATCGAGAATCTTCTTACCATCACTTCCTCAACAGTGGCGTGCAACTCAGAAAGCGATTTCGTCCTCAGGCAATCCGTGGATTGATCGATGGATGGCAAATCACACTGAAATTCTCCAGTACTATATCGCAATCCTGACTAACGCATTAGTGCTATGCTTTTAGAGCTTTACTCTTATTTCGGATGACAAACATATCCGCCCTACCCCCTTGGTCCCTAGAGATTTTAGATAAACACAATAAATATGTCTCAGGCAATCCGTGGATTGATCGATGGATGGCAAATCACACTGAAATTCTCCAGTACTATATCGCAATCCTGACTAACGCATTAGTGCTATGCTTTTAGAGCTTTACTCTTATTTCGGATGACAAACATATCCGCCCTACCCCCTTGGTCCCTAGAGATTTTGTATAAACACAATAAATATGTGTGTTAGCTACAGGATATCCACATCTCCTGCGCATCTCAGCGCCTCATTGTGGCTTTGAAGTGGCAATAGGTATCAAACCGCGATGCACAGCACAGTGAATGTATTTCATCTCCGGTAGGGTTTCCCAGACTGAAAACAGGTACGACAATTTTTTTGGAAGAGGGTGGGGCAGGCACTCGATTACCGTAGTGCAGCGCTCACCATCTACGAGATTTCACTACGAGATGAGGCAAGTGAACAGAGCGCGCACTGCTGCCGTGGAGCAGAGTCCGTGCAGAACCATATCGGACCTGACTCCTTTTTATTTTTTGCTCTGTATTCTTCTTTTCTGCAAGTTTTGGGCCCGACCACATGCCGCCTCTGAGATTACAAAGTCGAAATGATAATAGGAGCAACATGTCAAGTTTCTTCCTTTTTTACACTTCTTTTAGCGTACGACAGCTTTGTAACTTTCGCTCAGGCCATGTTCCCTTTTCAACTTCTCTTGTGTTTTCTTTTACTTGTTTAATAATTCGATAATGAGGACAGTCCTTACTAGCACGTGATCTTTATTGCCTTCGCTAAAGTGCATAAGGTGGCCACACCCCAACAGGAGTCACTCAGAGCTCAAAGCGTATGAAAACTAGAGGGACAAAGAGAAAAAATGAGCAATAAATGAACAAAGTCGTCAATCACCACCCTACGACAGAAAGTCTGTTCCACGGCGCATGTTGTTCTCTGTTCATCCGTTGCACTTCGTCCAAGGTGGGCTCAACAACCCGCCACGCTACCGTAATCGTGGGCGGTGGCGGGCGGCACTGGCGCGCTACCGTAACTCAGGGAGACATCTAACGTAAGAGCCCTGATTCAGCGTATTCATGGGCCGTCATTTGTTGTCTATAATTTAGAATAAATATATTTTAATCATTCCGCGGATCTCGATAGAAATGAGAGATAGAGATAGAGATCCCTCTTAACAAGACAGCCTTCTGGCTGGCTGCCCGGAGTTCCTCGCCTGTAGGACAGCGCCTGACTAGGTGCCCCTGTGTACTCCAGTTAATCATAGCAGCACTGAAGGGCATCATTTCCCTGACCCCGAAGGTGCCCCATTTCTGCAGCGATGGGAAGGACGAGTACAGAGAGGCTGTTAAAATCTCAGGGCCTAACCAGGCAGCGCAAATTTAGAAGGACTAGGATGACGATCTGTACTTACAACGCCCGCACGCTTGCATCGGAAGCATCCATCGAGGACTGATGATACAAGCCAAGAAGATCAAGTACGACGTCAACGGACTAACCGAGATGAGAAGACACCACCCCTACACGCCGCCTACGACTCCGGAGAGTTTGAAGACCACCACGGGACGGCTGTCTCGAGCTGATACGCTAGCGTGACAGCAACTGACGTCCGAGCTTGCGAAGCTATGCAGAGCAGCGATAAAGGGGATATTAAGGAGAGAAGAGTGTCCGTAGAAGATTCATAGTGCCCGCCGGGACTTCATTTCATTTCATTTATTGCACAAGTTGTGCGCCTTAAATAAATAAACAACATGGACAGAAATAAAAACAGTGCTGCATGTGCATGCTGCAGTCTGAGTGCTTTTCAAACCTTTGATCATAAATATTTAGGAATCGTTTATTCCATTTGGGATCGTAGCAAACTCATAGTCAGTAATTGGAGAGAGAGGAAATGAATATAGCGGCAGCAGTATGAGAAGAAAAGTAGACAAAAAAGAGCTTTGCGTGTTAATGCTTCTGTGCCGTTGCAATCACCATTGCACCATCAATAAGGTGAAACGATGTGAGAGAGCGAGAAGAATGTATGACATGTTGAGAATAGGAAGATAAGACAATGAGTAATGCTACGAGCTGAGAAATTTAATGACGGTTCGAAAGGCACTCATATAATTGGCAGCAACAATACGTAGTACTACTCTTAAATATCCTTAATGCAAGTTATCTTTATCTGCCGATGTCTTCTTGGAATTTGCGATTGTGAATGTTGCTGATTTAAAAAAGCAGGAAGCGAGATAGTAGATCAGAGCAGAATTTGCCGATGCGAAGTTCATGGGAGAAAGATCCACTGGTTCACTAGAAAACAGTATACTAAAAGCAATTCTCATTAAAATTGAGATCGCCCCGAAAGGCAAGATTCACCAACCTGCGTCTGAAAACTGAGCCCGATTGGGCTTGGAAGACTTCAATGGGTAATAGACGGAACCATCTAGAACACCGATAAAACACAATATTGAACTGCTTATCTCTGCCAGCACGTCGGATTCTACGGAACGAGATGCAGAGTCTATTTCGCCTAGAACTAACAGGCCGAAAAACCCATTACTTGTTCGCTGAGAGATTCACCACGCTCCTGATAATGCGGAAGCAAAATACCAGGTCAGATATTATCCTACGGACTTGAAGTGACAGCAGTTTAAAATGCTTCAGACGATTTTCATAGCTAAGGAGGAGAAGGCGATCCGTAGAATTCGAACAACGGTACCATAAAGGTCTTGTAAAGAGCTTCTGTATTTTCTCGATTTTGAGCATATAGTTTCTTGTTTTGGGCTCCATAGAGGCGAGCAATATTCCAAGTGAGGCAATACGTATGACTTGTATAAGCGAACCAGTAACATCAGAACATTTAACATTCCGAAAAATCAGGAAAAGTGCTGAGTATGATTTTCGTACAATGAAGTCTATGTGAGATCTGAATTCGAGCGTGGGTTCAAGGAGAACTCCCAATCCTTAACAGTGCGACAGCTGGATAAAAGCACACCACCAATCTCATATTCCACTGGTTCTAAGGTTCCAATATGCTTCACCTGGCATTTATTCACGTTGAGGAGAAATTCCCACTCAGATGCCCATGCAACCATCTTTTCAATGGCATTATTCAACGCCTGCCTTACTTCCGCATAGTTATTCGAGGTGTACGATCCGTAAACTTTTATGTCATCAGCATGAGCTTGAACTTTGACGAAAGGCGATGTTTTAAGTAATGGTGGAAGATCACTAGTATAGATGATAAAAAGTAACGGCGACAAGACTCCCCCTTGAGGGACACCACTAGTACAACGGTAAACGCTAGAAAAGCTACTATTTATTCTAACAGTGAAAGTATGATCGCAAAGATAAGATCTTAGCAACTGCAACAGGTTGCCAGAAACACCAGCTTGCTGAAGCTTAGTAACAACTTTTAAGTGGTGCCACCTTATCATCATCATCTTTGTCGAAAGTTTTAGAGAAATCAAAATAAATAATATCTAGGGAACCACCAACATTAACAGCTCTGCAACAGTCATAATAAAGATCGATCAAATTTGTCTTTCGACTTCGTCAAATTGAAGACCAAGATGACCGCTCTCAGATACCTGATGGAATCGTCACCTCTTTCAGAAAGTCAAGGGAGAAGGTCAACCATTCCGATCTCTTCGACAGCCACGACCACCTGCGCAACTATGCCAGGAGATTATCAACGCTTTCTCTTTAGCAGAGGAGGTCCGCTGTAGCTTATGCTAGGCAAGGCCATTATCCTGGAAGGAGCTGATGGAAATACGTAGCAGATATTGTCGCCAAAATAGTACGGGGATTAACGAGACTAGAATCGTCCTTGACCCAAAACGTTTTATTCAGCTTGACAGCTTTCACAATGAAGATGGTTCTACTTCCAACCACCTTCCGCGATCCCAAACTACTGCCGCTTCAAGTTTTTTCTTCACGTGACAAGATGCTAACTATGCTTCCTGATCCCCACTACTCCACTCAGCGCATAGAACGTGAAGGCCGACCTGACTGATTTCATAGGCATGTTCAGATGTATGACCCTTCAGCTTAGAAAACTGGTTCGCTCCACCTATCTACTAATGAAGATGAACCTTATGTGGTTCTCATCTTCTCTTTCCCGCATTCTGTTCAGGTGTGGTGTTCAACTTAATAAGTGTTCAGCACAGAATCGTATAGAAAATCTAGCCAAACCTGGTCAATAAAATGATACAAATTGACAATACCTCCAGTGCCGTGGCCATTTTATAAGCGGCCCTCTTCGAGAAGTCTCTACTACCCATGGTCCTCGTCTTTGAATTTCCATTGATGAGAATGGCTCGACTGATACCTGAGTAGGTAAGGAATTATGACTGCTCATTAATGTCGACCATGTATGCTCTTTCTCGTACAACGTGGTGGACCCATAGCCTGCTATTCGTCTCACTCAGACATATTCTGTCTGCCAAAAGCAATTTCTCTGCGCTATTTCCCTCTACGAGGCAACACTGGAGCGAATTTAACTGCAGTAAATAACCTGGCGAAATAAATAATTTAGCAACTAGTTTTAAACGCAAATGTAATACTAGTAAAATCGCATATACTAAACTTTCTTCGCTGCAGTACCGATGGGAAGGCCAATACCACATCCTTGCGAAGTTCACCAACTCAAGGTGAACCGGGACTCAGAAGTAACGACCATCGGTAAGCAGATATGAGGAACGCAGCCTTGCTCCATCTATGTTGAAAGGCAGTCAAAGCGCTGTTACCAGTTTGGTTGAGAGCTGAAGAAACCGTCTCGGCAACTTGCGATTCGGCCCACACAGTAATCTTCCCAACGTGCAAAATATCAGCGTTGATCGTCAGGAATTTCGCAGCGTTCACTACGTCGCTTACGCCATACGGCATACCGTTGAAGGAACCTAAATTTGAAAAATATATTCACAAATTTAATAAAGCAAGATAGTTCATCTTATGAAGTTAAAGGATAAAGAGTGAAGGACGGCTTTGTTCGATTCGTTATACGGGACGTCGTAGAGGCATCGTCGTGGCCTCTTAATGGCTTGCGGTGGCCGGCCGATGAACAAATGAGAGTTTTGTTCTCCCCACACGAGCCCAGGAGAAGTGGAAGGCTAGATTGGTTCGTGCGGAAAGTCCTAACCAAAATCCTCTCTACGAGGTGCAGACGACAATATGTGCTTTGTGCGGTACATGTCGCGTAGGTGAGCAGCATTGGTAGGTGGGAGCCAGCCAATGATAACCAAAGAGCACAGACCGAACACATGCCATCAGGGTACCAACTGTGCATGCTCTCTCTGAATGGTATGCCATTCAATATGGTCTGATTGGTTTAGGCGCACCCACTTAGCAGTGCTGCTCACCTACGCGACATATACCCTCATTTACGCTCGGAATACCTCTGAACCCGATAGACACGTTTATCTATGTAGATCACGCGATCAACATGTAGGCGAGCTACTGCCGCAGTGGATCAGGGTCAAGCTTGAGGTGCGAGAGTCGGAGAGGTGTCGTATTGCGGCCTCGTTTTGGGAAAGGGGGTGGGGGTCGTATTCTCTCTTGCTTTTGGCAGGGGGTTGTCTCGCGCTTTTTCAGCGTGCCCGTATCTCTTGATACATCCATCCTCTTACAAGGTGTGGCGTGCATCTTCTTTACAGGTGTGGCTTCGATACTGTAGAGATTCGAGCGCAGCTTCATTCACTGAGGAAGACAAGTTAGTTGATTCATTAAATCATTTGATTGATGAAAGCACACGACTATTTAAAGTTTTGAATTCCGATTGTTCTACCGTCAAAAATAAAGATTTTCTGCAGGCAGATCTCGAGTAAATGAGAGGCGTTCCATTTTTTTCAGATTTTTCCAGGATGTCATGGAAACAACAGCTTTCCACCTGAAGGAGCGGCTTCTGCGTCCGAAATTGTACTCTATAAAATTTCTCGTGTTAACTACTAATAATGGCTTAAATGTTTTCCCTAGAAAAATCGATCGATCTTCGAATCGATTACGATTTCGCAACCAAAGAATGGACTTGTAACGGAAATAATTTTCTCTCATCTGAACGAAGCAACAGCAGGTAACGAAACTGTGCCCTTTAAAATTTTAAGCTCTAGTTATTATAAAGCAAATAACCAAAAAATTCTCTCACCAACTAACGATAAGTCAGATATCCGTATGAGAATGCTGGATCGAGCTCTGGTCGATGATGCACCAACATCATTGTAGCATCCAAAATAGACATTCACAAAAACGATTGTAAGGCGGTCGGTCTTCGATTTTTAGAAATCCCGCTAGCTTTTTGGAAAATAGGAGAAAAATGCTTCTTTGCCATATAACAATCAGCCTCCAAAGAAAGCGTTCATGCAGGACAGGACGGTGGATGGATGGGTTTTCACAAAAATCGATTAAAAATCGCACCCCCTCCCGCATAAAGGCCTCCTTTTGGAATCAGTTTACCATACGACGAGGAAGCATATTCTTCTACTTTTTAAAAAGCTAGCGGAATTCTTAAAATGTGGAAAACTAACTAGACATGATCATTTTTGCGAATGTCCAATTTTGACGCTCCAGTGACGTTGGTGCAAGATCGACCGGAGGTCGATCCAACCTTCTCATACAGATATCAGACTTGTCTTGTGAAAGAATTTTTTTTTGCCGTAATAATCATAATGTAATATGTAATACCGGAGCTTGAAATTTTATAGGGGACAGTCTCGTTCTCTGGTGCTGCTTCCTTTGGATGAGAGAAAAGCATTTCCGTAACAAGTCCATTCTTCGGTAGCGAAATCGCCATCGGCTCAAAGAGCGTCTCAAGAAATTTTATAGTAAAAAATACTTAAGTTGCCGTAAGTAATTAACACTCGAAGTTTTATGCATACAGTACAATTTCAGAGTACAATTTCAGAAGCAGATGTCGCTCCTTCAGGTGGAAAGTATGTCGTGTCTATGAAATCCTGAAAAAATCTGTAGAAGCTGAGTCATCGTGGTTGATTCGAAATCTGCCTTTAGAAAATCTCTTTTTTTCAAACGCAGAACAATCAGTATTAAAAGTTTTGAAAGATTTTACTTTGTTTTCGTAACATAATTGTGTTTTTCAGTAGACGAAGCTTAGTGCGAATCCCTACGGCGTCGAGGCCACACTTGGAAAGAAGAACCTGTAAAGGGGCTCAAAAGTCACATTAAAAACTGAAAAATCATGACATATGAGAAATAAACCTGTGGTGGAGACAAGGGGTCGTATCATATCCATTCCAGAAGGAGGCGCCGCAAATTTTCGACTAAAATTGCACGCTATGCTTGAGCTTGAACTGGGTCCAAATATTTATTAGCTTTGAGACTGGGTTGACTACAGTTAAACAGGTTTGAATCAGCTCCCCAGCGCAGAGCTGAAAAATGCCATATTTTGCGTAATGGCTCTTCCACATATGCTCATGACAGATTTGAGTGGCGCTTAAGCCGTCGACTGGAAGCGGTCAAATCTGCAAATCCGAAAATAAGTGAAGGCACTACACACCCAGTACTCCACATCTGATGCTTGCCCATATCACGTTCAGCGATGGCGACACCAACGCGCTGAGTTTCGTCTCACTCAGTTCTTCATTCGAGAAGATCAACAGAGTGTCCAGCTGCAGTGCAACAATCATCGTGAGGCCATTTTGCTGTTAATTCAGCGCTAATCATATTAATCGTACCTTTCCAGTAGTGTCCTTATGCTGCAGCAAATTGAGGTATAGGCAGTCTTCAACTCCGCCTTCCATCAAATCATCGGGGCAACCTAAGCGCCTTTCGATATAGGGGCGGCTCTCATCGAGGGCCAGGAGAACCGATTCCTGTAGAAGATGTCATTTAAACTTAATAAGCATTTTCCAAACTCTTTCTTCGTAAAACTGGCATTTTCTTAGAGTGTCAATATTTCTGTGTCGAACGAGGTTGTGAAATGGACCAATCCACTGAGCGGCCTAAGGTTTCGCCATGTTCGTCGTTTTCAGGGGCCTAGAAGTGGTTCAAAAGCTTAACCTTACACCAGACGCCTACTCACCACCCCCCCCCCCCCTTTCGGAGATCGTCCTGGGTACCAAAACGAAAAACCCATTGCATGAGATGTAAGCTCATGCACCCCTCCACTTTCGACAATGTGTTAACCATAAGTTTTATCAATCTATCTCGTCTATCTGATCCTGAGTCCAGATCCCACTCCGCTTCTTGTAAGAATAGTAGCTCTGTAGAATAGTATGCACAGCGCCTTTTTCATGGGATCGAGTGTTCCACCCCGCCCCCCCCCCCCATCCCGCTGGGCTTGTTCGGCTCCGGTACGTAACTCCAACGTGACGTCGCGCGCTAGCCGCGTCACCGGGCGCGGGGCGCTGAAACGCGGACCTGCGCTCGGTGACGTGTGGTTAGCCGCGGAGCATGAAATTTTACCAGGGTTTAAGCTCCTCCACTTGTTTTTTACCACAGGGAGTCCCAATTGAAATGGAAGAGGAACTATCTTGGTAGAGGCGCTTGGAAGAAAAGGAAGCAGTAAAATGCCCCTGCCTCTGCTTGTAGATTGGAGAAATAAGGAGGTCCTTAGCGTTTGCTAAGGGGGTGCTTGCCATTGGCACTACATGTGAACTATGACAAATGAGTTGATGACGGTCAAGTGTGGCGTAAAGTTAGAATTAAGGGAAAAGCTATGGATTAGTGGGCTCATCCCTCCAAATAGGAACTTACAAACACTTGCTTCCAAACTTCTAGTTAGTAATCCGTTCTATTTCTTGTTTCGGTTTTTTGTTTCTTGTTTCCCTCACCAGATCCTCGACCATTTCCCTTTATTTGAAATAGATTGAGTCTGATTTCGCCCGTACTTTGTTAACAATCACTCCCATTTCTCTGCCAGGAGACATCAGACTTGCCTGATCCTTATCTCATGTCTCTTTCCTTCTGCGCGGTCGACGTCCCCGGCACACACTTTCGCGCTCTGACGCGAGTCACTAGCCGTCCCTGTCGGAAGCGCTACTAACGACCCTGTCGGAAGCAGTCGGACCGCGACAACTCGCCCAATTTCGTCGCGCACCGTGCGCGACGCCAGGGAGGTTCGCGCCGCGTTGGAGTTATGTCAGCCCTCCAGTTTGTTGAGAGTCCAGTGGCTGCCTTACGAGATAGTGGAGACGTGGACATTTGCCACGCCTCTGTTTAAATGGTTTAACGCCACTCCGCCACCTTTTCACATACAGAAACTTCCATGCCCTCCAGACTGATCTTGGCCAGACACTAATCGTAAGATTAAATTTCTAGCTACCTAGCAATCTTCTTCATAACTACAGAAATCATAAATTTTTTACGTTGGAATGGTGGTTATCGCAATCAAAGCATTAACCCTTTCACGATGCGCTGCTCTCCACGTGACTGCCGCGTGGGATAGCGCACATTTTTCCCATCATATTTTCATTATTTGTTAGGCAGGAATAAAGCAGTTACCAATGAAGCTCTGCATGGACCGTTTCGACAGTAGATATTAGTGGACTCAGTAATTAATATTGTACTATTAGATGTTTGACATTTTTCCATGAACTGTTTTTATGATAGTGTCCGACGACATCGTCGGTCAATGTCGTGAAGGCGTTAATGGAAACAGTGCGTGTGCAGTCGCTGAAATGTCGCCGGTTCAATGGATGAAGACCAACCTTTCATACTAGGTGAATCTCTGTTCACCGGCTAAATACTGTGCGCCAAACCTGGTCATCATCCATGTTGTCAAATGTAGTGGGCACAATGAACATGAATATAAATAAGTTGAAATTCTTGTTGTACAGGGCACGTCCCAACGCGTTGCCCTTATCCATATTTTGTCGGGACACAGACAGCTGTCGTTACACCCAGCTGTCGCGTTACACCCGCACCTCGTCTACAAGACGAAGCCACGCCTGGCTTCGTCAGTCTCGACCTCGGCTCGCCCTCGGCGGCTCGGCCCGGCCTCGTCAGCCCGTTACCCGTCTCCGTGTCCGCTACCGTATCCACCCTGTTCTATAATAAAGATATAACCCAGTTGTATAGTATTACACAAGAAGGGAACTCCTGCTTCAAGTAAGACCTCATGAACCTTTAACTTGATATGGAGGTCCCGGGGAGATCTCTTGTGATACATAATTAATTTAAAGTTTTTTATTTAAATTAAATTTCCTTTGTAAGAATAGTCAAAAAGTTTTTTCTTCTTACTTACTAGCAACCTAGTTAGCCAGTAATTTAATCAACACCCCTCCCAACCTTGACCCCACTTCGGACGACCTGACGACTGCCGACCCGGAAGACTGCCAGACCCTTACAGGTGAGCGACTTCCGTTGTCGATCGACTCTTTCTATTGCCCACGCGGTGTGGATCGTATCTGAAAAAACATTTAATATGCATATTAAATTCAAAGCTAAAGCGCGCGTAACATCTTACAAATTCATTTCTTACGCTGAGAGCAATATCGTCTTAGCGATGGCCTCGCGGGAGACTTTGCTCCAAGATCAGCGTGGGCTGGCGTAAATAATAGCTTGACCGTACACTGTGAGCTACGCACTCCCGTTTCAGAGGCGGCTAGGGGTATTACCATACAGCAAGGGGTTAGATACGTTTGTCCCACAAGTGGATATTGTACTAAAGATCTGTACACAGGGAAATACCTGAGGACATTAGTATGCATAGTAATCCTTCTCATTTCTTTAATAGTCCTGGCGACGAGATCCCACATTTCAACGGCTCCCTTTATATCTAGGTTGGTACTTCGCATAACTCATTGTTATTTTTATTTTGGTGAATCTTCTTTATTTGGAACCTAGGTGAGAATCGATTGTCTTGACGAGGCTGGCCTGGCAATTGCGGCAAAGCTCGCTTTCCACCCAGACAGCCAGACTCCTGACATGAAGCTCACGTTAAAGGTCTGGGCGTCTCTGTTCAAGAGAACGACCAGACCACATGGCTTGCACGGGCAGGTGTAGGTTTCACTTTTCGGCCACATCAGGCTACGTCCTGATGTGGGCCTTTTATGCAATTCACGGGATTATTTTTGATGGTTTTTGTTTAGCCGTGCCGAGATCCGAGATCCGAGAAGCCGGAAGAGATCTTCCCCCGAAGGCACTCTAGAGAGATCAACGGATCAGCTTATCCAAAGAAGGTTCGCTCCCGAGAGGGATGACAGCGTCATCTCCGGAGTTTTTCTTCACCAATCGGACTGAGACTAAGGCTTCTCCGCCTGCAGTCTCAGTCCTTCCCATAATATTAGTTTTTCACTCATTTCTAGCTTCATGGATCGCGCCTACGTTATTTGCTTCATTGCATTACACATATTTCCGCCGACTGTGAAATAAGGACTCGTTCGCCATATAGTCATGACTCTAAACAAATCAGTAGATAAAAATACGCCGTGTACAAGGTGAAAAAACAAGATATCGAACTCCGATCCAGTAAGTCTTTCCTGCAATCGAAGCTTATTGCGAGGAGTTCATACGTTATCCAGCTTTCAATGGCGCAAGTTTCCGACGCACCTAGTTAGCGACACCCGTCCAGCAGACCCTATACGCACCAGACGTCTGCTGCGTAATTAGTGCGCTCGCGACTTGCCACCCCGTCCCCGCATAATTACGCATGTTGCAAGGCAAGGTGGAATCAGGGACGGCTCTTCTAAAACGACATGGTGTGCCTGTCGGTGGCACTGGCAGTCGTACTACTACAGCGCGACCCCATAAATTTCCTCGTCACATAGATTACAGCGTGCAGAGGCGACCTACCAACTGACCGACCAACTGTCCGACCAACTGTCCGACCAACTGTCCTACCAACTGTCCGACCAACTGTCCGACCAACCGACCTACCAGATCCGCCTCCTCCTCCTGGTTAGGCACCCAACCAACAACATCACACTGTGACACCTTCTATCCTCAACTTCCATCATACAGTAGAAGCTAATAGCGTAACTACTTTGTAGTTCCTATTTTTCCTTCTTCCGTAAATCTGCAGAATATGCTTTCTCTCGGATATGATTCATGTGTCAACTCGATGGCGATGTCCCTAAGCTCGAGGACGAGCTTTACCGAGGAATGGAGATGTCGGGTCACAGACAGCTGTCGTTACACTCAGCTGTCGCGTTACACCCGCACCTCGTCTACAAGACGAAGCCACGCCTGGCTTCGACAGTCTCGACCCCGACTCGCCCTCGGCGGCTCGGCCCGGCCTCGTCAGTCCATTACCCGTCTCCGTGTCCGCTACCGTATCCACCCTGTTCTATAATAAAGATATAACCCAGTTGTATAGCAGTACACAAGGAGGGAACTCCCTGCTTCAAGTAAGGCCTCATGAACCTTTAACCTGATAATTTCATAACTTCACCAAAATTCCACTCGTAGCATCAAATTTTTGCAGCAAATGGCAATCATCCTTGCAGCCGCAATAGCGGCCGTAGCTTTTGGTCTCTGGGCGGAAAAAGCGCAAACAACGCCTTTTCCGCCGCTTTTCAATAACGCTCTTCAAAGTGTTTAGAAAAATTAATAGGATATTCGAAGTCAGCACCGGATCTTCTTCTTAATTAATTGGAAGAAAGGCCAGTGAATGTTTAAGAAAGTAGTCAGGTGACCTATATTCTTCTCCTCGCTGCGGACCCCTTCTGTCGCGGAAGATAATCATCCCCAAAGGATATATGCTTCTAACGGGTGTGGAGGAGAATGAATTCTGTTCAATATTTAGCTTTCTGTCGTATTTACAACTGATGAAACGGATTTTGATATTCACCAGTTCCTGACGATCACTCTGGTATAAATTTTCGAAGGATCTCGCAACTTTAGCTTTCAATTTTAGGAAAATTGCCGATTTTGGTCACTTTAAATTTGGAGTGGCAAGTCTGTGTGGACTATTCTGCTCGTTCATTAAACACACTAGATAGAACAGCGGTGCGAAGTGAAAAGTTTTCAGGAGTAAAACTTCGAGACTTAAATGCTGCCGAAGTTGACACTTCTTCGCAGGAGTTGGTAAATTTTTCCCACGATTCAAATGACTGCAGGTTGATTTCCCAAACGAAGGAAACTTAAGGATTTGGAAACTCAAATAAGCTTCTCGCAGCCTCCCACCCGTGAGATTTCGGCTAAGATACGAGAGCTTTTTACTATTTAAATGTGCATCGAACTCGCTGCGAAATCCAGCTGGTGGTCATTTAAAAAATTTGCTTCAAATTGCCACAGAATTTTGAGAGAAGATACTCCTCCCGATGTTGAATTGAATGCTAACTCGACTGGCGGATTATTGTTGATCTTTCCTGATGTCGAGAAAGTAGAACGTATAGCGTGTTCCAAGCGGAAATTGATTAACCCGGATCTCTACACCTTATTTATCAAAAGGCGCTTTGGAAATCCATTTGCCGTCACTTGACTCTTGACTGCAGGAAAAATTAAACGAATTGAAGGGAACATTTTAAAAACGGCTATAAATCCGTTGTCTTTCTTGAGAAACTTCTTGAGAATCAAATTTTGTCTTAAAGCGCAACAAGGCAGCAATCATTTTTTTGCGTTAGAACAGGAGATCGCGCCATGCACTCGAAAGCACGTCGCGATTTTTATTTGATCGATTCTGCCTACAAAAAGCACCAAAGAGGCATGTGTGTTCTTTACAATTGTTTTTGCTGCCTCGTTTTCAAGTGTGGAACTACATACAAACAGAAATGTTGCTATCAGTCGAATAAAAATCGAAGCATCCTGGACGAGGGCATGGCACAATCTCTTTCGGTTTAGAACTAAAAAATGACCAAAATGAAAATTTGTTTTTAAAACGAGCTTCAAACTACTACATTTCTTCAAAAATGAGAATTTTATAACAATTTTAAATAATGCGCTTGGTTATTGGGCAGGTAAACTGGACAAACAAAGTCACACTAAAGTTTTCCTTTAGCAAAAGATTATTCTAGCCTTTCTGAAAAGTCTCTAGCTTAATGTGGAAGGAGCTATTCTGAATTAGAGAATGTTCAGTCTGTTTTCAAAGCTTTCTTTTAGTGTAGATCTACTTAGCAGGAATGTGCGGAACTTCCGTTTCCGTGTTCCGAATTCAGGTTTCGGCCGTTTTTAGTTCTTACGTTCCGTTCCGTGTTACGCTCTATTTTGAGTCGGAAGACGGAAGGGAAATGATAACTCATCACTCATTGATTGTTTTGCACTGCCTTCATTCACCTCTTGAACATAAACGAAAGGCTGAAGAAAGGAATTAACTATGCGTCGCCTTTTTTTGCGACTGTGTTCCTTTCAAACTGTTGGTCATCCACAACATCCTGATGCCGAAACAGTGTGATAACCAAATTGGATTCTTTTTTACTCTCTTGAAACGATGTATCAGCGAACCGTATAAGGCTACAAAGGTTTCATGAGTGTTTGAATCAAGAATCAAATTCCTTATCTGGAGCACGCTTATCTTTTTTCGCAATAATCTTAGGTCTAGCTTGGAACACCAATTCTAAACCAGAGTTCTATAGGCGCTCTTAGATTGCTAGCGTTGCTTTCCATAGGGGACATTGGATATATCCTAGTCGGAGGAGGGCATGCGGTGTGTTGCCTCTTCACCCATTCCTTTGAGTTTTTCCCAGAGCTTCATCTACTGGCGAATGATACTATGGTACCCCCTCAGAGAGTGGGAGTCGTACCGTGGGTGCTGAACGCCACTGTAACCGCTGCCCCCTCCCAATTAGGATGGATCAGAGAAATTCGATAAGGCGGTTAAGTGTTACGGGTGACGAAATCTCTGGCATCTTACTCGTCAGCGGGGTTCATTGCGTTTAAAATACTTTCTTCGTTTTTCACAGAAAGATTTTGCATAAACTTCGATTTGTTATACTACTAGTGTTCGAAAATTCACCTTAGTATGGATACGAATACAAGGATTTTTGTTTGTTATATGTTGCCAGAAGAGAGTCGCATGCGCCTTGCCTGCTTCCGAAATTCGATAACGGAAACCTAGTTATTACTACTATTATGGATATATATTTATGAAAAATTAAGGGAAGTATTGAGTTTTGATTCAATTCCGTTTCCGTGTTTCGTGTTTCAGTTTCCGCCCATTTTTATGCTCTTCCGTTCCGTACTCCGTGTTCGGCTTTTCCCGAAAACATTTCCGCACATCCGTGCTACTTAGCTTGTTTAGAAGTGTTCAGTTTGAAGTGAAAGGTTGCCAATTTGATTTGGAAAGTGTTCAGTTTTTCTTGAAAAGTGTCCCATTTCACGAAAAATTGTAATACCTATATATGGAATACCACCCTCAAAAAGTTTAAGGAAAAACATATACAATGCATTGTTTCAACTAAGAAACTGTTCTTCGAGCTGAGATATTTCAACTTGAATGTGACAGCTCAAATCCGACACTGGCACCCGGGCAGGGTCAAGCGTGGGGTTCGATTTTTGCTGGAAATTTACGACCCCCCCCCCCTCAGAAGCGGAATTCGTACGACCCCCTCCCTCTCTCTTTCACTGTTCTATTTCTTGTATTTCTTGATTTTTCAAGGTTTCTAGTGCATTTTGAACTCTTTAATAGATTCTTCTTTTCAGGTGCGGCTTCGGCACTGAAGAGAACAATGAAACGAGTTCCCTGAACAACACATTTTTTTCAAAACACAATAAGATCCCTTAAACTTTTGAATGCTATTTTCCACACTTCAAAATAAAAATTTCCTGGTAGCAGTCTTCCAATCATCACTGTTCAATTTATGCAGTTTTTTTTTTCAGGACGTCATGGACACGGAACATTCTTCTACCTGAAGCAGCGACGTTTGATCTGAAATTGTGCTCTGAAATTGTGCTCTATAAAATTTTGAGTATTACTTTTAACGACGACTTAAGTGCTTTTCTTATAATTTTTTTTGAAGCGTTCATCGAATCGATTATGGAGCGGGAAAAACGAAGGATGGACGATGGACTTCCCTATGGAAATAATGTTCTCCCATCCTAAACCTCATAAGAAACGAAAATGAAGCTACAAAAACCCAAGCTCTGTGCATGATACAGCAAAAAATATGATTCTCCGCAGCGATGACGCAACTGCGATGACGATATGATTAGGATGGGTCGTAAGCGAAATTCTCGTTTTTCATGAAAAAAATTTATTTTTAAGCCGAAGCAGGCCACCCATACAAATAAAATTCTGCCACAAAAACTTCCAAGTCTTGATCAATGCACAGTCAAAAAATCATGATTTTCTGGACCGAACAGGATGAATCGACCTCCGTTCGACTTTGCACCAACGTCATCGGAGCATAAACTTGAACGTTCAGAAAAAGGTTCATAACTCGGTAAGTTTTTTTTTGAATTTCAGAGAATTCTCTAGCGTTTTAAAAACTAGAAGAAAAACGCTTTTCCACCATATAAAAGCTGTTTTCAAAAAAGGGTTCTTCATGCGCGGCGGACGGTTCAATTTTTGAGCGAGAAAAAATGAAGTGACTACACAAAAATGCTCGGAACTCGGTAAGTTTTTCGAAGTTTTGAAATTACTCTAGCTTTTCAGAAACTAGAAAAAAGTCCTCTTGGAGTTCTATTTTCGGTAGTATTTTTGCGAAATGGACCAGAAATTGGACCCTCTGCCGCGCATGAAGACTCCATTCTTGGAAATTGATTTTTACATAGTAAGAGAGGACTTTTTTCTAGTTTTTGTGGCAAAATTTTATTCGTATGGGTGCTTCGGCTAAAAAATATTTTTGTTCATGAAAAACGAGAATTTAGCTTACGATCGATCCTAATCATATTGTCATCACAGCGGAGAAGCTTAGTTTTTTACTGTATAGTAAAGACGACTTAAAATTTTATATGGCACTGTTCCACTCTCTGCCGTTCTTTCCTTCAGAAGGCAGAAAAGTTTTTTTTCCGCGAAGAGTCCATCCATCCTTCAATTGCGGTCGATCATGTCAAATAACGCAGTAGCCGCACGCAAACTGCTATAACTCGGAGATCTTTGGTGCTTCTAAAAAATTCACAAAGCTTTTATCACTGTGGGTCAAACAGGCTTAAAATTCTAGGGCGCTGTTTCCTGCAGAAGATAGAAAATTCTTCTCGAGGCAAGTCCGTCTTTCGGTTGCCATTCCTTCACCGATTCGAAGAGTGCTTCAAAAATCTTGTAGGGAAAGTTCTTACGTCGTCCTTAGTAATTGACATTTAAAATTGTATAGAGTGATTAGAGAGAATCCTCTGCCAAAACCAAGAGAATACGACCCTCCTCCAGACGACGCCACACTACGACCCCCCTTCGATTCCCGAACCTCATTCCTGACCCTGCGAGCCATACGAGGGTCGCCGGTGATCCCACCGCCGAACACGGGACTCATGTCGAGTTCCACCCCGTCCCACTAACAAGGGAGGTCAATGAGCGTCCCGTGGCAATTTTAAAAGTGACCTGTTGAGAGTTGTAGGAGACTGCAAGAGAAGCACCGTAGTGGTTTTCCAATTTCCTGCGGACATGTGGGTACGTCGAAATTTGCAAAAATCCGTATCACTTCAGCGCCTTCCAATAAAGCAAAACCAACATCTGGAACTGCTATGTCATGATTAGAATCTATCCTGCAAAAGGCTTGGGGCTGAAAAAATAGAAGAATTACAGCGATTTCACAATTTGTTTGCTAGCCGTACAGTAACCGAAGTGGAACATTGAGGTGCGCCGCTCACGAAGATAGGCACAGCGACTGGATGGCCGGGTGGGTAGGGGGGGGGGGGGGGCGGACTTGCAGGAAAGGAGAGCAGATGCCTTTTCTTTGCTTTAAAAATAGATAATATTCTTTATCTTGACCGTCTTCGCTAGGCATTGACGGTGAGTCTGTTAGCACTACTGTACTTCATGACTCCAAATTCGAGCAGAGACTGAAAAACATGGATAAAAGATTTATCTTGATTTTTATTGTTTATTTATTTATTTGTTCATTTATTTATTATCTATATTTATGCTTTTAATTAATTGAATAATGCATATATTTATAGTTTTCGATTGTTGTGCTCCATCCTCGGCACACTACACGAGACCTCTTCCTGGAGTTGATATCATTTGTATAATCCAATGTTTTCTCCATGCCAAGTTATTGGTTGTCTTGCTAGCTGCCTTCCTCCCGACTACTCCGCCCCTTTTCGTAGGGAGATCGCCGTAGCAGATGCCTTTCAGGGCATATTTCAAAATGCTATGTATGGGGATATTGATTGTGCTGATGAGGAGGAAACACTCCGGGCAGTTTTTTTTTTTGTTTCATGTTTATTCCATTGACTCCTCTAATTCGCGAGCTTGACCTGAACGAAGCGCTCGATGTGGACTGCTCGAGTATTACGTCTTCTTGTAAGAGTGGCGAGGTTTCTATAAGTGACGGTCGTGAGATCACTAGTAATACGGTTGGTTGAGAATGAAGAAGACAGATTGGTACTGTAACACTTTCTCTCCAGAAGTCGAAAAGGTGTCGAAAAAACACTCATAAATAAAAGGATAAAAGGACGGCGTTCCTCAATCCCTTTCAGGATGCGCCACGCATTCTACCTCTACGGGATGTCGTGGAGGCGACTTGAATGCGTATTTGGCCATACAATGACTTGCGGTGGCCAGCCGATGAACAAGTCAGTGCTTTATCCTTCCCAGACAAGTCTGGCACCAATTCACCGACCGCGGAGGGATGGAAGGCTTGGTTGGCCTAGGCGGGAAATCCGAACCAGGAACCTGGTATCGGGTGCACGCGACAGCCGGCGCCTCCTCCGACTGCGCTACACGCGCCCAATCATAGATATAATAATCAATTAATTAATTAAAAATATAAATGTGAATACTAAATATATAATAATGAATATAATGAATAAAATTAAAATTAAAAGCAATAAATGAACGAACGAATAAATAAATATAAAAACGATTCTTTTTTATTCAATTTTTTCATTTTCTCCTCGATTTTTAGAGTCATGAAGTGCAGTCGTGCTGGCAATCCCACTGTCAATGCCCAACGAAGACGGTCAAGACAAGGAATATTATCTATTTTTTAAGCAAAGAGAAGCCGCCTGCTCTCCTCAATAGCCAGCCAATCGAACTATGCATTATGAACGCTGTTGCTTTTTTTTGTTTTTATATCGTAACATTCAGGTTAAAATAAGGTTACACTATCAGTACGGTACAATACCGCGGTCAAAATACACTTTTCATTGACAAAATCGGATCGAGTAATTCCAGCAATGCAGGAACACACCCTCCGGATTCGAACCCCTGACTCGTTTCCTGCAAGTCCGCCCCCCTACCCACTCGGCCACCCGACACCTGCGCCTATGACCGTGAGCGGCGCACCTCAATGTTCCACGTCGCTTACTGTACGGCTAACAAGAAAATTGTGAAATCGCTGTAATTCCGCTATATTTCCAGCCCAAACCTTTTGCAGGATAGGTTCTAATCATGACATGGCAGTTCCAGACGTCTGTTTTGCTTTATCGTCCGTTCTGAAGTGATACGATTTTTTGCAATTTTCGACCTACCCAGATGTCCGCAGGAAATTTGAAAACCACTACGTGCTTTTCTTACTGTCCCATACAACCCTCAATAGGTCACTTTTCAAATTGCCACGGGACGCTCATTGCCTCCCTTGCAAGTGCAAAAAGGGTGAAATATCGACCTACTCGGAATTGATCCGGATTATACCTAACCAATTTTTCAGATAGAAGCAACCCGAAGAACAAATCAAAGAAAACGATAAAAAATCGCGGAATTGTGCCTCTGCAATCGCTTCAAAATGTTCAGATTGCACGAAATCAGTATTACGTGCTGCTATTTTTCAAAGCCCGACTAAGGATGCTAACCTATAAAAAATAGGAACGCTTTCTCTGTTTTCACAAAGTTTCTACAACCCAGGTAATATGAAGAAAATCGCTTGATCCGAATGGAAAGTGACGGACTTATGGATAAATGAATGAATATGATATGTACAAATGGATCCTCAGTTCCGAAAGTTTCTTTGCTACATTTGAAGAGAGCTTTATTCAGTGAATTCAACAGCATCAAATTTTCCCATGGAAAGGAGCGTAGGATGGTTTAGCGACGGCCTGAAATGTGACATTCCCAGACTTTGGAATGCTATGACTTTAAATTTAAGAATATTAGGCCATGTTTGGGTAATGATAATGAGCACAACAAGCTGAATTTAGATCTGTTAAGAAAAGTAAACAATTCCGAATTTCACTGGATTTGCTACATGGTCCAAAGGAGACGACGATGGCGGTTTCAGAGTGGTCGTAAATCAATTAAGGTTCCCCGGATGAAAATGCTTCATAAATAGGTGACGAGTTGCCAAGCTGAACGTTGGCAACTCGTCACCTTTGGACCATGTAGCAAGTTTGAGTTATTAATGTTTGTGTGTGTTTTTTATTGTTTCTTTATTATATGCGTGGCTACCACCATGCTGTGAATAAATAAATAAATAAATAAATAACAATGCGAGGCTTTGCGACGGAGAGGAATATAGGTCACCGTACTACTTTTAAGCATACACTGGCCGTTTTTCAACTCAATAGGAAGGTGAGCCCGAGGTGATTTCGGATATCTTACTAATCTTTCTAACCACTCAATTTGAAGAGCGTTATTGAAAAGCGGCGGAAAAGGCGTTTTTTCCGTCCACATACCAAAAGTTACGGCCGGTATTGTAACATCTAAATATCTAAACAGATTAAATAACGCGCAGTATCGTTGAGTAGACAGGAGCAGATCACCACGATCCAAGTCCCTTGTACGCCGCTGCTGTGCGAATTTCATTATCAATGTGGGTGCTTAATAAAAAGCCCAAATTTTTATAAAATTGCTAGTGGGCAACACCCCGGAGTTTCTTTCCCTGCCCGATTCTGTGCTCTCCTCCGCTGACGCAGAGGAGGTAGGCAAGGGAAGGAGCTCCGGGGTGTGGCTCATCCTAGCACGAGTGAGTCAGATAAGCCACACCCGGGAGCTCCTTCCCCTGTCGACCTCCTCCGGGTCAGCGGACGAGAACACGGTGCCCGACATACGCCTGGGAGCGCCTGGGGTAGTGGTCCCGCAGCGCCGGCGGCGCTCTGCTGCTATTGGTGGAGGGGCGTGGCCGCCTGACCGCCCCGCCACGATGCGGCGGATGGCGCGACAGGTCGGGCACGAGCCCGCTTAGTACCATATTCTGATTAGGACTGCTTTTGAAGTTCTATGTTCAAAGCAACCGTCACCGAAATTGGACGAGTTGTCGCGGTTCGACTGCTGCCGACCGGAACGGCTAGTGACGTCATACGCGCGCGGTAGCCGTGTCTTCCTGCTGAGCGCGCAAAAGCGCGAGGGTGTGTGCCGGCGAGTGTCGACCAGTTTTTCGGCTAGCATGGAAGAAGGAAAGCAACTGAATGAGACACGTCTGGTGTCTCCTGGTAGGGAAGTGGGAGCGTTTTTTAGCAAAGTGCGGGTGGAATGGGACTGAATCGTCTCAAGTGAGTGAAAGGAATCTGGTGATGAAAATCCGAAGCAAGATTGCGGTCGCTATTGACTAGAAGTCTTTAAAGGAAGTGCTTGCAAGCTTCTGTTTAACGGGAGGTGATGGGACAAAAACTTAAATGCTCCCCTCCACATTCTCTAATTGACTACTTCTACAAGAAAAGACTGGGTGTATATGTTAACCGTAGGTTTGGAAATTGCATAATACTCGAACTACAATAAGAACAGAGGAAAAGCAGGAAGAAGTCGGGGAGTATGTGGAGAATAATCCTATAAGGGGAGACAACAGGATGAAATGGCGGCTCCAGTGAGTATATAATGTTTACAGTGCCTTTTCCACGGGTTCTCCATCGTGTCACATCGCTTCGGGTTTCGTTTCTAGTTGAGAAGCTTGAACACTGTCAACATTTCGCGCCCCGCGTTGAGCCATGCCTCTCCGAGTGCACGTCCGCGTTTCAGCGCCGCGACATCGCATGCGGCTAGCGCGCGACACCGCGTTGGATAAATGTCCTGGAGCCACTACCGCATTATAAAAATCCGACTCCTGACTTTGACACTGACCAACAGGGCAGATTTGAAACGCGCGCGTGTTTCCATACTTGGCCCACGTGTGAATAATGAGCTCACGGTCGCGATGAACGAGTCTTCAAGCACGATGACAGCTCATGAATTCTACAGGGACTGAGGCCGACTATATCATGCTAAGACCGGTTGCATTGACACGTTTTGAAGGTTACATTGAAACCTTTGCGAGAAATTATAGGGAGGAATGATTTTTTAAGAAGGAGTGAAGGAGGTAATCACGGCTCATATCCTCCGGATAACATAACTTCTCGAACCACACTCCAGAACTGTCTAAAGATGGACGAAAATCTCCCTCCCCTCTCTGGAACTTTCGGAGCCTGACTAGTCAACTGAATGTGCTCATAATATGTACTCGTAATAGAGGTCTACCAACGCTTCTAATGGTAAGAACTTGTTGGCCATATGTGTTTTGGTTCCCTCTCCATGAGCTCACAAACACATTCCCACTCTCAACAGTAAGACCTTCCGTATAATGAAGAGTGCATGAAGCACCTCACAAGTCACAAACATGTTAAGTCAGTAATATAGCCAGGAGCAAATCCTGATACTAGCTAGAAAACTGAAAGCAAAGGAGGAAATTTTCCTCTGCTCTCAGACGTAGGCTCCGACATTTTGTTGCTGGGCTTATTTTGATTTCATCCTAAGTTTTTTAGGGACTACAACAGTAGGATTCGTAAGCCATTACTTATGTTTTCTTGATGCTTTGTTTCACCACTTGTCTCATTCTCATTAGTGCAATAATATGTGCATGACATTCCTCCACGTGCCGCTCTGTAGTAAGACTATAAGGGTGGTCACCTATATGATACCTAGATCGGTTTCACCTTTTCATGGATAAAAAATAAAAAAAGTGAATAAAAAATCTGCATTAGCGGCATTTCGTTGTTTTCGGAATATGGAGTCCGGCATGGGGATTAGCTACAACAACGAATTAAGCTAAATTAAGTGTCACACTCTTAAAGAAAACCTTCGCTCCAAAAGAAGAAGGAGAATTTCTCGGCAAATTGCTAACGTTATAAAGGATAAAGGATAATGGACGACATCAATCAATCCCCATTTGTACGCACCACGCATTCTACTTTTACGGAATGTAGTGGAGGCAATTTGAATGCGTATTTCGCCAACACCATGACCTGCGGTGACCAGCCGATGAACAAGTCAGTGTTTTATCCTTATCAAAGTATGGCACCATTCAACGACCCCGAAGGAATGGAAGGCTCGGTTGGTCTGGGCGAAAACTCCAAGGCAGGAATCTGAGATGGGATCAGGGGTGTGTGCTGACTTTCCGCCGGTAATTTTTTACCGCAAATTTTTAACGCGGAAATTCGCCGGTAAATTCCGGTAAATTCGGTGAATCCGTTAATTTTTTTAAAATTTAATATTTTCTGAAAAACAACTGGTTTTAAGCGTCGGTAATGTAAAAAAAAAGCATAAAGCTTTTCACAGAAACATAACCACGTTCAGAAAAACCATAGCATCCTCATTTTATCATGCATACGTTATCCTAAGCAAACAAAGCAAGAGAAGCCTAACAATGCACAAGTGTAATGATCTATATGGTGAGTGCTTTAAAAAAGATAGAAGCCTAATCAAAACTCTAGAACAGCTTAATTAAACTCAAAAACGTTTCTGGAACATCCGACATTCAATCGAATATTGCTATATTTCTTTCTGGATTAACAGTTTAACTGCTTTTTGAAATTATCACAATTATCATCGTTTCATTCGATGAAGGAATGATTTGCACCTTACAATACCACTTTTTTGAACTATTAAACAGAACTTTCGAGCAAAGCCAGACACTTGAGAAAAAACAACGAAATGTGACATGATAACGAATTTCAAAATCCATCGGCACGCGCGATGGCTTCCCGTGCCCATCGCGGGCATGGCATACTTTTTCGCGCTGCGCGCGGTGTTTAGCGTTGGTCCTAGGCGGATCGCCGACGCGCTTCCTTGCAGAGCGATAGGCGATGCGACGAGCGCAGAAAGATTCAAATTCTTTCGCGTCGCTCTGCAAAATTTGTCGCCGGAATTCCATCGCGGCGACGGGAAGTATGCACGAGGCCTAAGAGTCCACCAGATCAGGTAGACTAACGGAGTACATTCCGATGCCTTACATCTTGGACTAAATTACGGGAACAAACATGGGCGTATCTTCTCGTTATTCCTCTGGCGATCGCCTGTCGTGTGGGAAATGTCAGCGCGAGGTACTATTCCAGTGGAGCGCGCTTTCACACTGGACCGCATCATCTCCGCTTCCTGATATGGGCATGTTTTATGGATGTTTTAATGAGGTTGAGGACCACGAACGCTAATAGCAAGTTATCAGAGAAGATAGAGGCAATCACTTCTAAAGTGATATCGGTAGTGTGTTTCCTTCTCCATTCGATAGATAGGAACATGATTTTGTATGAAAAAAGTCGTTAAATTTTCCGGTAAATTTGGGAATTTACCGGAAACTTTCGTTAAAAAAATTATCACGAAAATACCGGTAAATCCGTTAAACCGGTAAATCGTTAACCGGTAAACGCACATCCCTGGATGGGATGCACGCGACAGCCGGCTCCTCCTCCGACACGCTCCACGCACCTCGCTATCGTTGTGAGAAGGAAATCAGTTGGGCTAAGGCAAGCTATGTGGTGAAGGGTAAGCGATGATTCTTGGCTGTGAGTTCATGCGCCAGGAACAAAGTCCTCGGACAAAGTTTTAGCTCGACAACGCAGCTTTCTACTCGCTTAATCTGTGCGCAATTAAAATAGACCTAACAATGCCAGAGAACGAGCAGCACAATTTGGGAAACCCACTTTAAATCGCATATGTTCCAACGGTGCCATCGCGTATGGAATACCGCGATAGCTGAGAACACTTCCTCCTTTTAGGGTTTCGCCTTCAAGCGTAGTAAACAAATGGCAGCGTAGAAGTAGCAGTAAAATAGCAGCCAGCATGAGTATTCTGAAAGGGTAAGAGGCTTCAAGATGAGCGTTGGTAGAAGACAAAAGCTGCATGAGCGGACAGTTATCAGCATGTCGCTATCTTTGGGTCATTCGTGCTCTCGCAGTATTTGCCACATATTGGCGATGTCGCTCTGTGAGAAAACAATCTCGTTGAACTGCGACACTCTTCCCTTCTGATAGCCAAAAGCCTGTTACAATCGCCATGTGCAGCAGGATGAAGGCAAAGTGAGACCGGTTTCAGCGCTTTGTGTCACCACAAAGTGCGTTGGATGACCTTGCGACGTCGTCAGCGAAGCGTAGGTGGCGCTGTTGTCGGCTGTTGATCCTCACTCTCATCCGCTTTGTGGCTTTCGAAGTACTCTGTACATCAATTAACAGATGTCAAGCACGGACACAAATCGTGGCTACTTCAGTGCGCGTGGAACAGGCGTTCTCGCTTACAAGAAGACAGTGAAGGTTCGTCATGCCTACCTAAATATCCTACCTACTACATTTACTTCAGCTAACACGTTTATCTCAATGTCAATCGCAAAGAATGGAGGACCAACACCATAGGACGCCTCGGGTTCGGGGGCGTATGTCAGTCGGTTGATTCTAGGAGCTTAGTCATGGACGATTGTCAGCGAATTTGTAGCCTAGGCAGCAGATCGGTACCTACAGGGATGCGCGCCTGTGCACGTTAGCGGGACTCAAGGATGTGATTTATTTTGACGCGGATGTGGTTTATCGACCACATCTCGGAGTTTATGTGGGAACACTGGCACGGTTCCCTATAAAAGCCCAGGCCGGTAATCCGTCAGGGTATGGGTGGGGACCATGTGCGCGAGCGTCGTTAATCATAAAACTTGTTATCGACGTCGGAAGACGTGGCGCAGACGTCATTCAAAATGTTTCGAAAATCAGAAGGAATGCCACAAACGTCGTGCAACGCGCATTCGATATCAAGAAGACGTTCACAGACGTCACGCGTTCAGAACCCCAACGCACGTGGCGCAGCGTCTACGACACGTCTTCACACTCGCACGCTTATTGCACGAGGCCTCTGTCACGTCTTCTGAATCCAGATGCATGTAGTACGATGTCTAAGACATGGTGTGCGATACGTTTTCTGAATCCCGACGTACGTTGCAAGACGTCTGCGATCTGAATCCGGATGCTCGTTGCACGACGTGTGGCACTCGCCTTTTGACACAACACATGTTACGACACATGTTGGATTATGTTTGCGAACGTCTTCTGAATACCGATGCACATTGGATGATGCGCCTAGAGACTGCTTGTTTCGAGTTCTGAATAACCCTGGTGTTCCTTATTCATTCTCTATTTCTAATTCCTTTTAAGCAGGAGTATATGTACTTCGAATGTTCTTAGATATTATATTATGCCGTAGTGACCCACGTGTGCAACGAATATGAAGGCGTTGGTCTACAGCTGGATCTTACAAGGGAAGGATCTGAAGCGTATGTCTGAACGGTGGGAGCGACTCATATAGGGAGGAACCCCATGCCTCAGTTAGTATAAAAATGTGTTTATTTTTTGCCTAGTCGTTAAACGCAAGGAGTAGGGGATCCTTGAAGTCACAATGGAATACGGCGCATCACGAGTTTGGCGGTCTTGTACGCCCGCGATGCCTCCGCCGGCAAGCGGCTCGGGGCGCAGTGGAAGTGACGTGCTTCATGCGAGGAAGCTTGAGGGTTTGGTTCTTCTGCGCTGCTCTATTTTTGCATTTCAACTGACTGGTTGAGATTTGGGCGATTCTGACGTCTATAATATTTTCAGACTTTTTATGCCTTATTTTCAAGCTGAATGTTCGGGTATTCAACGTGATGATGTATAAATGTTCAACATTAGTGATACACAGGTACAAAGTGCACCACTGGGCACAATACGTGCAACGTATAAAGGCTACAGGCTCCGCACAGTTTGTTTTCCTATATGGGCCAATGATCTCGGAAACAACCAACCAAAAGAGACCAGGATGTGACGTCGGAGGTGGTTCAAGTGGGAAACGCGGTCTGTTGATCCCGCAAATTAAGCTAAACGGCATCGATACACTCTTTCCCTCATCTTTGCCTTTCACCTCGAAATCAGAGGTCTGTTGGAGGTTTTCTAAAACCTAACGCCAACAATGTCTGCTGATCTCCAGTGGTGATCCACCTGCTCACGCTGAAGTGTGGTCCACCTTTAAACAAGGAACCTCCGAGGGAAAAAATCAAGCTGGCCGAACGGATGGCCAGCATACTGAAGAACTTCGAAGCCCGTCAAATTGAAGTTGACGAAGACGTTGTGGCTAATAATCCCGTCAGTAGTAAAGAAGTCGCTAGAAAAGTACTCTCCACAGCGTACAGCTGGAAAATGCGCAGCAAACGTCTGAAAACGGTATAGAGGTCAGAATCCCCAAATTTCAACCAGTCAGTTGAAGTGCAAAAATGGAGCAGCGCAGAAGAACCATACCCTCGACCTTCCTCGCATGAAGCAACGTCACTTCCACTGCGCTCCCAGCCGCCTGCATGTGAGGCATCGCGAGTGCGCCGTATTCCATTGTGACTTTAAGGACCCCCTATTCCTTGGTTTAAACGACTTGGCAAAAATAATCACATTTTGCTCCCTATATAATTCTCTCTCCCCCTTCAGATATACGCTTCAGACCCTTCTCTTGTTAGTCGATGTCCATGGGAAAAGGACGAGTTTCTGATGGGTGAGGGACGTTCTGCCTAAAAGCGGCGCGGGCAAAGAGGCGGGACAGTGCCTGCGGAGGCAATTAGCGTCGACTCGCGCCGTGGCACCCGCCGCTTCGCGCTCAGCCAGGCAGCCCTCGCTGCGGAGGCGATGGTGACCCAGCCAACCACGGGAGCCTGTAGGTCAACCAGATTTGGTATGATTACAATCGATAGAGGGACAGGAGGCTCGGACGGCTTGCATTGGCAGTCCAGAAATTGGGATTGATCTGTACTCATCCATCTCCTATATCAGAATTTCGACATCTATCGAATGAGCCAGGAAAGAATCTTGTCTCGACAACCCTTACAACAATTTTTCTAGGGCGCTGTTTAACTTTCGTTAAATATCAGTTTTTATTTATATCAGAATTAACTACGAGGCATGCTTCCGGGCTACTGATGTGAATTCTATCATCTCCTGCATTCCTGCATCATATCCTATCTTAATAACCTTTAAGGCTCCGTTTATACTTCGTCGCGGCGCGACGCGATGGCCTCGCAATGAGGCCAAATTGATCGATCGCGTCGCACAATCAATTTGGCCACTATACGTGGGGTCCTTCGTCAGCAATGGCAAGAAGGCCTACGAAGCTCGGAGCTACGGGAGAAGTCGCAATTAGCAGACCCGCTGCAGTACATGAAGAAGTCCAAATATCGCTGGGCCGGACACCTGCTTCGACGAAAGGACGATAGATGGAGTCTCCGTGTCACAGAATGGCTCCCGAGAGACCATAAGAGACCACTGGGACGACCGCCAACGCGATGGGCAGACTCATTCTCAAGATCTTTCAGAGAGCGGAGTCTGCCTCACTGGATGCAAGCAGCCAGAGATCGAGCGGTCTGGAAGAGTTGTGGTCCCCGCTGAGAAGACCTCCAGCCGACAAAGGACCATCAAAGTATTAAAGTAAGTAAGTACGTGGGGTCGCGTCGCGCCGCGACGAAGTATAAACGGAGCCTAAGGCGGCTTTTTAAGCTTTCTTTAATTTCGTTAAATATCAGTTTTTATTTATATCAGAATTAATTGCGAGGCATGCTTCTATACTACTGATGTGAACCCTACCACCTCTACTAGACTTTCGAGATCTTTCGAATCTATCTATCAGAAATTCACAAAAAGATCTATCAGAAAAGAAACCCTTAGAGGGAATTTTGGCACTAGTTAAAAGTTCCGACTCCACCGACAAGACTTCGGTCGAAAAAAATTTTTTCGCTGAAACTTTGTCTAGGGGGGTTATTTGGGGTGCTGATCACGAATCTGACATCCGTTTTTCACGATTCGGCCGGAGACCACCCATACCGTTAACATGGGTGGTCCAGGCAGGGTCACCGATTTCGCTGAAACTTCGTCTAGGGGGGTTATTTGGGGTGCTGATCACGAATCTGACATCCGTTTTCAAAATTACGGCCGATTACGGTAGGTTACGGTAGGTACGGGTGACTAAGGCTGCCAAGGTCATGATCGCCGATTTCGCTCAAACTTCGGCTAGGGGGGTTATTTGAGGTGCTGATCACGAATCTGACATCCGTTTTTCGTTTTAAGCTGGAGTACGGTAGATTACGGTGGGTACCGGTGAGTAAGGTATTGGTCACCGATTGCGCCCAAACTCCAGCGTAAAACGAAAAACGGATGTCATATTCGTGATCAGCACCTCAAATAACCCCCCTAGCCGAAGTTTGGGCGAAATCGGCGATCATGACCTTGGCAGCCTTAGTCACCCGTACCTACCGTAACCTACCGTAATCGGCCGTAATTTTGAAAACGGATGTCAGATTCGTGATCAGCACCCCAAATAACCCCCCTAGACGAAGTTTCAGCGAAAAAAAAAATTTCGACCGAAGTCTTGTCGGTGGAGTCGGAACTTTTAACTAGTGCCGGAATTTTTTTCAGGCGCTCTTTATTTTTCGCTAAATATCGGTCTTTATTCACATATATATTAAATGCGAGACATGCTTCCAGGCTAAAATTGGACGAGGATTCCGATTAGATAGACGAGAGATCTTTTAACAGAAGTTTAAAGCGTTAGTTTCAACATGATGTCTCTTTAGCATTTCATAACTGATTTTTTATGGAGCTTTATAATGCACACACCATATATATGGAGACTAAGACTGAATAGGTTGTTCATCAAATCTAATGTCCACCGAGAACAAATTTCATCACGCAATGCTTCAAATTGCTCTTCCAGTCGTTTGTGGCTTCTAGCAGTACTTTGACCTCGCCTTCCACAGGCAATGTACCTGCATAGCCAATGTCTCCTCCACCAATTACCGAGTTAGGAAACACTCATGAAGTGCTTTGAGAAAACTAGAGTACTTCTGTGTTCTTAGGACTACCCACTGTCAAATCGAACTCATCGTGCGATTTAAAACTGGAGACGTGCTCTACGCACTGAAGGATCATAATGTTGTTTTCCAAGCGTTTGAGCTCACTTGGGTTACGCTCTCTCGTCTATCTAGTTATATACCTCGCAATTTCAACCTGGAAGCATGCCTCGCAATTAATTCTGATATAAATAAAAATGATATTTAACGAAAACAAAGAAAGCCTAAAAAGTTGTCTTAAGGGTTATTTAGACAGAATAATTTTCGGCTCATTCGATAGAGATGAAAATTCTGATACAGGAGGTGGCAGAGTTCGCATCAGTAGCTTGGAAGCATGCCTCGTAGTTAATTCTGATATAAATACTTACTTACTTTGATACTTTGATGGTGCTTTTGTCGGCTGGAGGTCTTCTCAGCGGGGACCACAACTCTTCCAGACCGCTCGATCTCTGGCTGCTTGCATCCAGTGAGGCCGACTCCGCTCTCTGAAAGATCTTGAGAATGAGTCTGCCCATCGCGTTGGCGGTCGTGGTCTCTTATGGTCTCTCGGGAGCCATTCTGTGACACGGAGACTCCATCTATCGTCCCTTCGTCAAAGCAGCTGTCCGGCCCAGCGATATTTGGCTTCTTCATGTACTGCAGCGGGTCTGCTAATTGCGTCTTCTCCCGTAGCTCCGAGCTTCGTAGGCCTTCTTGCCATTGCTGACGAAGGCTTGTCCTCAGAAGACATCTCTCCAGTGCACGATGCGTAGTTTGCATCGCTCTGGCGATTGTCTTGTTGTCGGGCCAGGCTTCCGTCGCGTAACACATCACAGGCAGTACAGAGGCGTTGAATATCGAGGCCCTGAGGCCGGCATCCTTGACCTGATCGGTGACTTCGCGAATCGAACTGAAGGCTGCCCATGCTGCGCGTCTCCTGCGGGCGATTTCAGGAGCGAGGTCATTATCCATGTTCAGCTCTCTTCCCAGATAGACGTAGGAGTCGACCTGTTGCAAAGCGACTCCATTTAACCTTACGAGTCCCATGTCACACCACTGGTTGACCATAAATTGCGTTTTGGACATATTCATGTCCAATCCAATCTTCGCACCTACCACATTGAGCTCGTTCAGCATTTCCTCGACTTCTGCCGTGCTGGTAGAGAAGAGAACAATATCCTCGGCGAAGCGAAGGTTGCTGATCCGTTTACCGTCGACAAGGTAGCCTTTGTCGTCCCAGTTCAAGTCTTTCATGGCATCCTGGAGTGCCGCTGTGAATAGATTGGGAGAAATCGTGTCTCCCTGCCGTACTCCTTTCCCGATAGGAATTTTAAGCTTTCGGTCGAACAACTGGATGGTAGTCGATGTGTTCGAGAAGCATTCGTCGAGAAGTCGGATGTAGGGCTATGGTATACCAGCATGCACAAGCGCGTTCAGAACGGCGTTGATTTCCACAGAGTTGAACGCTTTCCGATAATCCACGAAGACAAGGACAAGTGGGAGGTGGTATTCGCGGCTCCTGTCGATGAGCTGTGAGACAGTCTGAATATGGTCCATGCAGGAGAAATCCTTGCGAAACCCTGCTTGCTCCACTGGCTGATACTCATCCAAGCAACGCTCCATGCGGTTAAGCAGTATCTTGGTGAAGATCTTGTAGACAACCGAGAGAAGACTTATGGGTCGATAGTTGTTGATATCCTCCTTCTGACCTTTTTGAAGATTAGAACTGTTTTCGACTCCTTCCATAAGTCCAGAATCCTACCAAGTCGAAAGTAGTGGTTGAAGTGCTTGGCAAGAAGTGAGCAGAGGGCACTGCCACCCGCACGAAGGAGATCAGCAGAAATGCCGTCCGGTCCGGGAGCAATGCTCGGCTTCATCCTTCTGATGGCATGAGCAACTTGGGAGGAATGGGAGGTACTTCCTCAGCTGGTGGCATCAAGCATTTCGGGACAGTGATGGAAGAACGGAACAGATCTGTGTAGAATTCTTGAACGATGGCCTCCATCGCTCTTCGAGGCGTTTGCGTTGTTCCATCCTTATCCACAAGGGCTGACATTATTGCCTTCTGATCGCAGAGATCTCGTTTGCAGCGCTTTATGCTTGAACCTTTCCCAGCGGCTTCTAACAGCTTCAATCTTCCGTAGGCTTGAATGGACTCCTTCACTGCAATTTGACAGGCTTTCGAGATGGTGACTTTTTTCCAGATGGAAGCGTTAGGATCCAGTTTAACAGCTCTTCTTTGCTCCAAGAGCTTAATCGCATGTGCGTTGAGTCTTGAAGCAGACGGTGATGTGGCTTCGCAAGAGCTGCTAGCACATTTCAACAGTCCTTTGGAGAGAAGGTCGTAGTCTTCCGACGGATCTTCAAGAAGATTCCAATCATACGACTTTATTGCATATTCCAGACTCAAACTATTCCAGACCTCAGACTTGAATGTGGGGATCCTCACCGGTGCCGGTTTATGAGTGTCACGCTTGAACATCCTCTTTTTGAGAGTCAGCTTCGCACGGACAAGACGGTGATCCGAGCCGGTGTCAAATGACGGCAGCACGGAGACGTCGAACAGACTCCAGCGTCTGTTTGTAAGAACATGGTCGATCTCCGAACGTGTTTCTCCATTTGGGCTTTCCAGGTCCATCGCCGGTTTGAAGGCTTCTTAAACATAGAATTCCCGTGGAAAAGACGGCACGTGGATAGAAAATCTAACAGGCGCTCTCGCGTTTTCATTCCTTAAGGAAGTTCCATGTGGTCCTAGCCTCCATTCGTCGTGATCATTCGTACTGACGGTAGCGTTAAAGTCCCCAACGACAACTTTGTAGTAGCTCTTCTCGTCGTTGACAGTCCTTTCGAATAGCTTGTAGAATTCCTCCTTTTCTTCGCCTGTGGCCGCAGATGTTGGAGCATATCCATTTATGATGGAGATGGTGTTGGAGCATATCCATTTATGATGGAGACCAGTCGTACGTCGGCCTACCGGCCGCCTACGACTGGTTGGTGGCTTCGCCCCCAAACCCCGAGAATGGGACGCCATGGCCGCTACGGGTTTCCTATTCTTCCCAAGGCCTTCTGACGTTTATGTTAATCGAGATGGATCGATTGATCCGACGTCAGATTCGTGTTCAGCGACCTCGATTACCCCAGGGCCAAAGTTTCGCGCCACTTGAGCGCCATCCTCAAAAAATCGATAATATCGATCGATATCGATTGGTCGACTTCAGATTCGTGTTCAGCGACCTCGATTACCCCAGGGCCAAAGTTTCGCGCCACTTGAGCGCCATCCTCAAAAAATCGATAATATCGATCGATATCGATTGGTCGACTTCAGATTCTTGTTCAGCGATCTCGATTACTCCCAGGGCCGAAGTTTCGTGCCGCCGAGGTGTTCGGCACGTCTACGGCTCGCCATGCACGGTCGCCGACGTGTTCGGCACGTCTGCGGCTCGCCATGCACGGTCGCCGACGTGTTCGGCACGTCTGCGGCTCGCCATGCACGGTCGCCGACGTGTTCGGCTGCCGCGCCCCAACTCAGGTGTGACGGACGGACAGACACACGCACACACGCACACACGCACACACGCACACACGCACACACGCACGCACACACACACGCTTGCTGCTTTATATATAGTAGGATGGTTCCTTGACCTTTGGTTTCCAGATGAAGCACAGCTACTAGCGGACTGATGATCTTGTAAGAGTCTACTAAGTGGTGCACTGTCGAATTGACGAGAAATCCAACTCCGCCAATATTCTTTCTGTCCACCTTTGCTCCGATAATGAGAAGCTCGTTGTGGTCGGTCCTTATGGTTTCCGTTCTGCCTTTCGTTTCCTGCAGGGCGATAACGTCGTATTTGATGTTGCGGCTTCTGTAAAGCAGTGTCCGAAAATCCTGCTCAGATGCGATCGCACGACAGTTATAAGTGCAGACGAATAGGCAGTTTCCATGTCGTGGTGGGAGGGAGTTTCCGGTAGTCCGATTAAAATGACGTCCTGATGGTTTAACTCCGAGATCAGATGGCCCCTCGGCGGAGGTGGATGCAACCGACGTCGTAGAACTCCACCTCCGGCGAGCGGAGGACTGGGGCGCGGGTTCAGTTGTTTGAGCCATGGCGGTGGTCTGGTTACTCACATGTTCCTGGCCAGGGATACAGGAGAGCCGCCCGTATACGACAAAGCGTCGCGTACTGCGTGACCGTTTGTGCCGTTAGCCATCACAAAGTGATGTTCACCCCTTCGCCGCGATGAGGTGGCACATGAAGGGGATCTGATATAAATAAAAACTGATGTTTAACGAAAGTTAAACAGCGCCTGAGAATAATTGTTGTGAAGGTTAATGAGGCAAAATTCCTTCCTGGCTCATTCGATAGAGCTCGAAATTCTATATAGAAGATGGTAGGGTTCAGATCAATCCCAATTTCTGGACTGCCAATGCAAGCCGTCTGAGCCTCATATCCCTCTATCGATTATGATCACACCAAATCTGGTCGACCTACAGGCTCCCGGGGTTGGCTGGGTCACCATCGCCTCCGCGGCGAGGGCTGCCTAGCTGAGTTTAACTCTTAAATAATATGAATTGTATTTCAAAAAATCTCTTCGTACAGGTTTGCAGTATCATTTCAGAATGCGATGAAACACTGCTTATTTTCTTCACAGTTTTATTTTGTGTTACTTGCTCTGCAAGAAAGCGAAAAAGCCTAGAAAACGCGAATAGAATGGGTGAGAAGGACAGAAAGGCGAAGAAAAGCGAAGAAAAGTGACAAAGTGGAGGAAAGGTGAGGTTTAGGGGTCGTTCAGAGCATCATCGCGGCGCGACGCGACGTAATGATAATCTTACATATCGATCGAGCGACGTCGCGTCGCCCCGTCGCAAGGTGTTCATAGCTGTTCTGCAGCGAACAACTTATCGGTCGGCGATATCACCATCGCCAGGCGATGAAGATATCGCCTCATTTCAAGTCATCGCATGGTATGGAATTCTTTCCCTCTCAACCTATATCCATCATGATACATGTATCCGAGCGTGAAGCCGGCCTACTACTTCTATAACGCAGTTTTTTAATCTCAGGAATCTTCTGAGGAGATCAAGGGAGCACAGAAGACCGGCAACAACTGTTATTTCTGGTAAGTTTTTTCAAGCTTTTCTACATCTCGGTATAAAAATAAAAATTACCTAATTGGTACTAATTGTTCGACGCAGACAGGGTCCGGGGGGGATGGTGCACAATCAGAGATGGGCGGAATTTCTGTTTTCTGGGAAAATGGACAAAAAATGGGTCAGAAAACGGAACATATAGTTGCAAACAAAATTATATCATGAAAATCCAACAAAAGGAATCCAAAAAGTATTATAGAAGTATTATGAGTTTGATTCCAATGTTTCTAGCGTATTTTAAATTGCAAGCATGTGGTCTGTAGTCAGAATAAGAGGTACTAACATTAACGATGGATCATCATCGTAATATGAGCCGAAAATGTCACAGCAAAAAAAGCAGAGCCGGTATAAGCGGGCTAGAGCCCGCTGCGCACCTGCAAGATATCTTAAAATGAGTAAGTTGGATCGCCAGACCCCGCAGTTAATTACGTTGCCTAGTCCTGCGATATCGTCTCCGTCAGTGGGGAGAACATGGAAACTGCGTTTATGTGAGTGTAAACGACCATGAACAATCTCGGAGCACACCCAAATTTTTTGACCCATTTTTTGTCCATTCTGCCAGAAAACAGAAAAAATCGCCCAAAATGGCCAGAAAATCAGAAAACAGAACTTCCACCCATCTCTGATTGTGACCCCGTCCCCCCACCCGGACCCTATTTGCGTCGAACAATCTTAGTACGAATTAGATACCTTCTAAACCGAGATAGTAGAAAACCTTGAGAAAAACTTACCAGAAATAACAGTTGTTGCCGGTCTTCTGTGCTCCCTCGATCTCCTCAGAAGATTCCTGAAATTAAAAAAAGGACTTCATAGATGTTGCAGATCAGGTTCACGCTCGGATAGACATATGATGTAAGGCATAGGAGATGAGAGATTTTTGCTGAGCGGCTTCCAGTATCCTTCTCTTCCTGTGTCCTTCCAAATCCTTCTGCAATGCCTTTCTGCAACTGGTTTTGGACATCAGTCGTTCCAGGTAAGTTGCTTCGGATTGAGCCTCAGTTCTCTTCTTTCCTCGAGTAGCTTCTTTGTTGTTGTCGATATGCGATCTAAGCTAGTTCTTCGTGAAATTGAAGCCGATTGAGCACAGACATGGAGGCGTTTCAGCAGCAACCCGTAGTCTTCGGTCGGGTCCTCCTCGATGCGCCAGTCATAGTGGAGTACGACTTATCTACTCGCACTGAGAACGTACGATATTTCAAGAAAGCAGCAACCCAAGCGACAATTCGTGGGGTAGCCCAACCATAGCAAGTTTTTCAACGAGCAAGGAGTGCGTTACCCTATCAAAAGCCTTAGAGATATCGAAGTAAATTGCATCAACATATCTCCCTTGATCCAGAGCAGAGGTCCACTTATTAATGTTCTCCAGCACTGCAGTCAATGTCGACATCTGCTTTCGAAACCCGTGTTGCTTAGTGGATATGACTCCCTGATCTTCAAAATCATAGAAGCCTGCAAACAGAGAGGTGATACTGACCGGCCTGAAATTAGAAGGCGCAGTAAGAGGAGGCTTCTTAGGAACTAGTGTAACAAAAGAGTGTCTCCACCTACCAAGTACCTCGGCCCTCATGGAAATCAAGTTGAAAAGATGTTCACGTGGACCAGCAATGATATGACCTACGCTTCTAATAAAGAACAGTGGAATATCATCCGCTGTGTTCGAGTAGGAACGAGCTCACTTTAATAACATGTTAAGGATTTCATATTTGTGCAACCAGGCGGAATCCTTCATCAGATAGAAACAAAAAGCAACTGCAGAATGATGCAAGGACATCTGAAGAGAACGATAAGTAAAGGATCCTTCAAAGGTGTCCGCAAAGAGTTCTGCTTTATCCTTATCAGCTGTGACTGCTGCACCATCATGGGAAATTAGCGTTCCAATACTACTGCTTTCACGCAACCTTGAATTCAGTAATTTGTAAAACATTGATTTGTCCCCGGACTCAATCATTTTCTTCTTAACGTATGAGTGGAATTTTCTCAACCTACGAGAGAACTTTCCATTCAGCACTTGAAACTTTGTCCACATATGAGGTCAAGTTATCTCTTGCCATATTCCAAGCTTCTAGACCCTGGCGAGAAAGCGATTCTACATGCAAGGGAAGCTTACCAGGATACTATCTCAACAGTAGGTCGGAACGGCGAAAGTGTTGTATATGGGCAGAACCGCCTCTCCCTGGGAAGTAACAAACTGCAGGTATCTCGACCCCAATACAACTCTGCGCAAAGTTAAGGGCGACGGAAGTCGCCCCTAACTTTGCGCAGAGTTGTACTGGGGTTGAGATACCTGCAGTTTGTTTCTTCCCAGGGAGAGGCGGCTCTGCCCATATTCAACACTTGCGCCGTTCCGACCTACCGTTGAGATAGTATCCTGGTTAGACATCCTTCCAGGTGTTCCTCGAATAGGCACGAACATAACAATGCAGTGAGCTATCAGCACCACGGCGTTGCCGTCGAGGGTGCGGATTGGATACAACCCGACAAGATCGACCAGACGGTCCAACCTGCTCCACTCAGAAAATCACAGTTTTTCACTGTGCATTGATCAAAACTTAAAAATTTTTGTGGCAGAATTTTAACAGTATATAATAGTTGTTAGTGTTTTACTTGTGCCGTTCGTGGTTGTTATGGTGGACCTTTATTGCCAGGCCTAACGTTTCGACGCTTCCGTCTTCCTCAGAGGCCTGAATGTGGTGCAAATATTAGATAGCGATCTACCCCACCAAGCGCTAGCCCCACTCTAGGGGTTCCGCTTCCTTAGAGAAACCACCCATGAAAGCCCACTCAAAGAGGGATAAACTTACGTTGGATCCACAAAGGAGCCGCAGCTCTCTGTTAGTGCGACCGGGCGAATGAGACTTACTGTGCAGCGACGGATAGAACGGATAACGACATGCACATGCGCCCTTTCCATTCTACAGCTCGCATTTTGGCACAAAAGGCAGAAAGTCATTCGTAATTGACGGGCGTTCCTGACGGTTATTCATGCCAGGGTTTCTTGCAAAAATCCAGAACGCCTCCAATGCTTTCCTTGACGATATTTCTGTTTCTATCGCCAACACCTTGTACCCATTCTCAAAGTCGCTACCGTTATGCTCCTCAGCTCTATGCTTACCGAGAGGTGTTCTGATGTTACCACGTTGTTTACTAGTCAGGTGTTCTTTAACTCGAATGGCTAGTTTTCTCCCTGTTTCCCCTATATATGTGCAGTTATATGTCTGACACTCAATCTGATAGGCTGCTCCCTCCCAAGAACAATCTCCGATCTTGCCGTATGGGCATATAACACAACTATCTGATAAGCACTGGTTTCGTAGAGTCTATTCCTGACCAGTTGACGTTTAATAGTGTCGTTTGGTATGTTGACTAAAACGACATCATTCTGCAACTGGGCTCGAACTATGCTCTTTTGAATCGCAGCAGTAACTTTATCAGATATGAAAGGTACACATAAGGATATCCTGTTATCTCGTGGTCCATTTTGTCTGTGGGAAGCACGAACTCGGCGTCGATACCGTGGCGATACATAGCCATTTTCCATGGTTATTTTCGAAGCCATTCGCAGTGACTCTTGTCGCTCCTGTTCACCCGTACATATCTGCGAGGCCGTTCGAAACATGTTCCTAACGACGCTGCGTTTTATGCTGATTGGATGAGCAGAGGTAGCGTTGATCAAGATGTTTTTCGAACTTGGCTTTCGGTACCACTTTACGCTAAACATGCCATTGGAAACTTTTATCTGTGTATTAAGGTATGGAAGCCAGCCATTCTTTGGAGTTTCCCTTGTAAGCCTAATGTACGCAGACTGTTGATTCAGTAATCGAAAACACTCGTCCATTTCAGACTGTGTTGAAGTCACAATGCAACAGTCATCTATATACCTGCAGTACATTATTGGTGCTCGCGCAAGTACTGGTTCCTCTACTCTGCTCATAAAGCAGATGGTGAGTACGGGCGCTAACCGTTGTCCCATAGCCAGCCCTCTGACTTGTGAATAGTATGTACCCGACCATTTAAAGATGTTGCAAGATAAACATTCCTTCGTCAAAGTCATGATATGCGCTCTAATAAGTCCAAATGTGTTAATACTATCAATATGCCTATCCAGCATTTCTGATAATGCTTGCAAGGCTTGATCGTTTTGAACGTTTGTATAAAGCGATGTCACATCAAATGACTCCACTACGCAGTCACTAGTAATGTTAGAGGTGCGTAGCTTCTCTAGGAATGTTTGCGTATTGGTCAGGTGAGAAGGGACCATGGGCAAAAGCTGGCTTACTATTTTGGTAAGAAACCATGATATTCTATCGGCTGATCCACCCACACAGCTAATGATAGGCCGAATCTTGAAAGTTTCCGCCGACGTGGATAGCATATCAGCATGAGATAGCTTGTGAGTCTTAACAAGGCTGTAGAAAACTGGGCAACAAAGGCTATCCAGCTTTAGTCTACTGATCAACTTCCCATCAATGCCCGCAGATCTTCCTATCGTAACCCAAATACGATTGAGCCGTCTGCACTGCGAAAGAAATTCGCTCTCACAGGTTCGGTAGTATAAGGATTCGTCTTGTAGGTGGAGTTCCGTTATTGCACGGTCGAGTGACTGAGGTATCACCTGTATCACCTGTCGTCCCGTTGATCATCGACTTGCTCGAGCGGGCGCCAGCAGCGTCTCCATTCGTTCCTGTCGCGTGCCAGAGTGGTCCAATGGATCCTCCTCGCTCGAGGGACACGAAGAGCGTCATATCGGTCGTTCAGGGCTTTCACGAAGAAGTCCGACCAACGCGTTGGTGGGCGTCCTGGTGTTCTTTTGACATCCCGCGGAATCCAGTCTGTGACGGCTCTTGTCCAGCGGGTGTCTGCGAATCGCATTACGTGGCCGGCCCACCTAATTTTCGACGACTTGGCCCATGCGACAGCGTCTCTGATCTTCGAACGTCGGCGAAGCTCGGAACTCCGGAGGCCTTCTCTCACTTGCGTGAGTCGTGTCACTCCGAGCATCTTCCTCTCGATTCCACGCTGCGCGACGCTGATCGCGTGTTCATCCTGCTTTCGTATAGCCCAGGTCTCTGAGGCGTATGTTAGGGCAGGAAGAACAGTGGAGTCGAATAGGTGGGCACGGAGTCGGACGTTCTTCGTTTTCTTCACGACTTCTTCGACGCTCTTGAAAGCTCCCCAAGCCGCTCGTTTCCTCCTGCTCAGCTCTGGTGCTAGGTCGTTGGCCATGTTGACTTCGCGACCCAGATACACATAGCTGGAGCATTCGGAGATGTTCGTTCCGTTGAACGAGAATGGGGCATCAGAAACCCATCCGTTCTTCATGAACATCGTCTTCGTAAGATTCAGCTGCAGTCCAACGCTTCCACATACACGATCGAAGTCGGCCAGCATTCGTTCCGCCTGACTGATGCTCGGTGTTATGAGCACGATGTCGTCAGCGAAGCGAAGATGGTGCAGTTGCCGGCCGTCAACCTTCACTCCCATGTCTTCCCATTCTAGTTCGCGCATGACGTTTTCGAGGGTGGCGCTGAAGAGCTTCGGGGATATGGTATCCCCTTGTCGAACCCCTCTCTTCACGTCAATGACGACGTCGTTGTAGAATGGTGAGATCTTGGTCGTGAATCCACTGTACAGCTCTCGAAGGACTCTGATGTACCGAGTAGGAACGCCCTGGGTGAGCAGGGCTTCCATGACCGCTTCAGTCTCGACGGAGTCGAATGCCTTCTTCAGGTCAATGAACGTAAGGCACAGCGGCAGCTTGTACTCTCGCGACACTTCGATGAGCTTCGTAATGGTGTGTATGTGGTCGATCGTGCTGAATCCTCTCCGAAATCCTGCTTGTTCGCATGGCTGTCCTTCGTCCAGCGTTCTACTAATCCTATTCAGGATGACTCGAGTGAACAGCTTGTAGACTACGGACAACAGGCAGATCGGGCGATAGTTGCCAATGTCGTGCACGTCTCCCTTCTTGTACAGCAAGACGGTCTTGCTGGTCTTCCACTGAGATGGAACCTTGCATTCTGACAGGTAGCGTATGAAGAGCCGCGCCAAGGTGTTGATGAGCGCTGGCGGGAGGTTCCTCAGGTGTTCAGCTCTGATCCTGTCAGGACCGGGTGCTGTACGTTTCTTCACCGACGAGATGGCGTGTCGGATCTCGGAAGGGAGAACAGAGGGGATGACGTATCCATCCTGCGGAAGATGGCGTAGGGGCAGGTGGACGTGGCTAGCGAAGAGATCGGAGTAGAAGTCGTGGATGACTTTCTCCATGGTCCTTCTGGAAGAGGTGACGGTTCCGTCAGGACGTCGGAGAGCGGTCATCTTGGTCTTGAAGTTGGCGAAGTTCCGGCGGGCATTGCGGATGCCCAGCCCTGCCTCTGCTGCTTCAGCCAACACTTCCGCCCTTCTCTCCTTCAGATCTTCCTTTATCGCCGCTCTGCATAGCTTTGCAAGCTCGGACGTCAGTTGATAGTTGCCTGACGCTCGTGCTGCTCCACGCTGGCGTATCAGCTCGAGAGTTTCCGGAGACAGGCGTCTCTTGGTGGTCTTCAAGCTCTCGGCTCCCTTAGCACTATCGTGGAGATGGTGCACGAAGCGATCGTATTCCTCGTCGACGTTGTCCATGACGGCATCTTCCCAAAGGCCGACAAGAGAGGTGTAGAGATCCCAGTTGATGGTCGTTCTGGGACTCCTCTTCTTGAACTTAGCGGCCTTCTCTCCTTGACGCGAAAAGCGGAACCTCGCGCGAAGGAGGCGGTGGTCCGATCCCGTGTAGAACTTGGGGACAACGGAGACATCGGTCAGGCAATACTTGCGATTGAAGATGATGTGGTCGATCTCGTTGTGGAACTGGCCACCGGGGGATTCCCAGGTCCATCGTAGGGAGGGAGGCTTCTGGAACTGCGAGTTTCCATGGATGGTCTTGGTCGACATGATAAACTCAGACAGCCTTTCACCTTGCTCGTTCCACTCCAAACCGTGGGTTCCGATGTGAAGTTCTTCCGGCGACCTTCGTGGCCCGATCTTGGCGTTGAAGTCGCCGACGATCACCTTGTAGAAGGTGTGATCTTCCTTATAGAACTTCTGCAGCTCCACGTAGAAGGCCTCGACGTCTTCGTCGTCGTAGTCGGATGTTGGGGCATACGCGACGAACACAGTCAAGGCTGGCACGGAGCCACATCGCTTCAGTCGCAGACGTCCGATTCGGCTTGTCAGAGACTCGTACGAATCGATGTTCATGGCCAAGTGCGTGTTGACGAGGACACCAACGCCGCCTACTCCCCTGCTGTCGCATGTTCCGAGGAACAGCTCTTCTCCGGAGTCGTAGGCGGCGTGTAGGGGGTGGTGTCTTCTCGTCTCGGTCAGTCCGATGACGTCGTACTTGATCTTCCTGGCTTGCATCATGAGGTCCTCGACGGATGCTTCCGACGCAAGCGTGCGGGCGTTGTAAGTACAGATCGTCATCCTAGTCCTTCTCAGTTTGCGCAGCCTGGTTAGGCCCTGAGATTTTAGCAGCCTCTCCGTACTCGTCCTTCCCATCGCTGCAGAAATGGGGGCTCTTTCGGGGTCAGGGAAATGAGGCCCTTTAGTGCTGCTGTGTTTGACTGGAATACAACACGGGTAGCTAGTCAGGCTCTGTCGTGCGGGCGGGGTACTCCGGGCAGCCAGCCAGACTGCCCGAAGGGACGGGGCGAGACTTAAGGCGGCCTCGAATCGCCTTACATGTACTCCCAGTCTACCGAGTGCAAGCTTTTGGCCGAGCCGACATAGTTACAATCCGCACAGTCACGGACACATCCACGCACACTGTGCACGAACATGCCGCTCCCACGCACAAGGAACGCATCGACCCGACACAGCAGGAGCAAGGAGTCCATCCCCTGCATCCCACCTGCGTCTCTGGGCAGTACACGGTCGCATTTGGTTCGCGTTTAATTCCCCTATCCACCACCAGGGGACGCGCCACGTGGCCCTGCGACAAGCGGCCCGAGATCCCTCTTAACAAGAGAGCCCGAAGGCTCTGTATCGAGGGAGATCCGTGGAGTGACTGAGGTATAACGACGAACTCCCACCTTTGTCGCTAACGGAGATACGTATAGTACCATTTGATCTCAGCTCGCGAGCGATACGTATAGTACCATTTGATCTCATAGTTCGAGCCCAGTTGCAGAATGATGTCGTTTTAGTCAACATACCAAACGACACTATTAAACGTCAACTGGTCAGGAATAGACTCTACGAAAACCAGTGCTTATCAGATAGTTGTGTTATATGCCCATACGGCAAGATCGGAGATTGTTCTCATGAGGGAGCAGTCTATCAGATTGAGTGTCAGACATAACTGCACATATATAGGGGAAACAGGGAGAAAACTAGCCATTCGAGTTAAAAAACACCTGACTAGTAAACAACGTGGTAACATCAGAACACCTCTCGGTAAGCATAGAGCTGAGGAGCATAACGGTAGCGACTTTGAGAATAGGTGCAAGGTGTTGGCGGTAGAAACAGAAATATCGGCAAGGAAAGCAATGGAGGCGTTCTGGATTTTTGCAAGAAACCCTGGCATGAACAACCGTCAGGAACGTCCGTCAATTACGAATGACTTTCTGCCTTTTGTGCCAAAATGCGAGTTGTAGAATGGAAAGGGCGCATGTGCATGTCGTTATCCGTTCTATCCGTCGCTGCACAGTAAGGCTCATTCGCCCGGTCGTACTAACAGAGAGCTGCGGCTCCTTTGTGGATCTAACGTAAGTTTATCCCTCTTTGGGTGGGCTTTCATGGGTGGTTTCTCTAAGGAAGCGGAACCGCTAGAGTGGGGCTAGCGCTTGGTGGGATAAATCGCATATCTAATATTTGCACCACGTTCAAGCCTCTGAGGAAGAGGAAGCGTCGAAACGTTGGGCCTGGCAATAAAGGTCCACCATAACAACCTCGAACGGCGCAAAGTAAAACACTAACAACTATTATCTACAATGCCGAGGTTTTATGACGAGAGAAGCTGGAGTCTTTAACAGTATATGTGGTCTGCTTCGGGTAGAAAATAATTAATCCCTCATGAAAAGGGACAATTTTGCATACGAACCGCCCTAATATTGACGATCGCTGCGGATAAGCTTGGTTTTCTACTGTATAATAATCACGACTTAATATTTGATATAGCCCATGTTCATCCTGATGTTCCTTTCTTCAGAAGATTCAAATTTTTTCCGCGAGGATTCCTCCTTCAGTTGCGATCGATGATATCAGAGAGCGTGTAGCAGCTCGTAAACCGCCATCACCCGGAAATTTTTTGGAGCCTTCGAAAAATCGTAGGTCATTGAAAGCTAAATGAGAGCATGGTGGAGGTATAGATTCTGCGCTTTATAAAAAGCAGGCTATAAAATCAACAGCTTCAATGTGATTAAGGGGTCGATATTTTTTCGAAAATGATGCAAAATCGGGACGCCTGATCGTTCCAGAAAAACCTGGCTTTATCACTATGTGTCAAGCATAGGGAACTATTTCGTTCTCTTATCTTGTTTCCTGCAGAAAAGAGAGAAAATTATTTCCGTGACAAGTCCATCCTTTGGTTGTCATTTCGACAACGATTCGAGGAGCGCTTCAAAAAATCTCATAGGGAAAGCACTTAAGCGCAGATGCCGCTCCTGTATAAATGCATAATACAAATACATACAAACATTCCTTAAAAGTCTGAAAAAAGACACCCCTTTGGCGAAACCGAGAGAGTATGACCCCCTTCGATTCTCGATCCTCAACATTGAGCCTGGTTGGAAAGCATCTACAGGGGGGGGGGGGGGGGGGGGCGAGGATATCCTGTATCCTGCACAGTCCTGCATCGCAAAGGTGTACTAAGTCTTCAAACGAAAAATAGAGATGTCGTGTTGTTATCGGCGAAGCATTAATGACTATTGAAGTACCGATTCCGTCCAGTTGCATTGGCAGACTGAGGATCTCAAGCGTGGCTGTTCACTAACACTCAATCCATCAATTAGCAGTTTTTTCCCATATCCAAACCCTTAGCTGAACTTAGTGAAACCAAAAGAATTTGTGACCTGTTTAACACATTTCACAAACACCGCCTTTTCTGATCGAAATTTACCATTCACTTTCATTCGCTCTGAAATTTCCTCCCTCTCTGTTGAGGACAGCGCAATCCTTCCGTTGAGCTCCTCTGATGCCAAGAGCGAATTTTTCATAACCGAGGTCGTCCATAGGGTCTTCCCCTATATTTTTCTTCTAGTGCTCTTCTAGACTGAGTCGTCGTCCACGAGTTCGGATTACTGAAGACATAATTTGTCATGGATGTCGAGATATAAAATAAAATTTATGAATACTTAAACAAATTCATGATATCATCATTGCCATTCCAAAACTAGGAAGAACTGTGAACAACGTAAGAAGGAGAACAGAGTGGGAGGAAACGGCATCGACGATCGAAACACGTTAGAACCATCGCAATAATCAAAAAACTCGCTGACAACCATTAAAACAACCTCGAAGCGCGATTGAACCAGCTTGTGAAAGGAATATAAATGAGGAACACGCTACACCGATCGGTGGTACATTACTGGCCACATGAAAACCGCAACCTGTAGTGAAGATGAACACTTCGGGAGTAACAGCCGTTATCTGAATATGACAGTTTGAAGGGCATCCTCCTCGCGCACCTCCACAACGGCTTCCGCGCCATCGTTGAACCGGTATGAAACACCGCCATCCACAACCTTAACATGCAAGAAGACTAGGCCGCCCACAGCAGATTTTACAAGGATGGCCTCTAACCAGGTGCGCATCATATCCTCGGCTTTTCACCCGTATCTTCTCTGCAAACCCTCTAGGAGTTGTTGGAGGGAATGTGGCATTGAAAATGGGGTCCCGTACTGTGAACGCCATCCCTAAAAGTCTCATATAATAGATCAAGTCTTTAGTGACATTCGTCCTAATCCAACGTACGTAGGGAATCTGGATCAAATATGAGCTGCTGGTTGAACTTCGTGCATATGTCGCTTACGGCTTGCTTGTCATCGGCGGGAAGAGCAACCTGCGATGGACCCTCCACGTGTCTCGATTCCGCCATCACAAAAACACCGCCAATAAAACACTCAATCTGAAAGAGAACTCACGTTGCACTGTTCCGACGTTATTCGCAATAACTCGGAGACACACTGCTCTGTTAACTTGTTAATGTTGAAGTACCACGACGTTGAACCAGTACCTGAACTACGACTATGTGTGTCTTCAGTGTTCTGCTTCCAATTAAGTGATATCCAGTTATACTAAAGGCCGACTAACTTAGCGTTCCCAAAGGAACTGCTTCCACTTGGCGCCAACGCCATTTTCTTAATAACTGAATCAGAATTGTTTTTATAATTTACGCCATTATTTCGTGAATTGAATATTTGCTATAATTGCACGTTTCTCTCTCGTTACTTCGTTGACTTCGCACTGTTTGCGACGAGCATAGAAGCGATTGCGATTTCTTGGCCGGCATTGTAAGTGAAAGTTCTATCAAGCCGGACCTCCGACATGTCGAATTGAATAGATCCGATCAGAGGGCCGAAAAAATGATTCATCCAAGTCCCACGCGTAACCTCGATGAATTAGCAAGAGCAACAAAACCCCAGCAGTTCTGAAGGGAATTCAATATTTGACTCATCAGGAGTTCCGCCACCGGGATACACCGGGAATAATACGATCTCAGGTGACCGGAAAGAAAACTATTCGTTAAAGGAAACAATTATTTAAGAAAATCAGTGGCGCTCTTCTGACTTCGTAACTTCTTTAACTGACCCAGTCATAACGAGGTCACAGGAAAGGTGGTGTTCACATTCACGCACAATGAAAGTCTCTGATCGTCATGCCAGTCAATTGTACTAATTTCAAGCAAAATGATTAGAAACTTAAGGAGAACTCTGAAAGCAAGTGGCACATGACGGTGACATACCTGTACAAATAGCAATGCCGCTGCTCTTCTGCTTAACCATCACTCCACTGTCAATTTGAATCTCATAGTAAGATACCCGAGATGAAAGGCTTTCACCGATGAATACCTCGTTCAACGCAAGCACGGGCAACTGCATTGTCACTCTTTCAGGCGGCGAACGCTGTCGTTTCCTAACAAACTGCAATACGCCTACTTACAAGGAAAAGCACCTTACTTATAGACCTACTTCGATTTTTTCACATTATGGAGGGCATCCTCGTTGCTGGGACTCCTAGGCGTGTGCCCATCCATCCATCGTGAGGTGGCCGGCATTCGATTCAGCTGCTGGTCATGAAGTTCAACAGAGTCACCGACACCAGTCTGCGCATCGCCGCTCAACGTTATACGAATCCGCTGCCGATACAGCCAGCTAAATTCACCTCCTCGTGCCATGCCATGCAAAGTAAACACATCAAGTCATGGTAATTTGCACTAACAACTCATCAAGTGCTGGATAAATCATGAAGAAGAGACTCACTGAAAGTCTCCATCCAGTAGTCGCTGCAGAGCAGAGCGAAAATGCTCCTTAGGCAGCTTGCGCATTAGGCACATATATCCTTCGGATCTTAATCAACAAGAGATTATTTCAACGAGATCGCATTACAGATGGCCGCCAATCCTACCCTTGAGGATCGGTATTTATGCCTATAACGGGTTTATCCCTCTGGTGGATGCGAGATGCTGCGAGCAAAAAAGTCCCATCTCCACCTGCAGCCATCACAGCATCGGCCCAGTTCACAGCGTCCTCTGTGTAGTCGAATCTTTGCACGACTTTGGACTCCACACCAGCTCGTCTAAAAATGCGCAGTTAGTATTGAAAGTTGAGAAGGCGCAGGAATTAAGAACAGCCTTCGAGACGATTTCTTAACATTAGGACACAGCTCCTCCTCCAGCGGTAACTCTCATGTGGTTCCTGCTTTTCCTTTTTTCAACACTTGTGTTGCATCATGCTTCAACATGCATCAGCATGTAGAAAATTAATAAGCAGAAACGAACACATACAGGGTCTCCCACTCCTGCTAGGCTGTCAGAAAAACTTCCGACAACAGTCACTGAACAGTTTCTAACATTTTAACAAGTAACAGATTTCTAAGCACATCCACTCCCAATTGATTCCGAAATCTCACAAAAAATAACTGAAGACTAACAACTCATTGAGCACGATAATATGCCACCCACAAGACCTTTAGCTGTTCCAAGAAATAAGGAACTTACTCAAGCTCTGACTGGATTGTTTGCAAATAGGTGTGGTGAACACGGTGCTTGGCTAGAAGCTGGTTAAAGTCGGAACCTCTACGCCGTAGCTGAAAAATCTTATACTGAATGTGCCTTTCTGAAATAAGCGAAAAACAATGAGGAAATAAATGAATCTGATTAACAAACCGTAACACTAACCAATGACTCGAGCTGCTTGTCATCTATATCGCTATGCACACGCTTCTCGAACTCAAAGCGAGTTATTTTGCTCAAAATGAGCACCCTTTTTGGGCTAAACGAAGGTCTCTGAAATGAAAACATTTTATTAAGGTATTTGTTTTTGCGGTTTTTCATCACCACAAATGGCGTCAACAATGAGGTAAAAGGGATGGAAGTGTGAGGATAATAAAAGGACGACCGTGCCGGTGCCGTCATAATTCCGAGACGGTAGCCAAACACGGGGAATGAGTCACCGCCACCCAGCGAACAGCCGTGTGGTTGCGAACTCTCAAGGATGCTGAAAAGGACAACCAAACTAGTACCGAATGGGTCATCGCCACTCTGAACTGGTCGCCAATTACGAGAAGTGTGTCGCTCTGCAACAACGACGTTCGCGCAGGCCAGCGACGGAGAAAAAGAACATGGAACTACGAGAGGGAACGACGTCAAGGACCATTAACGCACATCTTCCCGTCTCATATAAAAGCAGCCGCAAGGACAACAGTGGGGGTGTCGTGGTTCTCTATGTTCTTCTTCCTCTTCTGCTTCTCCACGGCTGCCATGTGACAAAGAGTGACCGCCTTCTCACATCCCCTCTCCGGTCCCCTTTCCTCCCACTTCCTCTCAACTTCTCTTATTCTTAGTTCATACAACCTCAGTCCTAACTTTTCTTCCTACATGCCATGCTTACTCTTTGCTCTTCACGAACCCACATAGTAGTATTGTAGTTCGATAATAAACTCTTAGTAATAAAATGCGAGTCCTCCTCTAGTCGTAATCGGACTTAGGAATGTCGTCTGGTCACGCCAGCCTCTGGCTCCTTCCGTCGAATCCGCATGTCGGACACCTTCGTTAAGTCTTCGTTAAGGCGCAGTTTCCCGAGCCTTGAAGTCGGAAATGCATCCCGAACCAGGCTCCCTGGGGCTGCTACTTTGCAGGAGGGTGGACACCCTTACCAGGGAAGAGTCTCAGGTGTAGGTCTGAACGGGGAAAATGGTTAGCACTACGAAAATCTCCACCCTTCATATAGTAAAAAACATTTTTTATTTTTTGCTGAGTCCTTGAACCCAAACAGCTACGTGCCCTCGAAGGCGGGTACAGTAGCGCACCGTCAGCACGTGCTCAGGTGCATGCGCGCGCTGTTGTGGGACGCGGCGAAATCCGTGGCGCGCGAGTAGGTGGCTCAGCAGGGTGCGGAGCTTCTTCAGAAGTGCTCCACCAGTTGTTCGACTCCCGTGCTGTGCACTATTTTTGCATTTGTTCATAACCGCTGCATCCTTCGCCAATTGCTTCCTACACATCTACACATTTATTTCACTCTAAAATGTCAAAATGGTCAGATTCGTGGGGACATCTCATGACCTCGGCAGCCTTAGTCACCCGTACCTGATCAGCACCTCAGATTCGTGTCTTCGTACTGCCTTCTGTCATGATAGCTACTGCTGCTTGATTATCACAGTGCCGAGCCACTTCTTCACCAAACAAATTACGTCTAAACGCTTTTAAGCCTAATAGTACTGCAAACATTTCTCTAGCTGTGCTAGATGTGCCCACCAGCTTAGCCGGGAGATAAATATGACCATTTTAATGAGGAGTTGGTGCTTAAGTGGAGTACTCGGCCGCTCTCCGGCTCCAAATTCTGAGGCATTCGAAAAATAAACCACTGCGTCTGACAGTAGATATGCGCCTTCTATAGAATGGCCTTTAATCGTAGAGTTCCAATTTAGCCAACCTGTGATTTCTGATCGCTCTTCACCGGAGAGCGGCCATCTGAAGAATAATGCCGTTCCTTCTCTCTTTTTCTCAGCAATCGCCGACACGACTGCTTTCCACTGTCTTCTCCGACCTGGAGGAATAACTAGACGCATTGAGGCCAAGGTGCCTTGCCATTTGAGTCTCTCCAGGAGAGATGGCTCTCCCATTAATAATAAGCGTCTTGCTAAACGTTTGGCCTTTTCCTTTCTTTCTCTTGTAACATCAATCTTGAACTCCTTTGAATCTATCTCATGACCCAGCCATATTAACTTCTGGAGAGGGCTCCAGGAACACTTCTCCTGGAAGAAGCCGGCATCTTTTACATCTCTTTCAATCGTCTGTATCGATTCTTCGCACCGGTGTGCGGAATCGGCCGAAATCAAGCCGTCGTCTAGGTCTAAAGCAACGTTTATACCTTGCGATCTCCATTTTCCTAGTAGTGGTTTTAGCATTTTGGTAAACACCATGGGGGCGGAAGAAAGGCCAAATGGGAGCACTAAAAATTTATATAGGCACCCCTTCCAACAAAAGCCCAGATAATTAGTACAGTTAGGGTGAATATTGATATGGTGGTACCCGGATTTTAAGTCGAAGGATGCCATAAATCCCTCTTTTGATAACATTGGAAGTACTTTGGAAAGGTCCTCAAATTTTACTGGAAATTTTTCCAGAGATTTATTTAAGCGTGACAGGTTTAAAATTAGCCTCAACTTTTTACCCGTTGCGACCGAAAGAGGATTAATTCTCAAAAGAGAGACATCTGTATCGGTTAACACTTGGAGGCCCCGCTAGTAATCAACTTCTTGACCTCATCGTCCACAAAGGCGCTGTACTGCTCAGCAGAGGCCGCGTTAGCTGTTATGAAACATCTTTCTGGCTCTGTTACAAAATCAAGCGAATAACCGTCCAACAGCACTTTCCTGCTGAACGAATTGATGCCAAGAGAGGACCAAACGTCCACATATAATGTATATTTCCAGCTCTGAAGCTTAACTGACCTCTACTGCTTTCCAGGTGCTCTGCACTCCTGCGCGAAGTGACCAAACCGGCCACAGTTGTAGCACATATCCCTTGGCTTTCCAGAATGCTGCTGCGATCTGGAACTTGGATAGGCAGACGATTGCCTTCCCTGGTAGAAGGGTGAGGCATTTTGAGGAGCGTGTGCCCACGACGCACCCCCGTATCGAAAGGGCTTCCTTTTGAGGAATGATTCGTTGAAGCGAGATTTCCACGTGGTAGTTCTCTCTCTGACGGGTTTCTTCGTCTCCTTCTTCTGCGTTCGAATGAAACCCGCTATAATAGGGTTAGACATCTGGAGGTTTTCCGCTCTTGTGTGATGATCGTAGAACTCGAATACTTCTGGCTCCTTATCAGCGATCACTAAGAGCTCGTTCCGTTGAGCTAGCATCGTGATTGCCTTGTTTAGAGAGTCCTTGACACTGTGCTCAGGCAGAGCTTTCAAAACAGCTTCCAGAATATTGAGCACACTGCTGTTGAACTCAAACTGACGACTTAGTCCCGTCTTCGTAAATAACGGCTTCGATGAGGAACTCATACCTGTGCTAGTAGCCACTGCCACTGGATCTGCTATCCTTCTAACTTCAGCAATCAGATCCTTCCAGTCTGCTCGACTCAACGGGAATACTTCGTCGTCTGCTTCGGGCCTAGCAGCAACATCAGCATTGTCGTCGTTGTCGTCCATGATATTAACGTCGTCGTTGTCGTTCATTAGAGTAATAGTGGGACCAACCACTCTCGAGCTGCCGAAATAGCCGGAATGGGGACCACTGACCACTGACCCGCCTTTTCGGCGGGTTCCCCCTTGGGGACGCTCTTTGTGGCGAACTCAAAACCCCATTTTTTTGGTATGGACACGTCCTCAGAAGAGCAGAGGATCACCCCATAAGGTTGGCCTAGATTTCGAGGCACCCGGAAAACGTCCGAGAGGAGCCCCAAGGAAAAGGTGGAAGGACGTCATAAAGAAAGTCGGTGCCACGGCAGATGGAGCCCTTGATAGGATGAGGTGGCGACAGATCACAAGAACAGCGGACCCTGCGACTGCGCGGAACTAAACGCTCAGGAGGAGAGAGAGTACTTTCACGACTCTAAAGGTCGAGGAGAGCTCGAAAAAATTCGCCCATACTTCCACTAGGGGGTTATTTTGGGTGCTGATCACGAATCTGACATCCTTTTTTGAATTTTCGGCCGTCTACGGTAGATTACAGCAGGTGCGGGTGACTAGGGCTGCCGAGGTGATGAGATGTCCCCACGAATCTGACCCTTTGACAATTTAGAGTGAAATAAGTGTGTAGGAGATGTGTAGGAAGCAAACTGGTGAAGGCGGCAGCGGTTACGAACAAATGCAAAAATAGTGAATAGAACGGGAGTCGAAGAACTGGTGGAGCACTTCTGAAGAAGCTCCGCACCCTGCTGAGCTACCGACTCCCTTGCCACAGAGCCTTTCGACGCGTCTCATTCAACAGCGCGGGAATGCACGTGGGCACGTGCTGACGGTGCGCTACTGCGCCCCGCCTTCGAGGGCCCGTAGCTCTTTCGGTTCAAGGACTCAGCAAAAACGAAACATGCTTTCCCACTATATGAAGGATGGAGATTCTCGCAGTACTACCCATTTCCCCTGTTCAGACCTACGCCTGAGACCTTGCCCTGGTTAGAAAACTGGTGAATTGCAAAGGGGCGAAGCAGCTAGTACAATTCAAAAAGTAGTTTCATTAGACTGCAAATCCTTCCACAGTACATAGCGTATTGAATCTATGGTCGACAAACCAACAATGTTCAAAATACGTGTTGCCAAGTTTTGAATTGCTGAAGCATCCCTCTTATGAGCACCGCTACTCCAATTTACTGATTTATAAAGCCAACCATAATTTGTTGGCACCGCGATCCATTGCTTTTATGGGTCCGCGGATGATGAACTCCTTTGGCACAGTCGCGCTGTTAATAGCGGACTGTCACCAGACTTCTAGCCTCCTCTCGGATGATCAGCTCATTGAACGACACTCACGTTTGAAGTAACTCCCAATTTCTATCTTCTTGGAACCTCGGCATTGTTAGTTGCTAATTAGTAATGTATTGTGCCACGCAGAGTTTTTAGGTGGAACTCTTTATTCAGCAGGGCCTACGTTTCGACGTTCCGTCGTCTTCAGAGGCATAAACATGGTGTAAAGGTTTAAATTTGCGCTCTACCAAGCGCCTTCACCACTCTAGCATTTTCCTACAACTACAATCACCAGAAGAGGCGAAATGAAAGAGGCGAACTCCCTCAGGTCCGGCACTCAGGGCTGACGATCACTGTATGCTTGAAGACTAGTAGGGGCGAATGAGCCACACCGGTCATATATCACCCACTAGTCATTCTACGGCTCATAATGGGGCACGAACGGCAAATAGTCACTTGTTACAGCCAGGCACTCATTTCGGATTTTTCGTCCCGTTTCCCCGAGGCATTTAGCGTTACAATTCAAGAATTCGATCTGATAAATTCCTCCCATCCTGAGCAATCCCCTAATCTACCGCCTGGACAAATTACGAAGCTCTCCGATATGCACTACATATCTTAGTGTGATGTTGTCCTCAGGAATGTTCACCAAAGCAACAATGTCCTGCAGCTGTGCACTAATAAGAACCCTTTGAATATCAGCAGTAACCAGTAGGGGTAGGTCGAAAATGCTGGAGTGGTGGAGGCGCTTGGTGGGGTAGAGCGCAAATTCAAAACTTTACACCATGTTTAGGCCTCTGAAGACGACGGAACGACGAAACGTAGAAAGAATTCCACCAAAAAACCTCGCGTGGCACACTACATTACTAACACACACGTTTGATATTTTTTTAATTCCCTCATTGACGTGGCTGCCGTGGAATCCTATGTAGATTCTTTGAAAGGTAGCGCAATGAATGTTTTTTCCTATAACATACAGAACCCCACTTGGGGATATCAGAGGTTCAAAACGAGGCTATGTGGGAACTTTAAAGATGACTGTACGTGGAGACTGACGGCTTCATTTAAACCTCTAGACATTTCTGATCGCTTTCACTACTGTCGCAGCAGTTCTATCTCCACCTTTACATTCACCTCCATGGGCCAGATTCATCGACCGGTAGGCGGTTGATGAATCTGGCCCCAGATGTGTTGCTGCAGTTGACAAAGGAATCTGCAATATAGACTTTCAGGTTTATATTTTCCGATTGATGGAAGAAACATGTCACTGAAAGAAAAGGCGGTTGAGCCAGTGGACGCTCACATGAGAGGCTTTATATTAGGTTCCAAACCTAATCCTGCTGTGGAAATCAGTTATATCCAAAAGGAAAGGTGAATGAGGATTGGAAGGAGCGCAAAATAGAGAAAGACAAGCTCAGCTGAGCTGGTATTTTTTAAGTAAGAGGGTTTCAGGTACGAACCTATAAAAAACAAAGCCCGCGCGAATCGCTCAAAAACACGAACTAATTAACCGAACAAGGAAAGGATGAGTCTGCCTAGGCAGGAATTAGACCAATTCTCTGGCGGAGTTTAGGCTGAGACTAACATACAAAACTGAGGCGCAAACAGGGTCGAGGGGTGTGTCACCATAGCATGCCGCGGCGGGCAGGCGTGGCGAGTAGCTACAAACAGCGTATTTAAATACCGTCTTATCTCCTCGTTTCGGGTACAGATCCGCGTCTTATTTGCTTTCGAAGGCAAGGGAGGGAGCTCCAAGATGACAGCAATTCGAATACGGGTGCGTCAGTTAAGCTACACCTTGGAGCCCCTTCCCCTGCCCAACTCTGTGCTCTCCTCCGCATCACCAATTACCGATTTCCTCTGCTTAACTCGTATCCTCCCAAATCTCCAATGGACGATGTGGTGTTGCTGCGAGGAATTAAAGGAACGGACGCGCACCAACCAAACATCGTTACATCAAGTTCCGGTTGATTTCTATAACTCAGATTCCACTTTATGATCCAGAAAATCTAACGTAGAAAATTCTATTTTCCTTCTCCGCTGTAGCGTCAAACCCTCATTCCGCAAGTTGAAAAATAAAACAAACATGGAAACAGGGAGAATTCAACAAACCTTAATGGAAGACGCTACTCCAGAGCTCATTCTCCAATGGGCAGAAGCGAATGACTGCGTATCTCGGTAAAGAGCAGCAGCAATAGATTGAGGCAAAGACCGCATACGGTGTGCAAACGCTGCGTCCCCCCACCAGCAGTCTCTCTGAGCTCCACCACTTAAGCCGTCAACAGAAAGACGTGGAAACTGAAAATGAGCAAATTCTGTAACAAAGAAACACTGCTGACACAGCGACAGTGCTAATTACATTCAAAACAAGGCCTAAAGACCAACTACGTTACTTGTCTTTATTCCCGCAAACTCAGTACATTTGGAGTCTACCTCTGCCTTCTTGAGAAAAATGCTCAGCTAGAGCTCCCGTGGTGATAAGGCCAGTTAAAGTTCTCTAGTCGTTACAGTTCATCCATTCCCACACCCTACCCAGTTGAAGGAAAGGAGATGAAGGCAGCGTTAATCAATCACTCCTGTGGTGCACCATTCTTCTCTTCCAAAAGTAAGAGAGACATGCAGATTTGGCACGCAAGGTGATTCGTGGTAGCAACTCCATACGCAAGTCAGTGTCTTATCATACACGTCTGGCAGCAGTTCTCGTAATGGGGAGAGATGGCTGGTGTGAGCGCGACACGAAAATATGATGAATTCCCCGGTCCCACCCTACTGCTGACTGCTTTACCAACAGTGATACCCAATAAGGGAGGGCCCCAACCCATCGTTTATTGCGACTTGGAAGAGGGAGCTATGTAGCTGGTTACTCAAGCTATGCAGCTGACCACTAAGTATCAACCCGTATGGCATACCCTGGTGTTTCTGGCAGCGCTGCACTCGTACTTCGTGATTTGATAGCAATCGCTTCGCCGTAATTACTATCTACGAATCTTCGGATTACATTTATGTGTAATCTCTGCAAGACAAGCCGCCAAACTGGACGAGTTTTCTTATAGTATTCGGGTGGTTGCTTCGGGAGCACGCGACAGTCCTTTTCCATGCAACACATTGTGATTTTAAACACGCAACACGAATCCCTAATTTTTTCTTCCTTCCGCCCTCACTTTTTCAACTCCTTCGCGTTTGATGACTGAAAAGCATAATAAACTCGAAGGTAATCAAAGAAGAGCAGAGGAGACATCGAGGAAACTGGAAAAGTGGCAGAAAGGGTGAAGAAGAATGGAATATCTATTCCCATCCGTGAATACAGTCGAGCTACATATGTAAAGCGCATGTAGTAGCCATAGTGGATGAGTTTTTATAAGCACAACAACACGTAAGAAATCTATTGGAACACTTTTCAGCAAACCTTCCTCACCTATGAGTGACTTTGCCTTGAAACAAATGTTAATTTTGACATTCACTGTTCTTTGAATGAGCCTTGTAAAGCATGTGAACTTTTACTATGGCTCACTATGGAGACAACGAACGAGGAAAGTCAATGTAGAGGCTGTGAAGTTATACAAGGTAACCTAATGACTAACGCAGGGTGTTTGTTGTCTGTCCGTTATCCGGGTTTCAAAATTTCATTATCCGCTCATCCCTGGAGTGCGTGTCGCAACCACTTTTTGGCACCAAAAATTGCTGCCTTTCTGTGCCCTAGAACAAGCTTTAAATCATAATTTTCTCATTAAAAAATTTCTAACAATGTGTTCACTTATTGGGCAGGTAGTTTTGAAAATTTCTTAGAATGTCATACTAAATTTTTCTGACGCTCAAACGCGTCAAACATGCTTAGAAAAGTGTCCAATTTTATTTAGTAGACACAACTATTATATATGTATGCATATATATGTATATATACATATATATGCAAGGTGCGAAAAAATTACCCGCACAAAGATATCACAGTGTAACTTCAACACAAATGCGGATTTGATAACGAAACTTAACACATAGCTTCTCTATTCCCTTACTAATCCTACCATATATAATAGAGGTTTTTTGTCTCAACGTGACCGTGGGAAACTTCGTAAACTTTGCGGGCTCGATGGTTTAATCACCCAAGTTTTAGGCACGATCTCGACATCTCTCTCCGAAGGGGAGCGCCGGGAGGTGAGCAATCGCCGCTGCCGAGGAGGACACGTGAGGCATTGTGAAACAGGCCGGCGCCGCGGCTCTGTCCGCGCAATGTTGGGTGGCTACTGCCTCGAACTGGCCCCCTTAAAGGCTCCTGTCCTTGTTACCGTTCAATTAGTGCTTGCAATTAGGTGCTGTTACAGTTGTATTACCGCAGGGTACGACTCTGCCGCCTGCGTGCATGGCCGAGGTCACAGCTCATTCCTGTTGCTGCTACCTCCTCTGTGTTCGTGCATAACCTTCAGATGTGTACGAGCTTCCGCCTTCACTTTTCTGAGAACAGCTCCTGCTGTGTTCATCCATACTGCCGCCTTCGTTACTGCCCATACCACCGTATAGCTGCACCGATCCAACTGCCATGTGGGTTTTCACTTTATTTGTTTCTCTTCGAGAGCCTTCTAAGTTGATGAGTGTTGTGGTGAGAATTTGCGGCCCTATTCTAGTGCTCGTCACTCTACACGTTAGAGTATGCGCCTTCGTAGGATGGCACGTTATACCCATTCACAGCAGAAGTGACCTAACTCGGTTCACCATAGGGCTAGAACGCACCAGTGCTGCTTAAAATTTTGAACTTCATACAACACAAAACGACCGATTGGGCGCTCCTACATCGTGAACCTTCCGCCCGAGTCTATTTGGCGCCTAACTGATTGGTATTCGTAGTACTCATATCCACACTTGTGTACTTCTTACACAGGCTGACAACCGCTTAACACGATGAGCCCTGTCCACCCGAGCCGTTTGCGCCTGATTCTGTAGGCTGTAAGTAAGGCCTGAGTTATACTCCCGCGGGAGCATCCGCGGAAGGGCGGGAATCGCGCCGAGACTCCTCACCTGGCCAATCGCCGCGCCTCGCCACGCCCGCCTCCGCCGTGCACCATTGGTCCGCGGACGTTCCGCGGATGCTCCCGCGGGAGTATAACAGATGCCTAAGACTCTCCCATCCAAGGTTCGTTGGATTGAGCCCATCAGTTTCTCCCGCCCACACAAACTTCCTACTTCCTACACTCTTCCAAGCTGTTGCGATTTTTATTCGATTGATAGCAGAAGTTGAACAACAAACACAACGGTGAGGAACACACATATCCTTACTTTGGTGGTTTAAGTAAGAGGCGTTTACACTATCGATCAAATAATCAGTGGTGCTACCGGTTTTCTCTCAGACCTAACCGATCGGCATTGGAGTTGACTGATTGTGTTGGCCGACGGGAGCGTTCCACAGTGGATCAGGCAGTCGATATCGATCGATATTGTCGATCATTTGAGTGGTGCTATCGGTTTTCTCTCAGACTGAACCGATCGGGATTTCTCTCTGACGCATTGGAGGTAGGGGAAATCGGCGCAATGTGACAACGGAGGGGTTAGTGAAATTGAAAAAATATATATATGCCTAGGTAGACATTTATGTAAGCAATACAAAACCACTTACCATTTAACCGGAATGGTGTCGGCTCCATGTTGCTCGGGGGGGGGGGGGGGGTCGCCCGAGTAACTTAAAGCCTGAGGACAGATACTCCTCTTTTTTAATTTGCTTCCAAATTTTGGGCAAGGGAAGGCACTCCGGGGTGTAGGCAATTTAAACACGGGTGCGTAACTCGGCCACACCCCGGGTCCCTTCCCTTGCCCAAATCTGAATCCCCCCTCGCTCTTATCCCCCTCAGCGCGCCTCCCCTTCCTCCCGAATCCTCCCCTCCCCCTCGCTCTCACCCCCTTCGGCGCGTCTCCCCCTCCTCCCTCCCTCCCACATCACACACAAATAAAAAAACCTCTAAAAAACTCGAAACAAAAAAATCATAAAAACTCACCGCGGCCGTGCAACGCGTGCGCTCGCCGGTGGTGTGGTCCGCTTGGAATGGTTTTTCGTCGCGCCGTCTCGCGCACTCCACGCCTCCGTTCTACTCGAGCGACCCCCCCCCCCAAGCAACATGGAGCCGACACCATTCCGGCTAAATGGTAAGTGGTTTTGTATTGCTTACATAAATGTCTACCTAGGCATATATATATTTTTTTTCAATTTCACTAACCCCTCCGTTGTCACATTGCGCCGGGAAGGTCTCGAGGTGAAAGAAATTCTACGATTACTGTCTGTAGTGGTTCGTCAACAGCGGGAACCAAGTTCTCGTCCTACCCCCCCCCCCCCCCCAGTTTCTCCCTACACTAGGCCCCCTCGGAATCATTCTTCCCGTACGTTCACTCAAAATTAGTGGCTAATGAAATCACCTTCTCCAGAATTCGCCACACCTAGCGGCTCGGATCACAACGACTGGACAGAAATGTCAGACATTTCTTTCGGCTTGAAGAGCTGCAATAGGCTGTGAACACAGCGCTAGACGAAGAAGGAGTGCTGAGGACATTCTTCTGCGTGCTATACTGAGATGTGAGTGGTACCAACTAGGAATCAATCTGGAGTAGGCGCAAGTTTCAACGTGCTCGACGCTTCCGTCGAAGTCGGCAACCGACGCTGGGTGACGAAGCATCCGTGGCTAGGTTTGGGCTACGTCCCTAGCGTGGCCCGTACCCGACGCCGGCGGAGCCGGCTAGCCCAGCGTGGCCTGCGGATGCGATGCCGGCTAGCCTGGCGTGGCCCGCAACTCCAGCGTCGGAATAGGATCAGCCGAACGCTGGGCAAGGACAGCCATACGAACAAGCAGGATTTCGGAGAGGATTCAGCACGATCGACCACATACACACCATTACGAAGCTCATTGAGGTGTCGCGAGAGTACAAGCTACCGCTGTGCCTTACGTTCATCGATCTGTTGTTGAAGGCATTCGACTCCGTCGAAACTGAATCGAAATTGAGTGCTCACTCAGAGGGTTCCTGCTCAGTACATCAGAGTCCTTTGCGAGCTGTACAGTGGATTCACGACCAAGATCTCACCATTCTACAACGACGTCGCCATCGACGTGAAGAGAGGGGTTCGGCAAGGGGATACCATATCCCCGAAGCTCTTCAGCGCCACTCTCGAAAACGTCATGCGCGAACTAGAATGGGAAGACATGGGAGTGAAGGTCGACGGCCGGCAACTACATCATCTTCGCTTCGCTGACGACATCGTACTCATAACACCGAGCATCAGTCAGACGGAGCGAATGCTGGCCGACTTCGATCGTGTATGTGGGAACGTTGGACTGCAGCTTAATCTTACGAAGACGATGTTCATGTCCCATTCTCGCTCAACGGAACGAACATCTCCGAATGCTCCAGCTACGTGTATCTGGGTCGCGAAGTCAATATGGCCAACAACCTTGCGCCGGAGTTGAGCAGGAGGAAACGAGCGGCTTGGGGAACTTTCAAGAGCGTCGAAGAAGTCGCGAAGAAGACGAAGAACGTCCGACTCTGTGCCCACCTTTTCGACTCCACTGCTCTTCCTGCCCAATCATACGCTTCAGAGACCTGGGCTATACGAAAGCAGGATGAACACGCGATCAGGGTCGCACAGCGTGGAATCGAGAGGACGATGATCGGAGTGACACGACTCACGCAAGTGAAAGAAGGCCTCCGGAGTTCCGAGCTTCGCCGACGTTCGAAGATCAGAGACGCTGTCGCGTTGGCCAAGTCGTCGAAAACTAGGTGGGCCGGCCATGTAATGCGATTCGCAGACACCCGCTGGACGAGAGCCATCACCGACAGGATTCCGCGGGATGTCAAGAGAACACCAGGACCTCCACCAACACGTTGGTCGGACTTCTTCGTGAAAGCCCTGAACGACCGATATGACGCTCTTCGTGTCCCTCGAGCGAGGAGGATCCTTTGGAGCATTCTGGCGCGCGACAGGAACGAATGGAGACGCTGCTGGCGCCCGGTTTTGAGAAGCCTACAGTTTCCTGTTCCACATCTACATAACAGTATTGGAAAGCAGTTTTTCCACTGCAATTATGGTAAAGAGGAAGAGTAGCAGCGCTGCAACTAAGTTCGGTAGGTCGGTAAAAGTACGTTCGGTGAAAGACTTAGGCTTCGTTTACGACGAGAAGTTGGACGTTTCAGAACATGCAAAGCTAATATGTCGCTAAGGTTGACAAGGTTGTTGCTAAGGGTTGACAAATTTTCAAAGCCTTAGTAACGAATGATAGAAGAGTGCTGACATTGGCGTATAAGTTGTATATCAGACCTATTGTCAAATTCGGATCTGTTGTGTTCTCACCTCGTAAAAAGAAAGATGTAGCCTCGCTAGAAAAGGTTCAAAAAAAAATTCACAAGGAGAGTTTTACGTAGAACCGGGGGATTTCTCTATTCTAGAATCCCACGGGCTAGTATTAGAAATGCTTATTTGGGTCTTCACACTCTGGAATCGCGCCGAAAGTTGAAGGAGGTTTGCACTATTCTTAAAATGCTCACAGGGAGGGTACATTGCTCTGTGTCAGAATGTTACTCCATCACACCGTCGAGAGCTCGAGGCCGTTCCATGAAACTAACTTTTGCCAGAGCTAGCACTAACCTGAGGGCTAGGCCTTTTACCTGTCGGGCGGCTTCTGCTTTCGTAGCACTCAGGTTTGGTGTTCCTGCCCACCCCATGCATCCGTTGAGTTCAAGCGTATAGCCACAAATACACTACTCGAGTACTAGGTCATGTGGTTAATGGTTTGAGTGTTGCTTGGTTTTTATTTTTGTTTTCCCTTCTCTGTTACACGTGTGTCTCTTACCCACATGATAAATAAATAAATAAACTAGAGGTTCTATTTTCGGAATTCGGAGACAAAGTCCACCAACCACACCGTTGGCGGACAGTAGGTGGCACATCCTTCCAACTCTAGTAGTCAATTTTATTTGTTACATGCCACGGCATGTTGTTCAAGTAGCACAACGAAAATAAACAAACAATAAAGGATAAAGGAAGCGTTACTCAATCCCATTAGATATGCGCCACGTATTCTACTTCTATGGGATGTCATGGAGGCAAATTGCATACGTATCTGGCCTACTCAATGAGTCGCGGTGCTCAGCCGATGGACAAGTCAGTGTTTTATCTCTCTTATATAGGTCTGGTACCAATTCACTGACCCCAAATTAGGGAACGCTTGGTTAGCCAAGAGACCGAATGAAGAACTTAGTGAAGTTGTTCTGAACGCTCTCAAGCCTCAAGACAAACTGTTTCCTGTACTGTCTATGAACACGAGTTCCGCATTCGAGAAGCGATCTAACAAATACGTTGTGTGCCTTAATAAGCGTCCAGACAAAAAGTCTGAAAAGCTACTTTTGAGTGTGCGAAGGGATAGAAAATGAAGTGGTGGAGCGAAATATCTCATATCGCCTTATACATACCTGAACAAGTGCATTAGAGTTCAGTCGTATCCTCATCTTGCAAAAAACTCCAGCGATTCAGATGAAGAAAATGGCAATGTGTGCGAAAGGCGAGCAACCCGTGCAGAGTTGACAGTTCATCCAGATGAACAGCGGCGGTTTTTGAGCACTAAAAGGTCACGGGCAATACTCCGTTGACCTTACGGAAACGCGCCGACGTTAAAAGAGCACAAACGCGAGCGAAAACTGTGGCAAATGCAGAACAGGGAGTGAATAGAACGGAGTTCCAAGAAAATGGTAACAGCCACGTAGGCCCACCGCTTGCATCTGGAAGACGACCATGGAAATGATCCGAGGCCCATGACACGAGCCTCTTCAGATGGCCGCTAAATGAATGAATGATCAGGGGGGGGGGGGGGGGGGCGGCAGCACGTGACTTCAAATGACACATGGGAGAGCGCATGGTTTCATCACTCTGCCCACCACGTGCAGTGTGTGGTGGTGTCAGGCTCGGGAGAACTCGCTGTCTCTGGAGAGGATCGCTGCGAACTGAGCAATTGTCTGCCGACGTCATCGACGAGCCTATCAGCAGAGGAGTCACAAATCGGCGCTCTGATCAATGGAGCGGTCAACGTCGGCATCTCGAATGGGTATGCAAGTTGCCACATTGGCCCCTCCAATGAATGGCCTCAGTAGTATCCTCATATGCCCTTCTACCAGACACATAATCACGGCCATCTTCAAAGTTGATGCGACGTTGAGAAGGATCTCAAGAGTATGCTGCTGTGAGTAAGAGCAAAAACAGTGAACTGACCGATATCCAAAACTAAAAGATGTAGCGCTCCAGAACGTCCTTTGGCGTCCAGTAAATTCTACGGTTCGCTTAAGAAAACCGGTTCTCCAGTAATCAAGCAGTGGCTCACGCGAAAATCCAGCACTTTTCAAAGCAACAATGAAGGGAACCTTTGCATTCTATACCAATAGTTGCAATTATCGCTGCACTGTTAACACGCATATGGCAATGCAGAAGTTCCAGCCCCGATAAACTGAATCCCAACGAATTACGCCCGTCTCATTACTATATGTAAGATACAACATTTCTCTGCCATCCACGCAGTCGAAGTCTCTGTCAAACCGGCTTCAGACTGCACACGAGATAGAACGGTTGCTGCAAAACCACTGAAACACACAGAGTGAACTTCAGACTTCGCCATATGAAAATTCATTTCTTCTAACAGTTCTCTTTCTAATCACATTTAACAAGCAAAGGAAACAAACAACAAAGCGTAGAAATCATCGCAGATAAAGGGCAAGTGATATGCAACTAGGGCCGATTCTGAATAACTACATCAAGGCCTATATTCGGCTCTGCAACAAAAATAATATATGAGATTAATGCAGCACGGCTTGTTGGGCAACAATACAGCGTTCCACTGGACCGAGTTCTACTAGGGCTGAATGTAATACCAAGATGAACCGAGACCAGCTAACGCTGACAGCTGACAACGTTACAGTACGATGACGGAACGTTACTGAAGAGAACACCTGGAATGACTGCTAAGTGCGACAAGTTTGCGAAGTGAAGGACGAAGTTCTTCGTGAAGATTGTTATTTTATGAGGTTCCAGTAACATACATAGACTAATTACAAGCAAAAAACAACGAATGTGGAGCACGGAACAAGAGAAGAACAAGCAACTGTGAGAATGGGCGACAGTGAATAGCTGTTGACTATATAGTTCTGTAGCTTCGACTAAATAGCTACGGTCCAGCCAACCTCAACAAAAGCAACCAGTGTGTTATAGGAACGGGAATACTAATCTCGCGAGAATTAACGCCAAGGAAAACACATTCACAGAAGAACGCCTGGCAAAACTTGAACCATGATGAAGGTGAAGGTCAAAACAATAGCAGGAACCTCTGCGTTTGGTTCAGGCTCTAGCACTTTCTGACGATAAATGTGGGAAAAGTAACAGAATGATTTTTATGCCGAAGCAAACCATATAAGCCTTTAGAAGACACAGTCTGAGCGGAAGAGTAGATCACTGAGGGAAACCACGTCGCTGAGCAAGAGATGATCTAATTAAACGCACAAGAGGTTTAGAGAGCACACCGGGGCTCCATCACCGTAGTACAGTATCACAGGCATTCAACACAAGGTCTTCTTGCGATAGACTCCAGTCGGATCAATTTAACACCAGCCATAAACCTTCCATAGGCACTAACCAAGTTCTTCGGGCTTTTCGGGTCCAAGTCCACGATCTTCACGGAGTACGCGAAGCACAATCCTTAAACTTTTGCATGAAGAAAACCTGACGAAGGCATGATAACCCGAATTTTTCTCTTTCTTTATCGAATCCCTACTAAAGAGAACTAACCATTCCATAGCTTGATCATCTGTGCTTCTTCTGTGCTAGAAGGCGAATGGTATACACCAGATGGCACAAGCCGAAAGGAGGTCATTATCTAGAACGAAGAAAAAACTGCTAAGAAAACAGTTGTCAAACGCTGTTAGATTTAGTTGAACAGTAATAAGGGTCCTCATTATAGAAATACTTCTAAAGGTTCCCCACTGTGAAAGTGCACAAATGTGTTTGATCTTTTCACCAAACCCTCTCTACTGACCGTTAGACGGTCTCAGGCGTATGCCTGAACGGCTAAAGTGAGTAACACTTCGTCTCTACCGAATCCATGAAGTAAAACAGAAAGGGACCCTAATTTTATGACGGGATAGCAGTCGGTGCGTGCACACGTGCACACCTGCTAGGCGTTGATCTAATGGTAAGTGACAAAGCTGATGAGAGCGCCAGCAGCAGACGGATCGTTGGTTCGGGGTTGAATGACGTTGTTTCATAGGTAAAGGATGATCTGTTCGCTTCCGATACCGCCAACTTGCTGCCTTTTCTTGTTTGTTCCATGACTGGTATGAACTATCCCCTACCCAACTGATGGGTATTAACTATCCCCTACCCAACATCTCGATTCAGCTGCACCATTTACATTTTTAATATAGAAGATCAATGTCTTAACAGTAACAACGCACAACCACTACCAGCGGGAATAGTACAAAAATGCTTTGGGAAAATCGTTTCTATAAAAACACAAGTAGTTGTAGGAGCGTGGCATTCTCCAATCGCCCACATTAAGCCTATTCCCATTTTGTGCACATTCACCACTACTCTGCGTTGAATCATGCGTTGAAATTGAACGCAGAGCAGTCGTTGAGCCACAAAGGACGGGACGCAAAGGCCGGCGCCACACGATTCTTCTTGAAATATGCCAGGCCCGCCCCTCACAACTAACTTCTGAAATGATAGCATCGAGGCAGCTCCTAATTTTACGAGAATTCAGTGTTTAGTAGGTCCCACAGATATATGGTGCTAATTTAGCGACCATGTGATGGTTTACTTACACAACATTGGCATGGTTTTAGGATAGATAGTGATGAAAACGACCTCTGAAAAGCGAGAGGTCTCGTATAGATGGAGACATCAGAGCTAATTCCCGGTGGGTGCGATGTAGAAAGAGGACTGTGCCGCTAACAGCATGTATCTTCTGTTACTTTTCGTGGGAATGCAAGTCTATGATGCTCTCACCTCTCTTTAGTCCCCCCCCCCCTTCGCTCTTAGCATGGTTTCGCGCCCGTTGAGTCGAACTTCCTTTTGGCTTGGCTTACTGTTCATCTACAGCTGAAGTGTGAGGCGATTTCTCAGCCGTGGGCGACATGATGTTACACCTATTTTAAGCTCTTGCCTGATGAAATGTTGGCCTAAGAGGGCTCAGATAGGGTAGAACGTGGGCTGGCACTGCATTGCACTGTGGCCGGCACTGGAAGAGCAGATTTCTGAGCTACACTAGTTTGCTGGGATTACTAGCTGAGCCACATGCTGGCTTCGTTACCATTAATGGGGCAGTCCTAAAGGATCGATGCCGTCTGAGCAGGCCAGAATATCCTAGCTCCACGGCAAGTAACGGCCGCGCAGAGTGGTGTTGATGAACGCATATTCTTCACCCTACAGCTAAATAGGATCACTAGTGTTTCAGCAGGAAGGAAAGGAGGAAGTGGAAACGCACAGAACAATCCTTCATTGTAGCAGCCAGAAGATACTTCTCCAGCAATGCTCGATCATCAGTCGCTTCCAGCACCTCCAGTCCCCTCGCAATGAGCCGGTTCTTATCTTGCAGTTCTTTCTGAACGTATATTGCACTAATCAAAGAAGGAATGCCCATCCAACTGTGGATATACCTGTACGCCGGGAGGAAGTGACTTATAGATCATGTAGGCTTTCACTATCCCGACAGAATCGATCTTCTGCGCAGACAAAATCTGGCCGAGTACTGAATGCTCTCGCAGGCAGAAATCACGAGTATCGTCACATCCTGCCAGTACAAGGCACAGCTAAAGGAGATGAACCAATCTTGCAACAGAAAAAACGAAGTGGCGAAGTAATACCGCCGTAATGAGATCCTCCGCATTTCCTTGGCCACTAGGGAACAACGTCGATGACAGCAAGGCAGCATCAAGAAGGGATTCATCGGAATGTATCTGCAATTACTGTTTCTTTGCAGGAGAACTGTTAGCTGAAAAGAAGTTGCGGATGATCGAGAAAATACCAAGTTTCCATCGATGAAGAGGCGAAGATTTCTATGCGGCACTTGAAACAGCGCTTTGAGCGCAGACTTCATTCTAGATAAATTTCCAGAAAATAAGTCCATCGGACAGAAATCATACATCTCCTCGTAGTGGTCTGAACCACACTTTTCAAGCTGAAACAGCCTTTATTAACAATTTGAAAATTATGTGAACCGCGAGAAACTCACTGCTCCACTATTCACACACTACGCACACTATGCGCAATTTGAAACAAAAAAGAAATCAACAACAATTGGCAAAAATAGTACCTGTAGTATACAATTGTTGCAAAAAGGAAGGTCGACTGAAACGTGATTTTGGAAGAACCCTTGCTTCGGCTTGATCTCGACCTGTAAGATAAGATCCCCATTTCTTATTTAATGAAGTTTTAAATTAATGATTAATAGAGTAAAGGTTACAGACGAGTGCAGTCAAGGAGCTCACGACGAAAACTGATACACTCAACCTCAGCATATGCTCCGGCCTGCTTAGACATCACTCACGCTAACGTATTTCTTATTGATTTTAGTCGAAGATTGTCTCGAGAGAACACGTTGCTATGTTATCAACACGTAGTTGAACTCTATGAAGTTTCCAATGTTGAATGTTCTACAGTTAAAAACAGATCTTTTAGGGTAGCCTCGAATCAGTCAGGTCTTTTGCCCGATTTTTGCGGAATACCATGGTACGACACATTTTTCTCCCTGGTCGAACGACATCTTGATCCCTTTACTCTACTAAATATCGAAGCTATTTGCTAATAGCAAAATGAGTGTTACAAAGTTTAATTGAAGTGCTTTGGAATCGATCAATGAGTCGTAACCGAAGGTCTGACTTGTCACGGAAATAATGCTCCTACCTGAAAGACAACGTTGAAAGGTAAAATTATACCTCACAAAATTTCGACCCTAATTATTATACAGTAAAAAATCAGGTTTTTCCACAAGGATCTTCGATTAGAGGAGAAGGAGTTCTATCCCAAATCGCCGTTCTCCATGAAAATGATTTTCATGTGCAGATGACTTATATAAGTGAAATTTTGCATAAAATTTCAAATCGAAAACAAAAATTTTTGCAACGATCTTATGCTCAGGGGCTAGATTTAGCCTCACTTGCTGAAGAAAAACGATCAAAAACTAGAACCCCCTAATCATATTGAACATCGCTACGGAAGTGGAGTTTTGAATTTCACCACCCTCTGCGCCGCCTTAGCTGTTTGGCACGGCGGTGCGAGTGGGCGTGGTGGGGTGAGCCCCATTCCGGCTATTTCGGCAGCCGAAGCAGGACGTGCATTATGTCCGGAAATTCTGATGATCGTCAACCGACTGTGGACGTTGAGGAGGACGTGTTTCCTCTAAAGAGAGGAGATCTGGAAGAGCTGATCGCCCAAGTTCGTGCATCGTCTACGACATATTCAGCTACTAATGCTGCTACGACCTCGGCCGTTATTGCGTCAGTTTCTGCCTGATTGGGGCATCGTCTAAGCCCTCTTTCTCGAAGGGCGGAGAGTCGTTGGATACACCGCTCTCAGAAAGGGGCGGGGCGAGGGGAGCGCCCAGGACAAGATGTCCGGTTCCCTGCATTCACATAGAGGCATCGCATTTCTAATCACTTCCCTTGGCCCTGCAGCTCTATCCTGAACTGATTTCGTTTCGTTTTCGACAAGACTCAGAATATTGTTCACCATACTTGGAGGGAAAGAGTTTTCAGCTGCAGCGCGCGGGCTTTCTTCAGGTCCCGCCACACTGCTCAGTACTAAGGCCTCTTCCGCGTTTTCCGACAAGTACAGCAACATCTTAGCGAGATATGTCATGACAACAACGCGACCACCGCTAGAAAGTTCTTCAACACAAGGAGAATTGTCTGATCTTTGGAAAGAGGGTGGTGAGCCGGTTTTGCGTACAATTACGGATAAGCCTTCAATGTAGAACTCCTGACCGGAATCACCCATAGTTTGTAGTTGAACATTTAAAGAATTGTGGCGAAAATCTAGAGAGAAGAGCGACGTTCTTCTTCCCTCAACTGCCTCCATAACCGAACCGACTGGAAAATGACTTCAGAGTTCGCCGAGATGCGCTTCCCAATCGTCTCCTATCAGCTGTTACGTTTTTGGACGACGTCACGTCAACTAGGCCTATGTTAATACGCTACGGTTTCGCGCGCAGCAAACTTGTCCAAATAGGGCGGGGCGGGCAGGGCGGGAAGTGGGCGGCGGGCAGCACGGTGTACCGAACGACTGCCCCCTTCTCAAAGACAGGCTTGAGCCGTCAATTCGATTTTAACAGCAGCATTCTCTCTGTATTGTCTCCCGTCGTGGAATCTTTGGCTGATGACCGCGACGTCAAGCAGGCCCTCGCGAAAGCTCTCACCATGCTCAGTCAGAGGAACGAGCTTTTGGTCGTGGCTGACCCCGATGTGTTCGAGTTTTATATCAGCATACCAGAGCGGAAACTCTTTTCAGACTTCCAATCCGATTTTGGCCGCCTTTCTTCGTGAGAAGAAAAAGGGCGAGGCAAAGAAATCTGCAAGTGGAAGAGCAATCGCATGGAAGTCTCGCTTCAACAACTCGTTCGTTAACAAACAGCCCTTTCGCTTTGGAGGAGTGCCGTGGGCACGCGCTTTTCAGGCTGGCTCGGCCTTTATTCAAGGACGCCAGGCCAGCGTTCGCCCGTACCCTCAGTTCCAGCATCAGGCGGGAGACCGCGAGACATGTGTTACAACTGCGGTCACTTCCGGCATTTCGGCCAGGGCTGCCGCGCTCCAGCAAAGCAGTGAAGGTCGATTACAATTGTTTGAAGCTGGTCGAATTCACGAGAGATGGGATTTATGGCCCTCTTTGGAAATGTCTGCTTTCGTTAGGAGGGTGTTGTTGACCGGGTTTCGTTAAGAATTAATCCTCTTTCGGTTGCAGTGGGTAAAAAATTGAGGCTCATTTTGGATCTTTCTCATTTGAATGATTCGGTGGAGAAATTTCGGGTCAAGTTTGAAGACTTGGCCAAGGTGCTACATTTGTTACCTAGAAACGGCTTCATGGCTTCTTTCGACTTAAGGTCTGGTTATCACCATGTCAAGATGGATCCTTCTACTAATTTTCTTGGCTTCAATTGGCGGCGCAGCTGCACAAATTCCTTGTATTGCCTTTTGGGTTATCTTCTGCTCCCATGGTTTTCACCAAAGTTTTAAAGCCGTTGCTGGGGAGATGGAGAGCCAAGGGCTTACACGTGGCAGTGTACCTAGATGATGGATTGATCTGAGCGAATTCCGCACACCGGTAAAGAAGATCTGTTTGATGCCGGCTTCTTCACAACCGAAGAAAAGTGCGTATGGAATCCGGTTCAACAAATAAGATGGTTGGGCCACGAAATAGATTTGAAGAAGTTTCTAATAAACATTACCAGAGGAGGAGAAAGAGCTCAGCACCTAGCTAGGTACTTGCTTTCCAAAAAAGGCTCAAATGGCAAGGCACGATAGCCTCTATGCATCTTGTTATCTCTTCAGAGCTCCGAAGACAGTGGAAGGCGGTGGTGGGGTCGATAGCAGAGAGAGAAAGTAAAAGAAACCGCACTTTCCTTCAGATGGGCCCTTTCACTAGGAGAGAGAGAGAGCAGAAATTGCAGGTTGGTTAGAGTGGAATTCACATTTTCAAGGTATCGCTGTTTTCGATCCCTTGCAATTGTCGCACGCACTCGTGGGGTTTTCGGACGCTTCAGAATTCGGAACAGGAGCTATATTATACGTCGATGCTAACCGAAAAATTTCTTGGTCAGGGAACTTTGCACCCGAACTTCTAGGGGAGTCTAGTACGGTACGAGAGTTGACTGCGATTTTGCTTGGACTAACCATTTATAAGGGCATTTAGTAATCATCTTTTCGGAGAGGAAGTGGTATGGCATTCCGATAATCAAGCTGCAGTCTCCATTCTGGTCAAGGAAAGCACAAAAGCGAAAATGAAGAGGATCGCTCAAGACATCTAGAATTTCTGCAAAAATCTGTCCATTAGGATTGAATTTGTTTGGGTGGCTAGAGAATTTAACGGCGGGGCAGATGAAGCATCTAGGCTCCTCTACTTAGACGATTGGTGCGTGCGTGATGAGATTTTTGTCCACCTACAGAATTTATGGGGTATCTGTTCCATAGATATGTTCGCAAGCAGCATGAGTGCCAAATGCAAAAAATTCATCTCCGTAGAGGTTTTTTTGATCCCCCTTTTTTCATAGGTTTTTCCGTAGAGCTATCGGAGGCAAAAGTGGAGTTTTGAATTTCTCTGCGCCGCCTTAACTGTTTGGCACGGCGGCGCAAGTGGGCGGGGCCGCTTGGGTGGGGTCAGCCCCATTCCGACTATTTCGGCAGCCGAAGCCTTCCCACCCACCCCCTGGACAGGATCACACTCCAATTTGCACAGTTTTTTATTTCTATCGGGCCTAAGCCAGCAGTTTTTCAGATATCTTTACGGATCCTAAAAGATTGGCAGCGAGAGAAACGGCGACAATAGCAACGAGAGCTGGTTTGCCTATGGCAGTTACAAACACAATCTTATCCTGTTTTGAATCCGTCATTTTTAAAGCAACACTCTCTTTACAATCGGGTCCGCGACGATTTCTTTTCCTCTAATCAGAAATGGAATGTGCCTATATCTGCTTTGCGCAAGTTGAGGAATTTATATCTAGCATCGCTCATCCATCAGGATAGAGTTAAGTCACTGGGATATCAGACCGCAGCCTTAACTTTTTTTTGGACCACTTCCCTCGAATGAGCAGGAGATTCAGAGAGCCTTAATCAAGGGCGCGGCTAGGAATCGTCCAATCGTTCATAGTTCTAAAGCAACACCCCAGGACATAGACAAGGTTATTAGCTGGGCACTCCAAGCTCACACAGTCCCTGTCCTGACGGAAGCCACAATGATTCTCCTCATGTACGTTGCTTTTCTAAGGGTAAGCGAGTTGTGTAATCTCCGGTTCGAGGATATTATTTTCAAATGGGGTTCCCTCTGGTGGTTGCGCGTAAATAGGTCCAAGGTGGATCAGCAGGGTGCTGGGTCGCAAACTGCCTTCCATCTACATGGGAGACAGCTTCTGTTGTGGGAACAGTTTAGTCGGCTACACATTTCTCGCTCGAGAGGAGAATTTATTTTCAGTTCCGTTTCGGGACGGCCCCCAAGCAGGGACGTCGTTGCCAGAAAAGTCAAGCACATATTGCAACAGGAGGGTCCTGGGAATCAGCATCTCACCACTCACTCTTTTCGAGGAGGTGCCGCTACTGCCGCCATCCGGGCAGGGATAGCACCGGAGAAGGTCATGAGGGTGGGAAGGTGGAAGACCCAGAAAGCGTTCCTAGCTTGTATAGAACCCACTCCTCTATTGCTTAATAGTTGTGTTGTATAACTTTTGACTCAGACATCATTCGCCAGGATGTTCTTTGCAACGTTCTCTATTCCCTCGTACAGTGGCGTGTCATTTCCTATATTCTTGATGGTCTACGACAACTCAGCTTATTCGCCTTCTCGCTAGTTCCTCTGGCGATGTTACATGTATCATGCATCATACAGCATTTATTGTGCCTCGGGCAGACGGTTATTCCCATGCTATTGTCATTCTCATAATATGGTATCACTATAACATAACGTTGTAATGCCTATCTAACCCTTGGTACTGGTACATTGGTATCGTTTTGAGGGCGTGTGTCCGCATTATCGAATCATAGCTTTGCCTATCGATCTATCATATTTCTACATTTGTATCGCTGTAGGTATGTGTGCCCCTTTATCGTATCATAGCTGCCGAGATAAAGTCTTCACCCCCGTGATTGTACAGAAACTCAAAACAGGTTTTTTTTTTCGACGAACCACCACAGACAGTGAATCATGCCTTATTCCGTCATATATTGAGGAATTTTCTGTCCTTGATTTTCCTATTTCCAATGGAGAGAAACTCAATATCGCGTCCAAAGGTCGATAAAATAGTTTGAAAAACAGTTTCGCCCCTAGTATCCGGGGATTCGTGGTTCATCGCGGCAGCAGTGAATGACGGCCTAATGGGCTGAGGCGCCCCGGCATGTTGACCGAGGCGATGACAACAGCGCCTGCATGGTCCAGAAAATATGTTCCGGAATTGCACCGTGAAGCTACGGTGGACAACTTGGACGGGCTTTCTGTGGTTGTAAGTGTGTCAAAGTCTGCTTAGTTTATATAGAAGTATAACAGATGTAAAACCGTGCTTGACATCTTCATTTCATAGGTTCTCAGAAAATCGTTGAATATCGTGAGGAAGAGAGAGGGTGAACCCCATGCTCAAGACTTGCAATAATGTTCTTACCAGGATACTATCTCAACGGTGGGTCGGAAGGGCGCAAATGTTGTATATGGGCAGAACCGCCTCTCTCTGGGAAGTAACAAACTGCAGGTATATCGACCCCAATACAACTTTGCGCAGAGTTAGGGGCGACGGAAGTCGCGGGTTGGCGTTCTGTTGATTCACGTGCTCCACAGCTGACGGGCGCGCGCGGGATGAGGGCTCGTATCGCGGCTAAGCGCAGTGCACAGGTGGCGTAGTAGAGAAGAGCTCGGGCTCCTAAACGCGGGGTCGGGGGTTTGGATCCCGCAGACTGCGCTCGTTTTGCACTTTTGCAAAATCCATGTTTATCATATAGGTAATCCACCTAGGGGTATTATAGTGTGTTATAGAGCATGTTTACATATAGCATATGCTTCAAACTACAGATTAGCTAAAATGTTCACTTCTGTGTGTCACTTATTTTAAGCCTATTTTGTGTGAAACTATAGTCATGTAACGATAAATATTTTGTGGCACTAGTAAAAAATTCCGACTCCACCGCCAAAAAAATTTCGCTGAAACTTTGTCTAGGGGGGTTATTTGGGGTGCTGATCACGAATCTGACATCCACATATATGTAACCCGTCCCAATGCCGAGCCGGGCGGTGGTTACCACAACCCAGCGTCGGTTGCGGGCTCCGCCCGCACCCGACTCTGGTCGGGCGGGCCATGCTAGGCTAACCGGCTTCGCCGACGTCGGGTATCGTGAGCCATGTGGGGTATGTAACCCGTCCCAATGCCGAGCCGGGCGGTGGTTACCACAACCCAGCGCCGATTGCGGGCTCCGCCCGCACCCGACTCTGGTCGGGCAGGCCATGCTAGGCTAACCGGCTTCGCCGACGTCGGGTATCGTGAGCCAAGTGGGGTATGTAACCCGTCCCAATGCCGAGCCGGGCGGTGGTTACCACAACCCAGCGTCGGTTGCGGGCTCCGCCCGCACCCGACTCTGGTCGGGCGGGCCATGCTAGGCTAACTGATATAAGGATAAAGGGTAAAGGACGGCGTTACTCAATCCCTTCTGGGATGCGCCAGCGCATTCTACTTCTACGGGATGTCGTAGAGGCGACATGAATGCGTATTTGGCCATACAATGACTTGCGGTGGCCAGCCGATGAACAGCGCTTTATCCTTCCCAAACAAGTCTGGTACCAATTCACCGACCCCGGAGGGATGGAAGGCTTGGTTGGCCTGGGCGGGAAATCCGAACCAGGAACCTGGTATCGGGTGCACGCGACAGTCGCGCCTCCTCCGACTGCGCTACACGCGCCCAACCGATATATATATATATATATATATATATATATCACTCTGTAATAATCCGCGAAGCGATGAGTCACACTATCGATCGACGCGATGAGTCATAAATAGGGGAAATTACGAGAGTTACGGGGCACAAATTAGGGCAAGAAAATAGCGGAAAATACCAAGACGCCTTCTACGTGCCTGGCGACTCAGTAGACGAGCTGAACACGTCGCCAAACGTGCTTGGCGACTCGGTAGACGTGCCGAACACGTCGGCAGCCGTGCCAGGCGATGCAGTAGACCTGCCGAACACGTCGGCGACCGTGCATGGCGAGCCGTAGACGTACCGAACACGCCGGCGACCGTGCATGGCGAGCTGTAGACGTGCCGAACACGTCGCCAACTTCAGCCCCAGGGGTAATCGAGGTCGCTGAACATAATTATGAAGTTCGTTTTTGACGTGTAGATCACCATCGATCGATATCGATCAAATTATCGATTTTTTATGGGTGTCGTCCAAGCGGTCCGAAACTTCATCCCTGGGGTAATCGAAGTCGCTGAACACGATTATGAAGTTCGTTTTTTGAAGCGTAGATCACAATCAATCGATATCGATCAAATTATCGATTTTTTATGGGTGTCGTCCAAGCGGTCCTAAACTCCAGCCCTAGGGGTAATCGATGTCGCTGAACACGATTATGAAGCTCGTTTTTGAAGCATAGATCACAATCAATCGATATCGATCAAATTATCGATTTTTTATGGGTGTCGTCCAAGCGGTCCGAAACTTCAGCCCTGGGGTAATCGAAGTCGCTGAACATGATTATCGTTTTTTGAAGTGTAGATCACCATCAATCGATATCGATCAACGTATCCATTATCTATGGATGTCGTCCAAGCGGTCCGAAACTTCAGCCCTAGGGGTAATCGAGGTCGCTGAACACGATTATGAAGTTCGGTTTTGAAGTGTCGATTGCCATCAACCGATATTGAACAAATTACCCTTCACAGCAGGGAGACAATCGATATCGATCAAAGTATCCATTATCTATGGATGTCGTCCAAGCGGCACGAAACTTCAGCGCTGGGCTAATCGAGGTCGCTGAACACGAATCGGAAGTCGACCAATCGATATCGATCAACGTTATCGGTCTTCTGTGGGTGGTTTTCTCCCAGATTTAACCGATCAGGGTGGAGAGGGGGGGGGGAGTGGGAGACACACCGGTGGTTTTCTCCCAGTTTTAACTGATCAGGGTGGGGAGGGGGTGGGAGGCACGCCGGTGGTTTTCTCCCAGATTCAACCGATCGGGGTGGAGATGGGGGGGGGGGGTTGGGACACGCCGGTGGTTTTCTTCCAGATTTAACCGATCGGGGTGGGGAGAGGGTGGGAGACACGCGGGTATTATGGCCGAAGGAGTGCTTCACATCAGGTGGAAAGTTTCAATGTGGAGGCCAGTATCGATCGATATTATCGATCGCCTGACCGGTGGTTTTCTCCCAGATTTAGCCGATAGGGATGGGGGGTGGGAGACACGCGGGTACTATGGCCGAAGGAGTGCTCCACAACAGTCTGAGGACGAGAGCACTGATTAACGCAAATAAATTACGTTTCTGAACTGTCTGAAGATAGTGCCGACGTTGAAGAGATATTGAGGATGGAGGGAGGGAGAGCTGGACGGCTTCATATCGAAGAACTACTCACCTGATCTTAATAAAGGTAAACCAAGGTTCGAAATTATTTAGGTTTTCAAATACCTCTTTTTACTGCTAAGGTGTCGAGAAGGCTACACAAGCAGAACAGCTGCTTGAAGTGAGTGATCTTGGCTTAGTGACTCTCTAAGGTCGTGCGAAGCGCGCAAGTGCGAGACACGCCGACAGGCGTGTCGAAGCACTTGTGTATATATATATATAGTCCCCTCCCGTTATAACACCTCCGGATAGGACGCGACTCTCGATGTAACGTAGATTTTCCCCAGTAGAAATCAACTCCGCTTAAGACGCGTCGGATAGAAAGCTACTCCCGTTATAGCGCGGTTTTAGGATCTTTGCGTTCAAAATGACTCCCGTTAAAACGTGGCCCGAGCTCAGTTCCGGTCCCACATAGAAAATGAAGAGGAGCAAAATGCTGATCTGCGATCAGTCTGGAAGTGCCTCAAAAAACGGACAAACAGATGGGTTCGAAATGCCTACGTCCGCCTACTGGTCCCTCCAGATATCTCCTATAGCCTCCTAACTAGCCCCACTAATTGGTCCCTTCTCAATGGCCCCATTTACTGTCCTCCCTTCGTAGTCCCCTTACTGCCTCTTACTAGTCCTTTGCTACTGACCCGTAGACGCTCACGGCACAACGTCACGTCTTCTGAATCCTGACGCCCGTTGCGCGACATCAGTGACACGTTTTCTGAATCCGGATTCGTGGTCCATATGTATGTCCCTCCTACTATTCCCGGGTAAGTTTTCGGTGACACGTCTTCTGATTTCGTGAATTTGTTGCACGACGTCAGTCAGACGTCTTCTAGATCTGGATCTAAAAGTATCACCCTTCACATGAACCATGGGACTCGAATTTTAGCCGATTTTCAGTAAGCAGTTCCTAGGATTTAAGTATACTTCAAAGCAATCGAGAGCGTAATACTAACCAAAATTGGTGCCGAACGCTTGACTGAAAGGGGAGACGCAAAACAAAAACGTATGTTTTAAAATTTGAAAAAAACCTTGGAGAAAAGCTATTCATCCTCTCCTATACGCCATTAAAATCGCGAATATATTTATTGTCTAGATCTGGAATTACGATATGGCAACTGCTCGTTGGCAACTTCCTTATCCTCCTTTGCTCTTTTTGTAATCACTCATGGTACACATCTAACAAGAACAAGAGAGGACAAGAAAGAAGAACAAACCAAATACAAGGCACTCCTTCACTTTCTGTTTTCAAGTAAACCGCACATGTGTATGTATACATGCTCAGAAAATTTGAAGGAACTATTTTACTTTCTCGAATCCGGATTTCGATAAGAGGTCGGAAAAATCGCCGAAGCGTCGTCTATGAGGTTATTTGGGGTGCTGATCACGAATCTGACATCTAATTTTAAAATTTTTGCCGATTAGGGTAAATTACGGCAGGTACCGACAGGGGTGTGCGTAAATAAAATCCGAAATTTCGTAAATCGTAGACCGTAAATCGTAAGTTACTTAACATGTAGCGCATTCCTGTTGTGATTTTTTAGAGGTTCCTGGTGTGGTTTTTTTAGACGCCATTTTTTTAGAGTTTTTTCTCGGATGTTAACCAAGGGCGGTCCAATATTTGCTTATTTATCGTGTTATTTCACCTCACCTTCGACAGTTTTCTTGCCAAACTTTTCCATTTTACTTTTATTTTTTCTCTAGTCAGGCTCCTTCCAAATCAAACCTTACTCGTATTTAAAAAAAAAGTCCAAGAAATTGTCTATCCAAGTACTTCATCTTAACCTATGCATGGCGTTCAAACAAAAAGCTTACATCGTTTGCGTGACCGGTAGTCTCAACCTCTTAGCAATTCTTTGACTTGCGTGTAGGTCTAGGATTCACAGAAATCGCACACAGAAATCTCCACTCCTCTACCTTTTGAAATATCTCGAGGAACATTACCGTGGCAGACTGATAGGAACATGTGGCCATTGAAACATGATGGCCATATTTCTTGGGTACCCTCCGTAGTCGCTTCCAAACAGAAAGTATAACGCATAGCTTTCTTGAGATGTCTTCAGATTTATTGCCAGACGCCCACTTTGACTTGAAAGCTGCTTAGTTTGATTTGAAGGGAATCCAATTTGACTTGGGAAGAATAAGTTTAAATTCAAAAAGATTCAAGCTTGATTTGAAAAATCCATTTAAGGCAAGAGAAAACGGTGTATAAACCACAACAGGAGGGTAGCAATACATCCATTGTGCAATATGAGGGTACCAAAAAACAACCACCGCGTGACACACAAATTCAAAATCTCTGCTAATAGTAGAGATTGCAGCGAAGACGTTTCCTAACTTTAAAAGTACTCACGATTTCTGAAACATGATCGACAACATCATCCTCTACCTATGGCGCTAGTTTGCTATTCAAGTTGATCTGTAGTTGTCCGATTTCGAAAACAAAATATTCCACTACTACTTAATAAATACCAGCACATGCTCGGGCTACCCCTCGCAAGTTCCGTAACCAGTAATTACTTTCCGAGACTCTACAGCATTCAAAACGAATTAGATAGGGTCAATGCGATAACCTCAATCACACCACTGAAAATAGACAACAAAATTTCGAAAACCACTTCGAGTTTTTCTCTGAAAAAGTTACACGCTTGTTTTATCGAACTTTCAATATTCAGTTGCATGCTAGCAGTTTGGTAGGAAAGAAAGAAACCCAGTTTCGTAGTCAGGAGCTTACATATAATGTTGCATTATTCTTTCTTCGGAACAGGTCCGATACCAAACGGCTTTACAATGGTAGAAGGTGAAAAAACAGTTTAGATAAACTATTAGGTTGAATCATAAATTTTGCAACATTTAAATTTTTTCGGGAATCTAAGGTAAATCCGCTGAAGTGTTATACTGTATTTGAAAGCTTGTTTCCTAGCGATCATTTTGAGTTATAAATCGTTAATTTTCCCTGCACTGTTTAAAAGTTTTATTCACTAGAACGACGACCACTGAAGGTGAAAAGTGTGTGATTTCATATTCAATTAGTTCAAGCTCGGCAGCAACCCAGCAATGGGGGTCAATCACATTGCGGAAGTCACCGGCAAGTTCATGCCTAGCCAAAAAAAATATTGCAGATGGTACAAGAAGTTACTTTCCGCTCAGAAGGCCAACAAAGACTAACCACTCCCGAGAAGATCAACTGCTGTAAACGAACGGCCTCTGCGCAAATCCATCAAGTCGAATTCTTCTCAAACCACGCTAGGACTGACCGATGATCTCCGCTCTTCCCAGTGAACCACCGCTCGTCGGCTGCAGAAGATTGGAAAGCCGCCAAAATCGTCTTCGTCAGTGCCTCATGCAGTAACCGAACCCAAGAAATTCACCATCCTTCCGACTCCCAAGAGCTCCGGCACCGGTTCAAGCGAGGAGGCCTGGAGCCAATCCTTACCGACGATGAAAGGTGAATGCCTCACTACAACTGTAAAGCCGGAAAGCAATAGCTGGAAGCAACGAGATGGGGTCCTGACGTCAAAACCGGGGCTCCACCGAAAGAAGGTCCTGCTGTGCGTTTGGTGGACATGTGTTCCAGTGCACCGGGATCTGCTCGACGTAGTCAAACCATTCTCGACGCTTGCTTTTGCCAACAACTCGACTAGATCCAGCAAAAATTAGTGAAGAAGGAAGAAGTCGATACGAACCAATGCTTCATCTACCAGGGCAACAGCCGACGGCTTGCGGTACTTCAGACGTTGGAAAAAATCTAGGAACTGGGTTGAACCAAAATCAAGCTACCACCATACACCCCGGACATTGGATTATCTGACTGCCATCTGCTCCGGTCGATGAATCACTTCCTCCATAGTAGGCGCATCGCCGAAGTTAATGAGGTCACGGCGGTGGTACACGACTTCTGCAGCAGGTCGAAACCGACCGAATTCTACAGAGCTGTAATCCACTCAGTTCATGAAAAGCGGAAGGATTTCATAGAGAATAACGGCAATTACTTTGTTTATGCCACCCATTTTTCTTTTGTGGTATAGCCCTATTTTTGCTGGAAGACAAATTTTGTTGCAAAATTTATGACTCACCGTCAGCCTAATAAAAGTTGAACACAAGACGCCTCTACACATGACGGGATTTCCTGGCATGGTGCCACATGAAAACATCGAAAAACAACACCAAAAGATGTGGGCATGAGGGTATAGGAGCACTCTTCATCTGGGTATAGGAGAACTCTAATCTTTGTAACCAAGAAAGGAGCTTATAAGATGAGACTCCTAATCTGGGTATCTTTATATCTTTATAACCCGGACTGCATCACGTCGTTAGAAGGCAGATTTGTGGATCAAAGATCATATTTACGAAAATTTATGATTTACTACCCAAAACGTTGTAAATCGCAAATCGTCAAAAAATTGCCAAAAATCGCAGTAAATCGTAAAATCGTAAATCGCAAATCGTAATTGCGCATTCCCTGGGCAGGGATGGATAACAAGGGAGGCTCATGAACTTCCCCAAAGATTCTCAACGTGACCTATGTGGTCTTGTAGAGCATCGGACGAGGATCACAGAACTGTGTTTCGTTTTTCCTACGGGCCACTGCGTGGTCCGAAAATGGCAAAAGATGGTATCAATTTAGGGCGGGCTGATAAGGCAACAGTGACACCTGGAACGGTCCTGTCGTGCTCTGAGCTTAACTTACAAAAGCTTTGGAGCTCAAATTAAAGTTTGATTATAACATTATGATAATTTACAACGTTTCCTGAACGAAGCTGCAGTATACGTTCAAGTGATTCATTCGCAACGGTGGTGGTAGCGACTGGATGGCCGAGTGGAGAGCGAGGCGGACTTACGGGAGGGGTTCAAGGGTTCGATTCCAGGGTGTCCATGCGATTTGCTCTGTGAAGTGCTCCTCCACAGAGCAAATCGCAAATAAAGAGTACATTTCGGCTTCAATAAGGTACCTTCTCCGCTTCCTAACCCCGCTTTCAACATGTTGTCAGATGTGGAAGAAGCTAGCTTTGTCGTGTGGATTGATGTAGAGCGTCCATTCAACCACGCTTTGTCGCTGAGGAAGCTCTCGTCAGATGCTGTCCCCATATGACCGCTTTCGAATGTTCTCTATCAGTTTTGGAAGTGTTTCTCGCTGTCACTTCATTTGCGAACTCGTTCAACAAGTATTGATTCGACCCATCATTAAGACACGCTCATTTTCCTTCGGATTTCTTTGTGGACTGTGCTGTTACAGGATGTTTTGTTGCGATCAAAACTCTCGCGCCAGGCGGGACTCGAACCAGCATCCTCTGCTTTCCAGGCAGCGATGTTCGCCTTACACCACCGGCGCTGCTTGACCGCACGTAACATCCGCGATATCCTCGAGGTCTGTCAGCACTCACCCGTGACACGGGGATGGGCCGGCCGCTGATATCAGCATGGAACCGGTTAAGCTGAAGACCGTACTAGTAACAATGCTTTAACACATTTGGTTAAGCCTGGAGCGGCTGGTAGAGAGGCTATATGCTGTTGCAGGATGTTTTGTTGCGATCAAAACTCTCGCGCCAGGCGGGACTCGAACCCGCATATTCTGCTTTCCGGGCAGCGATGAGCGATTTCCTCTCTACCAGCCGCTCCAGGCTTAAGCAAATGTGTTAAAGCATTGTTACTAGTAAGGTCTTTGTGGACTGTTTTTTATTCTTCTCGCAATTTTCACTTTCAATTCAGGTAATTGATACCAAGTACAACATACTTCATCCACCTCGAGTGATTGGACGCCTTGTTGTGTATTCCTTCCTCATCACTCTCGTATACACTTACGGGAGACAGGTTGGAGACATTGCAGATAGGAGCATTTGCATTCACTCCCTCGACTCTGGAGGTCGAAAAAAAATTCGTCCTAAATTCATCTATATGTTATCTGGGATGCAGATCACCAATCTGGCAACCATTTTCGGTGAAACGATATGTGGCAGAAGGTTACGATCGGTATATGTAAATAAACGGGTGTACGCAGAATAATCGACACTGCTGGCCTCCACGACTCCAGAGGTCGAGGAAAGAACGAGGGAAAACATTTCGCCCTCACATCCCCCACGATGGTTATTTGGGGTGCTGATCACGGATATGATACCTATTTTTAATTTTTTTGGTCGATTACGGCAAGTTACGGTAGATATGGGTGAGTAAAGCTGCCTATGTTAGCAGGATCGCTTCCTTCTCCAATATGGTCAGAGTTATTTTCCAGCCTTCAACCTCCGATGGAAAGTTGTGCAAGAAAAGTGATAATTTAGAAAAAGTGACAGATTCGTGGTCAGCAGCTTAAATAATTCCCATCGGCAAAGTCTGGACGAAATCGGTGGCCATCACTTCGTCACCCTTAATCATCACTAGTAATAATAATAATACGGTAACCTACAGAAGCCAAAATGTGGCCTTTATTTGCAAAAACGGGGCACTCCAGAAAGCAAATCTCACGGACGTGGGGCCATTCCAGGCGTCACTTATGCCTTATCAGCCCGCCCTGAAGTGATACCATTTTTTGCCATTTTCGGACCATCCAGTGGCCCAAGCAAAAACGATTCTACGATCCTCGTCCGACGCTCTACAAGATCATATAGGTCTCGTTAAGAATTTTTGGGGGAAGCTCATGGGCCTCCCTTGTAGGGCTTTCGAGGTTTGTCATTATCGATCTCGCCAATCTTCGGCGATGGAGTCGTTTTAAGGCGCTCTTTACGATCTGACACCTTTTTTTTTTAAATCTCGCCGATTAGGGCACGTTATAATAGGTACGGGTGACTAAGGCTGTCGAGGTTGTAATTATCGATCTATCACACGTAATCTAGCAGTGATACGACATTATTCCTCACATTTCAGACGGCCATTGCGGAACTAGAACGTTACAATTTATACCAATTTGTAAGTTAAATTATATTTTACAAAGCTGCTACAAGTAAAATCGCCATTAAACTGTTCCTTGGCAGACTGCTATAGAAAGGTGAAACGAGTAAGGCTGACTTACAAGTGCAGGTGTAAGAGCAGACAAGACCAGCCTTTTTACTTGGAAACTCATCTTGCCAACGGCTGCTTTCCTTCTTATGTGAAGTGCATCCAAAATGCTTGTCTTGTATAGCGGGGTAGAACAACACAACACCGAGCCGCGCTTCTTCGGGGAGACTACTCCCTCTACTCATTCACTGAGTTCGGCAGCACGCCGCAGCCATTCACAGAGGCCACCGTACTCACCTAGGGTAGTTCCTATAAAAGGAGAGGTCCGAGCAACTACTAGCGCGGCCCCTCCTCCGGCATCTAGGCTGCCTCTTTGGCCAAGCTGGCTTCTCTCCTCTACATAGGCATTAAGGCTCCTCGTCTATTCCTCCATATTGTCTGTGTAAAATGTACAAGTTTGTATGCTATGTATGCTATGCTATGAATAATGCTGTAATCTGCAAATTTATGTAAGATAAACTCTCATCCTTAAGTTTTTATGTGTTTTTACCCACTACGGACCGAGCTCTTTTAGAGCTTCTTTTACAGTTGACAAGCCGGACCGCTAGATTTGTTACACTTGTAGAATTCCTTTTTTCTCATTGCAATTTGTATATATTTGTGCTTGGTGAACTCAGTTTAATCTTAACTTTGTAAAATAATGGCCAATTTTGTTTACTTGGGTACCAATGAGAGGAGCGTGAGTAGCGCAAAAAAGTTTTTGGACTAGGAGCTACAGTAAGAACATTGAGTCACACTGACCTAGCAGTGCCAAGTTGCCTTTGGAGGACGTTATGCTGTGAAACTCAATTGTGCGAATTTGAAGGTTCGCTCGGCATATCCTGTTTTGACCTCGCATTTTACACACTAATTAGCGGCTGTGATGGTAATTAGTGCCTTTAAATTTTCTGAGCATGTATACATACACATGTGCGGTTTACGTAAACAGAAAGGGAAGCAGTGCCTTATATTCAGCTTGTTCTTAGATGTGCACCATGAACGATTACAAAAAGGGCAAAGGAGGATAAGAAGCTTACCAACGAGCAGCATATCATCAGCAAATCCAGATTTAAACATCAAATACATTCACAATTTTAATGACATGAAAGAGAAAGAGGAAGAATAGCTTTTCTCCAAGGTTATTTCATTCAACTTTTAGAACTTATCTTAGTGTTTTGCGTCTCCCCCTTCAGTCAAGCATTCGGCATCAGTTTTGGCTAGTGTTATGCTCAAATGCTTCGAAGTATAACAAAACCCTACTATCTAGCTGTTTACAGAAAATCGACGGAAATTCGAATCCCCTGGCCCATATAGAGGCTGCTACCTTTACAATCGGTTTTTGGTGTGGAAAAATCAACTCGTCTTCTATTTTCTATGCATGGTTTAAAGAAAATATGTGACAATGAATAAATGTGAATATGAGTTTCGAATACGTGACAATGCATCCGGGCCTCTTCCAAACAAATGGCTACGATGGCTTTTCTCGATAAGCTTGGATTGCGAAGACCGCGAAGAGTTCGTGGTCTCCATACGATTACTTTATTGTAACCACCAATGCTACTTCGTGCGCTTAGTACCTGTGAACCATTTCTGCTAGAAGTCCAATAAATCAGTTTGTTAAAGATCGCTGTTCAGCATTCGCGGAGAAACTCCAAATATTTTATAACATAGGTGGGAGAACGTAGTGAAGTACTGCACTTGGTAAACCCTTATATAACACCAGCGCCGGTCGCCGGCTCCGCCGGCGCCGGCGCTGGCGTGTGCGGGCCCCGCCAGGCTAGCCGGCTTCGCCGGCATCGCTTCCACGGGCCACGGCGGCTAGCCGGCTCCGCCGGCGTCGGGTATGACGGGCCACGCTAGGGACGTAGCCCAAACCTAGCTAGGGTTGCTTCCTCACCCAGCGCCGGTCGCAACAACGCTGGGTAAGAAAGCAACCCTAGCGTCGAGCTCTTTGAAACGTACACGTACTCCAGATTGATTCCTAACTTGGTACCACTCACATCCCAGTACAGCACTCAGAGGAATGTCCTCTTCATCTAGCGTTGGGTTTACAGCTTATTGCAGCTCATCAATCCTAACGAAATGTATGACATTTCTGTCCGGTCGCCGTGCTTTAAGCCACGAGGTGTGATGAGTTCCATAAATGCTGCCTTAAGACAAAAATGCTATACATTTCTGTACATAGTATAGTATGGAAACTGGTCAAACTACTGCTGAAAATTGACGACCCTGAGGCAAGACTTGGTTAAAAACGTAGCCGTACCGAGCGCAGGTCCCAGCAACTTTCTTCGTTAGCCTGTCTTGGCCCACCGCTGAAAATTGGAGAACCTGGGCAGGTAGAAAAAGCGTGGTATCCCGAGTAAATACGCCCGCACCATTGGCCACTGATTTTGAGGGAGCGTACGGGAAGAATTATATACGAGAGCCTGGTGTAGTTAATAACTGAGGGGTGGGACGGGAACTTGATTTCCGCTGTTGACGAACCACTACAGACAGTGACTCATGCCTTCCTCCTTTATATATGGTGGGATTTTCTGTCTCTGATTTTCCTACATCCAGTGCGTCCGAGAGAAATTCAGTATCGCGTTCAAAAGATCGACAATATTGATCGATATTGATTGTCTGATCAAAACTCTCAATCAGTTGTGGGGCGCATCCGTCGGCCAACACAGTCTGGCAACTGCCACATAGATCTCTATCTGTATTCATAATCAGTTGCCTATGCTTCGGCCATAAAGTTGGGTCGTTCTGATCTTAATATTTGACACAGCTCAATCTTCCAATAATTGTCTCCGCTCCGTCTCACAAAAGTATTATAAATTGTTGTCATAGTCATGTAGAAGCACTAAAAATAATTTCGTGAATAATGCATAGTTCCATTAAATATTGATTCACTTGCACGCTGCTACGTTCTGCTATCGGGGTAATGAGCATCCAACTCAAATGCTACGACAGAACTGTTCACGTCGAATTGGACAATCTTCCAAGATGTCGCGACTTTTATTCGATTGATTGCAGAAGTTGAACAACAAATACAACAGTGAGGAACGCACACATCCCCACTTTGGTGGTTCATGTAAGTGCAATAAATAGGAAGCGTGAGTGGGCGGGAGAAGCTGATGCATGCGCTCAACCCAACGAACTTCGAATGGGAGAATCTTACTTACAGCCACAGCTAAGAAGCAAGCATACAGTGCAATAAAAGATGAGATCGCGCCATGTACTCCAAAGTGTACCGCAGATTTTATTCGATTAACAGCTTTTATTTGATTGAGAGTGTAAATGCCACTTACATGAACCTCCAAACTGGGGATCCAAGCGATACGTAGGAAGCATGAGTGGGCAGGAGAAACGGATGCATGCGCTCAACACAACGAACTTAGGATAGTATAGGAAGAGCCGTACTCCGCAGCAACACAACTGCAGCAGCACCGCAGGATACTGCAGGTCCACTAATTGAACGGTAGCGAGGACAGGAGCCTTCAAGGGGGCCAGTTCGAGGCAGTAGCCGCCCAACACGTGCGCGGACAGAGCCGCTGCGCCGGTTTATTTCGCAACGCCTCACGTGCCCTCCTCGGCAGCGGCGATTGCTCACCTCCCGGCGCTCCCCTTCGGAGAGAGAAGTCGTGCCTCAAACTTGGGTGATTAAACCATCGAGCCCGCGAAGTTTACGAAGTACCGAAGAATTACAAACAGACAAAAAAAACCCTCCTCCATTATATATGGTGAGAATTGAAAATGGAATAAATGTGTAGATATGTAGGAAGCAATACAGGTAAAGGAGGTAACGGTCATGAAATATGCAAATACGGCACTGCATCTTCTGGCCTTGCACTTATGAAGCAGCAGCAGCAGCAGCAAGTCACACACCGCTAAACCACTGATCACTTTGCCATAACCCTTTCTCCATCCCTCTTCTATCAACACGTAACACTTGTGCACACGCAGACGATGCGATCCCATTGAGACGTACACCCATTAGAAAGCGTTCAAAACAATTTTACGCGAAAGCATATGATGAGGTGTTTCTCGGTAGATTATAACCAGTTAATGGATATCAACTGTCTGTCCAGCTTCATTGAATAAAATCATTAAATAATAGGAGAAAAATCTCGGATCTTGTCATGATGGACTCTTCGGAAAGCTATCTATCAACCCAACTCAATTTTTGGTGAAAGAATCTCGAGAGCAGTTAGAAGTAAGCTTAAAATAGGTCCTCTTGCTACGATGACCTATCGAGGATGTCTAGAAGAGCTATTGTTTGCTAGCCTTATTTGCTTTGACTAGACGTCTAGGTGCGCTGTAGATTGTTTAGAGTTTAAATGATTGACTAGTGCATATGCTATGTGTTTTATTTAGCATTTTACTGTTTCTTTACGCTAGATTATAATCTATGCTTCGAATAAATAAAATGAATAATGAGTTCTTGACAAAATTCAAAATCACATTTGCTGCTATAAACTTCTCCGTAGTACCTCTGGCAAGCTGTTTGTGATATCAAAACCAGGTGTTTCCTTTACTATCTCGAAGCTACCGTATCACGGCAAAGGTCATCAGGTTCCCTCTGGTAACGCAGACCTTTAACTCCATTTCACCGATGAATTCCGTTAATGCTGTACACCATTTCTTCTGCATAGCCAGTATTTGAGATACACTTTGACATACCGTTATGGTTGGTCCAATGTATGAAATTAGGTGCTTCGGAATTCTTGTAGCATCCAGCATCTCAAGCGCCGAGACTTTTACGATGTTCCTCGGCACATCTGATAGAGGGAAAAAAGAGAGATCATCTGGGAGAGCCAATAGTTCATCAAAAGATTCGATCTTGAAGTTAGCCGGCAGAGAAGGGATCTGAAAAGTCACGTTTTAAATAATAAATCAAAACAAAGGGAGATTATACCTGCCGAGATTTGCGTATCCCGCTATTTCGCTTCTATCCTAGAGAGACTGACCAAAACGGTTAGATCTCCGTACAGAGCTACAACCGTGTAAAAAAGTTCACTTCGATCTAACTGGAAGTCACTGTGCAGATAGAAATCCAACTAAGCGCAGCTGAGCTTAAAGAGGTTCAGATAACTCGCTTTCTTTTAAGGAGTCTCTTCACTACCTAAGTGAGTTCTTCACCACTCTGTTTTCATCAAAATTTCCCATTGTTCTCTTCCACATTGACCGCACACGTTCCAAATACAAGGTAGGCAAGGTAATGTAGACGGATAGTAATGCTCTCAGAAAATTTTCGACCATTTGAATTCGAATATAATCAAAAAACGTGCTTTTTCTTAATGTCCTAACTCGAATAGATTCGAAAAACGCAATCTCTTTAACATTCGGACTCGAATACATCCGAAAAAACGCTCTATCGAAAATTAAAAATCGAATATTCACACTCGAATGAAAATCATTATGTTAGTCGAGCACCACTACAAAGTAGAATGGAATACTTAAGGATCGCTGCTTCCATGAGCTTCACATTTGCATATTCGTCTTCTGAGTGGTGAATCTCAATGGTCCAATATGTATTGTAAATGTTTCGGATCTTGAGCCTTCCTTCAAGTCTAAAATAACAATGATGCTTATACAAACAACAATCGACGAATCACCGGCATGGCCTCCTCAAAGGAAAGGGGAAGGGTCGAGGAGTTGCAGCTGTGTGGTTTGGACCAGTTTATATAGACCCCTATTCATTGCGCCGGCAACGTGATGGCATGGCATGTTTGCAAGTGAATATAGATGTGCTGGAATGACCTATTCGAATAGACATTCGAATGATTTTCATTTGAATTTACAAAAAATCGTGTTTTTCGAATGCATTCGAAAAACACGATTTTTTGTAAATTCAATGAAAACCATTCGAATGTCTATTTTATTCGTCTTCTTCTTCTTCAGCGTCTGTCCCGCTTCGTGGCGGGGTCCGCTATCCTGGTGTCATGACGCCACCTTTCCCGATCCAGCGCTAGATCAGGGTGGGACACCAGCTACTTTCAAGTCCATATGTAACGTATCAGCCCAGCGCTGCTTTGGGCGCCCTCTAGGCCGTTTTCCAGACACTACGAAGTTAAGGCCTATCTTGCGGACGCTGTCTTCCTTTCCACGCAGAACGTGGCCGTACCATCGTAAGCGAGCTTCGCGCATCTTGTCCGCTATCGGCGCGACACCGAACTTCTGCCGAATAGCTTCGTTTCGGATGCGGTCCATGCGCGTGACTCCAGCCGTCCAGCGCAGCATCTTCGTCTCCATGACGCTGAGGCGCGTTTCAACTTCCTTGGTCGCAGGCCAACACTCAGCGCCGTACATCGCTACTGGCCGGATGACTGCCCTGTAGATCTTTGACTTAAAGCGCTCCGGTATCTTCCTATCGCAGAGCACCCCAGTCAACGAGCGCCACTTGGACCAAGCTGCACTCACGCGTGAATTCACTTCGACCATCAGTTTGCCGTCAGACGCGACTGCTGATCCCAGGTACTTAAAGACCGCAGTGCGTGGAAGCTCGATGCCGTTAACCTTGATGGAGGTGGACTCGGTAACGTCCGTCGTTAAATACTCGGTCTTCTTCACGTTCAATCTGAGTCCAAACCGCTCCAAGCGATCACACCAAGCTTGCAACTCTCGCTCGAGTTCTCCTTTATCTTCGCTAGCGAGCATCACGTCATCGTCATAAAGCAACTTCCAAGGGACGGGCTTCTGAAGATCTCGTGTGATGGCATCCATGACGACAACAAAGAGGAGTGGGGAAAGCGCAGAACCCTGGTGCACCCCGACAGAGATGGGGAACTCCATCGAGGTTCCAGCTGCAGCTTGAAATCGACTCTTTGGACAAGAGTAGAGAATTCGCACCCACTCTATGAGCTCTTCGGGAACTCCATGATGTCGCAAGGCGTACCATATCACTTCACGCGGTACGCGGTCAAAGGCCTTCTCCAAGTCAAGGAAGGCAATATGCACTGCCTTCTGTTTCTCGCGATGCTTCTCTATCAGGAGGCGAGTGGCGTGTATGGCATCAACGGTGCCACAACCAGCCACGAAGCCGCACTGATTGCTGGACAGCTGGACGATGTCCCGAATTCGTCCATCGACAATTCGCTCAAAGATCTTCATGCTGTGCGGAAGCAAGCGAATCGGACGGTAATTGGAGCAGTCTGCAGGACTGCCCTCTCTTCTTCCAAATCGGGATCGTCGTACTTTGGCGCCAACACTCAGGCACTTTCTTCTCCGCCACAACCTGATTAAAGAACTTCGCCAACCACTCAGCAGAGTACCTAGTACTTGGACTTCCACAAATCAGCTGCCACGTCATCGGGCCCAGTCGCTTTGCCTGGCCTCATCTTCTTCAAAGCCGCTTCAGTCTCCTCCACGGTGATCTTCTGAACGGGGCCGTGGGTTGGAGCCGTTGAAGGGATGGCTGGATGAGGAAATTCTACCGTAGAGATTTCCTCAAAGTAATCGCGCCATCGCTTCAATGCCTTCTTACGGACCGCAAGAAGGCATTGAAGCGATGGCGCGATTCTTCTTCTTCTTCTTCTTCAGCGTTTGTCCCGCATCGTAGCGGGGTCCGCTATTCTGGTGTTATGACGCCACCTTTCCCGATCCAGCGCTAGATCAGGGTAAACACCAGTAATCTTCATGTCCGCATGTAACGTATCAGCCCAGCGCTGCTTCGGGCGCTGGGCTGATATACAAGTGACTCTCCCAGCGCTCAAAAGACCAGCCGCAATTTCATAGCAAACTATAAGGATCCCTTGTTTGGTTTAGTGGCACGGCA